>JAWNLN010000066.1:12060000-12660000 GCA_035042305.1 Drosophila glabriapex
AAAATTTAGATTGAGAATCGCATAGAGATAGGTGCGTCCCTCCTGGACGCATGCCAATTGCATACCTGCGGACTCCGCCGCCGCGCATGGGCAGATTGATGACCAGATCGAACTGTTTGTTGGCCAGAAACTCCGCCAAGTGTCGCAGTTCACCGTTGATATCATCGAGTGTTGTCTTATCGAATGTCCACTGTACGGACTCCACCTGCAAGTAGAATAACATACAAAAATATACAGTGGTATCGGTTAGCATTTTGTGGATGGGGGACGGACAAGACCACACCTAGGAGGCCTCAGCGATTTGTCTTTGTTTGCCTAGGCCACATAAAGATATCGGCACTTTACGGACCTACATAAAAATTCACTTGTACTATTTGGAAAATAATACCGATACCAATTAACATCAACACCAACAATACATTGTAATGCGGCAACAATTGCACAGTGAACCCAGCTGCTCAATCTATTTAAATGTTTTAGTTTCATCATAAAACCAGATTGTTAATTTGAGTTGAAGGCCGCCGATGACGAGATAAAACATTATAATATAATCCATATATGTCTAGAATAAAAAACAGGTCAAATAGCTTTATCAGCAAAAGTGCTAATGAAAAAAATCCGCTTTTGTTATGTCAAATGAATTTTATGTATTTTTTATACGATCTCAAATAAGTAATAAATAAGAGAATATTTATCGTTTCATTGTACAACCAACTTGCTCCACTGTGCAGTGGAGTACGGAGCCATCTTGCTCTGTATTGTGTTGCCGTGTTTACCTGGCCGAGTGCTGATAACGGGGCCTCTTTCCACTTGGCCAGCCGGAAGCGTAGGAAGAGTTGTGTTGATGATGATGTTATCAACAGCAACGACAACGACAACGAGAGCGACATCGACAGCGACATTAGCCTTGTCTTGGAAATAGAATTCGATCAGTTCGATCGGTATCAGAAAACAAAGGAGGCAGTCAGATAATTGCAGCAGTTGCGCACGCTGTTGCACAAGTTGAACCATCCTCGACAACGACAAGAACAACTATTTATGGGTTGTGACTGGTCCAAGGCGCTGGACAGCGATGTGCAAACCAATACGTTGCAGCAGCTGCAGGCGGCGGAGGCGACGCCGCGTGTCCAACTGCGTCGCCGCCAGGAGAAGAAACGTCAGCGCAAATTGGCCAAGCTGCAAAAGCGAAACGCGCGAAAGCGACGAAATCAGCGGACGGTCGGCGGAGGCGACTCCCGCTGCGGCAAAGCCGTCAATCGATTGCCACGTGGCAGCGTTAGTCTACGTGGCAGCCACAATCTGGCGCCGCAGCTGCGACTGTTTGGTGGCAGCAACGGAAGCAGCGCCACCGAATGCGTGAGTGCGTTATATGCCCGCACCCTGGAACAGCTGCGGGACGAGCATCAGCGCACCATCGAGCACAAGACACGGCATCAGCTGGAGCGGCAGCTGCACACCTTCCTCCTGAATCAACTGCTGCTCGGTATGCAGTTCTTTGGCCACTTTGAGCACGAGATGGCTGCCATGGATGAGCAGCTGCTGGCCAGGCAGCGCACCTACGCCCAGACACTAACCGAGCACAGTCTCCTCCATGCCAGCGCCATCGATGAGGCAGTGGCCAAGCGGCTCCTCTTCAATCCCACGTAAGCCATTCCTTACCCCAATTTGTTTGTTGACATATTGAATCAGTTTTAGAGATTGAATCTGAATTTATGGACAACTTAAGAGCACCGGAAACTCTCGACTGACTGCATATAAAAATGAGTCCAGCAAGTTGTGTCTATGAATCATTCGAATTGTTAGTTGATCTTACTGCTGATTACTGCTTACTGCGACAGATCGATTAGAAAGGGACTCCTCCTGGCAACTGCCGGGTAGACGAGTTCCTTTCTTCCCCCTTCTTCACAGCTTATTGGATAATAGGTATTCCTATTAATGAAATATTAACATCCATCCGTCCACAGAGATAAGCTACAGCGTCAGTTTGGCGCCACGTCGGGAAAAGCCCATTCGCCGCCACAGCCGCTGCAGAGGATGCTGACCTATGTGGTGTTCGATAACGTGGATGTTGCGCGGGCGAACGATGCCAACTATGATTCGATAGCCGCACTGTGCAAGGTACTGCTGGAGACTGACTACTACAATACGACACCCTGTCGCCGGCAGTATGTACGGCTGCTGGAGCAGAGTCGTTGGTTGGGCTATGTGCGTCTAAAGTTGCGCGAACCGACGCCAACGCAGCAGCAGCGGCGCATTTCGAGCCCAAGCAGTCCAAGCAGTGACGAGGGGGGTGACATTGACACTGGTGTCTACACAGATGGCAGTTCCGGGTACAGCACAGGGAATGGAACTGTCACCAGTTTGGGATCTGGCTCGGTAGCTGGTAGCTGGCGTGAGGGTGACTATGATCATGTGTACATAGCTCGCTTGAACACACAGCGGCCAATGGATGAGCTAACGCTTAAGCTGGAGCGGGATGCACTGCAGCGTAATGTGCTGCCCGAGGCATGCGTCTGCCGTTTGGCCAGCTGCCTGCCTGCCTGGCTGGAGCAGAGCGATGACGACGACGACGACGACGAGGACGACGAGGACGAGGACGATGATGATGATGGAGATGACGTGAACAGTGGCAGTGAGGCAGAGGCAAAGGATCAGCAGGACGAGGACCAAGAGCAGCAGCGAACAGAGAGCAATCGGAGCGGATATGAAACGGTGCAGATATTGCGACAGTGCCGCGTGGAACAGCATCGACGTCGTGCTCTGCTCCAGCAATGCTATCTAAGCTCAGAGCAGTTCATGAACTATTTTGGTGAGCTGCTGCGCCAACAGTTGGCCCCGGAGCTGGGCATTAGCCAGAAGCAGCTGTCTGCTGGCAGCTATCGCGGCTGCACCATTTATACGGCGACGGAGGAGCTGGTGCCCGCCATTCATGTGCCGCACACCTGGCCGGATTGCGCCTTTGAGTTCAATTTGCGCGCCCGACCACAGCTGACGAACGTCCACACGGGCGACAAACAGGAATGGCCGACGATGCTGATGCGCAAGCGGATCCAAACGTTTGGCTACCATGTGGTGCCAGTGGGTTATACGCCCAAGCGTTCGCGCAATCCCTTCCGTGAGCTGGAGTGGCGCATTGTCTTTCCGCAGGCGGAGCTGTATCTGGAGCGGCAGCTAACGCGCATGCAGCTGAAGGTGCTGATGCTGATGAAGGCACTGGTGCGCACCTTCATGAACGACAAGTGCCAGGCAATGGGTCACATCATGGAGCAGCTGCGCACGCATCTATTCTGGCAGTGCGAGCGGCACAGCAACGATTGGCCAGACGAGTTCCTCGGCGAGCAGCTGATACGCTTTGTGCGCACCTTCGCCGACTGTTTGGCCAAGAAGCAGCTCGGCGACTTCTTCATTGAGCGGCGCAATCTGTTCGAGCATGTGCCGGAGGATGCACTGATGGAGCTGCGCTCGATTATGGCGGGCATTGCCGAGCAGCCGCTGGTACATCTGCTGCAGGCATTGCGCAATCTGCAGCATGCGGATGACTTCTATCCCAAGCTTAACTATGAACGGGTGCTCGAGAATCTGGTCACGCCGGACTATCTACAGCTGCGCAGCTGGGCAAAGTTTGCACGCACCCAGTTGCCCGCCGTCAAGCAGGAGCAGCTGGAGCAGTTGACGGCTCAAGTGGAGCGTCGGGCGAGCAGTGCCGAGGGTCTGCTGGGCATGCGCATGCATCAGGAGCGGACGCGGGGCAAACTGCGCCGCAAGACACACATGCTGCGGGCCCAGCAGCTGAAGCAGCTCGCCGAACAGCGACGCAGCTCCGAGGACTCGTTGCATGCATGCCGGGACATGCCGCTACTGATGCGACGAGCATCGCAGACATCGCAAACGTCCAGTCGGTCATCGGTTAAATCGGATGGCAGACCGCAACTGAACGATGGCATTGAGATACTGAGGCGGACCAATCTGCTCGAGCTGCTGCTGGACCACATGCTGGCCATGTTGGCCAAGGCAACGGAGTTTCGCAATGCTCAGCATGTGCAGCTCTATTTGGAGCATTCGCAGCGTCTATGCCGGCTCTATCAGCAACTGGGCTGCACCCAGTATGCCAAGTACTATGCGGAAGCACTCTGCCAAGCGGCCAGCGGCTTCGAACGGGCCACAACCCGCTGCAGAAGCAACAGTAACACAAATCCCAGTCGCAGTCGAAGTCCCAGTCCCAGCCACAGAGCCAGCGTCAGTTCCAGTTCCCACTCAAGTCCCATGCGACGCAAATCGCTCAAGTTCGTGGAGCATGTGGTGCAGATGCACACGGGTGATATAATGCCACTGCAGAGCGGAAGCACTGCATCGCTAAGCCTGAGCAGAAGGAGGAGCTCATCCGCACAGACACTCAATGAGAATGACATCGCCATTGTCGATGCACAAGTGGAACCGGTGTCAGAACCAGTGCCAACCACCGGCACAGACACTCCCACCAAGGAGGTCAGCCAATTGCTGGGCACGCTAATGCAGCGTCTGCAAATCGATCCGAGTGCACTGCAAACGATTAGCTCCAAGACGGAGCAACTGTTGCAAACGCTGGCGCCGGAATCAAGGCGCGACGATCTGCGCGAGATGCTCAAGCGCAATACGCAAAAGCTGAAGAGTGCCTTCAATTAAAACTACACTTGGGAAAACATTCAGTCACTTCCAAAATACGGAAATGCGTTTTTATCTTACTTAATTTTAAGTCTCGTCTCTCGTCGAACTCGTAGTATCCACTTAAGTATCATTGAGATCAAAGCAATCAAAATAACCCTCAGCATGTCCGATAAGCTTCTCTTGTCTGCTTTCAATCTTGATTACTCGTGTAATCGGTGTTATATATGCCTATATATAGTCCGGTCATAAAGCCAAGTTTTTTCCATTGTTAATATGGATCTCTCGTTGTACATTCAAATAATACAAAGCTATTCATTTTTATTTTTACACTTCAAATGTGTTATTCGCTGGCTGCAGATCAAGTTGAAATATATCGGAGTACATCAAAATCAGAAAAAAACATATTAATTTTTCTATTACGAGCAACGCAAATAAAACAATCTAATAAATATCCTCATACTTTTTATTGCAATTGCAACTGCAGTTGCACTCCTAAAATCTTCTTTGACTATTTACGAGGCTTCTACTCTCTGCAAATACGAGTTCATATTTAACTACAATTAAGAATTTATGAATTCAAGTTCAAAAATTAAAAACGAACAACATTCTATTTTTCTCTGTTCAATTTTGGGTATTTATTATTGAAAAGCAAATAAAAAATGAACACAGATCAGATTGCAAACTGACTGAACTGATCAAGAACAGTTTTATATACACATTTGCATCTTTATGGTTAACGAAAGCGAACTTTAACCTTACCCAATTTTTGTCAATTATCAGTGAGCTACGCACAAAGCAACAGAGTCTCTCAATTTAGAACTGTCTCATGTTGTATTTATGTTGTACTCTCTCCCGAAAGGGGAAACGGCTATATTGGGTTTCTTCAAAAACGTATATGTTCCACAATTTAGGGGAAGAGAAATCATTAAATTTTTGTAAGTTGAATTACTAATGACATTTCAAAGTTGAAGCCAACAACAATTTAGTAGAAAATATATGTGGTAATTCGACCACCGATAAACGATTTCGATTACACTGGCAAGGTGTAACCGAATCCTGAAATTGACGAGTCGTCTTATAGAGTAATCCCTACCACACCAAGAATGTTCTAGCTGGGTTCAATACAATAAGTGTGGAATTGTGAATTTGTAGTACTCACATCAACGCCGTGCTCCGCATAGAAGTCACCGGTGCCCATAGAGGCATACAGCTTGTAGCCCATCTTAGCCAGATCCCGTATAGAGGACAGCAGCTCCATTTTGTGCTAAATCAAAATTGAGAAATTTCCAATATTAAATGCTGGACAGGCACAGGACACATATGGCACACAAATGGCAAACGCACGCACCTTGAAGCTGCCAATCGAGAGTAGGATGGCATTTTTTGGTATCTGGAAGCCCGTCGACATCATGGCCTTTAGATAGGCCTCGTAGTGGTTGTCACCAAAGCAGGCAACCTCACCGGTGGACGCCATCTCCACGCCCAGCTGCACATCGGCACCGGCCAAGCGGGAGAAACTGAACTGTGCCACTTTGACGCCAACCTTGCCGACACCATGAAGCACATCGATGGGCTCCACGGCCATGCCAACAATAGCACGGGTCGCTGTTGCCACAAAATCATGATCCAGGGTCTTCGATACGAAGGGGAAGGAGCGAGAGACGCGCACATTGCACTCGATCACTTTCAGCTCGTTGTTTTTGGCAATGAGCTGCATGTTGAAGGGCCCCGTCACATCCAGGACGCTGGCCAGATCGCGTGTGATACGCTTGATGGCCTCCAGTGTTTCGTCATTCAAGTCCTGCGGCGGAGTGACCAGTGTCGCATCACCGGAATGTACGCCAGCATTCTCCACATGCTCGGAGACGGCCATGCACAGGATTTGTCCATCGGCCGCAACGGCATCCACATCGATCTCCTTGGCTTCGGTAAGGAACTTGGATATGACAACCGGATGTTCGCGACTCACCTCAGAGGCGGCATTCAGATATGTTTCCAGATCTTGATCCGAATATGCCACATTCATGGCCGCACCGGATAGCACATAGGAGGGTCGCACCAGACACGGATAGCCCACCTGCTGGCAGAACTCAATCGCCGACTGGAGATTGGTCAGCTCCTTCCACAGCGGCTGCAGTATGCCCCTTCTGTCCAGCATGCGTGAGAACTTGAAACGATTCTCGGCACAATCGATCGATTCGGGTGATGTGCCCAGCACCTTGGCCTGCTGGCGATGTAGATCCATGGCAATATTGTTTGGCAGCTGGCCACCCATCGAAAGTATGATGCCATCGGATCGCTCCATCTCATAGATGTCCATGACGACCTCAAAGCTGATCTCCTCAAAGTACAAACGGTCGCACATATCATAGTCGGTGGATACCGTTTCCGGATTATAGTTAATCATTATGGTCGATTTCTTCAGATTGCGCAACTCCCGCAAACAGCCGACGGCACACCAATCGAACTCCACCGAGGAGCCAATGCGATAGACGCCCGAGCCGACGACTATTGTGTGTCCACCCGGAAAGTGGATGTCGTGCTCCGATGCATTATATGTGTTATACAGATAATTGGTGCTCGCCGGCCACTCGCCAGCAACGGTATCGATCTGCTTGACAAATGGTCGAATGTTTTGCTCCAATCGCTGCTGACGCACCGCCAGCTCCGTGCTCTTAATGGCCATGGCGATCTGTTTGTCAGCGAATCCCATACGCTTGGCACGGAGTAGGAGGGCGGATGTTAATGGATTGCCAGCCGACTCCAGTTCGCCATAGAAGTCAATGATGTGCTGCAGCTTGTGGAGGAACCAGCGATCAATTTTTGTCAACTCATGCAGCTCCTCAATGGACATGCCGGCCTTGAGGGCAGCGGCCAACACAAATGGCCGTCGATCGGTTGGCTCCGATAGCTGCTCCTTGTCAACGGTCGCCCGATACGGATCAAAGCCATGGACATCGCCGTCGACCATGCGCAACGCCTTTTGGAATGCCTCCTCGAAGCTGCGACCGATGGCCATCACCTCACCGACACTCTTCATGGAGCTGCCAATGTGCTTGCTGACGCGCACAAATTTTGCCAGATCCCAGCGTGGTATTTTCACCACACAATAATCGAGACTGGGCTCAAAGCAGGCAGTCGTATTCCCCGTCACCGAGTTGCGTATCGCCGGCAGTGGTTCACCCAACGCCAGCTTGGCGGCCACATACGCCAGCGGGTAGCCAGTTGCCTTGCTGGCAAGCGCCGAGCTGCGCGACAGCCGAGCGTTCACCTCAATGATGTAGTACTGCTCCGAGTGGGGGCATAGCGCATACTGAATATTGCACTCGCCGACAACGCCAAAATGCCGGATCACCTTCAGTGCGGTGCTGCGAAGCATTTGATATTCGCGATCCGATAGGGTTTGCGATGGTGCCACAACAATGCTCTCGCCGGTGTGGATGCCCAACGGATCGAAGTTCTCCATGTTGCAAACGGTTATGCAATTGTCGTAGGCATCGCGAACCACTTCGTATTCGACCTCTTTCCAGCCCTTGAGCGACTTATCCACAATCAGCTGACGGGAGTGGGCCAGCGCCTGCTGAGCCAATATCTCCAGCTCCTGCTCATTGTTGGCAAACCCGGAGCCCAGGCCACCCAGCGAGAAGGCGGCGCGTGCCATTACCGGATAACCGAGACGATTGGCTGCCTCGATTGCCTCGGCAACCGTGTAGACGGCCTCCGATGGTGCCACCTGTTCGCCGATCTCATTGACACGCTGCGCAAACAGTTTGCGGTCCTCGGTCGCGATAATCGATTGGATGGGTGTGCCCAGAATACGGACATTGTATTTGGCAAAGATGCCGGCACGCTCCAGTTCGACGCCGCAATTAAGAGCGGTCTGGCCGCCAAAGGTGAGCAGAACGCCATTTGGTCGCTCCGATTTGATCACCTGTTCAACGTAGTCGGGCGTCAACGGTAGAAAGTAACACTTGTCCGCCATACCCTTGGACGTTTGCACTGTGGCAATGTTCGGATTGATGAGCACCGTCTGTATGTTGGACTCGCGCATCGCTTTGATCGCCTGCGACCCGGAATAGTCAAACTCACCGGCCTGGCCAATCGATAGGCCGCCGGAGCCTAATATGAGCACCTTGCGCGGCCTCGGCTGCGGATCGGGTTGTGCGGCACGCAAATGACGCTCGATCAACTGTGGCACGCTCAACGGCGACGACGATGTTGACGAGAACTGGCGAATGGCATCGAGAAAGACATCGAAGAGGAACTCGGTGTCCTGAGGACCAGCATGATGCTCCGGATGGAACTGAACCGAGAAATACGGTTTGCTGCGATGCACAATGCCCTCGTTGGTGCCATCGTTGGCATTGACAAACAACTCCTCCCAGTCGCTGGGCAGTTTTTCCAGATCGACGGCATAGCCATGATTCTGTGACGTAAGCAGACAACGTCCAGTGGGGCGATGCAGACAGGGCAGATTGTGGCCACGATTGCCGTACTTCATCTTGTAGGTGTTGCACCCAATGGCCGATGCCAGCAGCTGATGACCCAGACAGATGCCAAAGATGGGCTTATTGCCCGCCAGCAGGACACGCTTCACATGCTCCACAATCAGGCGGCAGCTAGCAGGATTGCCCGGTCCATTGCACAGGAAGAGTGCATCATATTGATCCGGCTGCAGTTTGTCGCTCCACGGCAGTAGTTGCACGGATGCGCCACGTTGCAGCAGACAGCGTAGCTGGTTCAGCTTCAGGCCGCAATCCATGATGGCAATGCGGATACCATTCGTTTGCGGCGACTTGTACAGCATCGGCTTCCGGATGGAGCACTCCTCGGCCAGGTTGCGCTCATTGGGATCGACGAAGGGGGCACGCAACTGTTGCTTGTTTGGCTCCGCGTAGACAATGCGTCCGAGCAGGCTGCCCTGTTCGCGCAGCTTCTTGGTTAGGGCGCGTGTATCGATGCCGCTTATGCCGGGCACCTTGTGCTCGGCCAGCCACTGGGACAGCGTACGCTGTGAGCGCCAATGCGAGGGCGTCTCGCATATCTCGCCGACCACCAAACCAGCAATCTGCACCGCACCGTTGAACCATTCAAAGTGCTCCGGCAATCCAAATTCGTCCATCTCGCCGGCATCGGGCACTCCATAGTTGCCAATTAGGGGATAGGTCAGCACCAGTATCTGGGCGCTATAGGAGCGATCCGTCAGCGCCTCCGTGTAGCCAACCATGCCTGTTTGGAACACAACCTCGCCACTTGTCACCGCACCCTTTGCACCGAAGGAGCGCCCAGGCATCACTGTACCATCCTCCAGCACCAGATAACAATCCGTTGACGACATTTCGCTGCAACACGGAGAGCAAATAGTAATTAGCTTTTTCAAATTTTACACAATTAAATCATGTTCTCAATCTAAGTCGATATTAAAAGGCATTTGACGGTCATCGATTTTGACACGGGTCAAAGAAAGAAAAATGGCGATTGGTCGTTGAATTTAGACTTGAAATATTGATTAGAATATTAATCAGAAATAGTAGATAACAAGTTAGAAAGTTCTTGTCTAGACAGCTCGGCTAGGATATAACATGAGCTGATAGTTGACTTCTTGCCGTTCGTACTTCGTTCAATATGAAAATACCTGATATTATCGATTTAAAGAAATAAAGTGATCTGAAAATGGTACAGAAGAATTGATCTTATAGTCTCTGGAAATTGAGTTGTTTATCCCCATCAAGAATGTATAAGTTTTGTAGGTTTAATTTATTTTGGGTTCGGGGTATGAAGATAAATCAAAAAGCCGATTTGCAATAGTTAGGAGGACTTAGATGTCTTCCTCTTATGCGTTACGAATGGCATGCACAAGTTCTTATTGGTCTTTGGTATCGTTAAAGGGTTTTTTAGGGTTTCAGCGATATTGTGGCACCTAAAATGTTGTATGCATTGAATGCTTATCATTTCTCGATAAATATATATATACATACGTATTTTTACACTATAAATATTGTTATCGGTGTGCATTACTTGGAACACGTTGCAAGACATGTTGCGATCGGAATCGCGTTTCTTCATTATGATAGATACTTCGGCACAACTGATATAAAGACATTTTTTTTTTTCATCTGTTATGAATGATAACGCCGACTAGCAACATATACAGATTGAATTGAGAATTGATAATTGTTCTATGTCTGTCAAAAGCCATAGCTAAATGTAAATACATACTAAGTCTTGAGGAAATTCATATTTTTCGTGAGATATTCAGGTGGAGATGTGGAGAGAGTTTTGTTTCGAAATATGTGGCACAGAGCAGAAATATTAAAGGAACATTTTATTTATTTTTTATTTATATTCCGAATTTGAATTGAACTGTGTGTTCGTCATTCACAAATGTTCATTGCGTGTTCTTCGAGAAAACAGAGTATAAACAAGTCAACTTATTGCACTTAAGACCGGTTCAGGTACAGAAATACGCATATACGTTTTATGTTTGTATTTATATTTGTATCTGCATTTGTATGCTGTGCGTGAGATAAATTTTGGTTTAAGGTCTGAGGTGCAGCTTTCAAAAATCTGCACAGAAGTCGTTTGCAACCGTTGCAAAATGTATTTGACTTACACTTACACTTGCATTCGTTTTTGCTTGTCCTTTAGAGTCTTAATTCGCCCTTGTGCGTTAAATTTGTCTATTGTTTTTTAACATAAATTCGCCTGTTTTGCCTTGTCTGCGTTACAGTCGCACGTGTGCACGTGTTTTCCGTTATTATTGTGCGCAGCGTAAAGAACCTTGGACAGCACAACCGGCGTTAACGACACAAGTTGACTGAATGAGCCGAGCCCAGCCGAGCCGAGCCGAGCCGAGCCGAGCTGAGACGATCCCAAGCACAAGCGCTGTTGGCGACGCATATAATCTCCCATAAATACGGGCTGTTTGTGGTTCATTGCCACGCAACAGAACGAGATGGGCACAGTGTGCATGGCGGACATTTCGAGAACAGCTCATTTTCCGTTCCTTTCTGACTCTATGCTCTTTACTGATTCTAAATTGTTGCTTATCACTGGCAGAGGCCATTTAAAATTGGCATTTTAACGGCTCTCAAAAACAAATGTTGTTTAGATAAAAATCTTGACGAATGTATATTTGTTTTTATGTCGATAGTTCCTTAAATAATTCAGCGTTATTTCATTGACAACATTCAATCAGGTTTCTTGTCAAAAAGAGTTTTTCCAACCGGCAAATTTCAAGTGGCTAATTAGCTGACATAATGTAACTCAACACTGATTGTCGCATTATTAGTGCCACTACGCAGCAGGTCAGTACACAGATCTACAAGCGTACAGAGCCACTCCTCACTTTACAGACGAACTCCACACTAAAAAAAAACTTATCGATTGGTCAAGTCAATATCTGGCTTATGCATTTAAAAACCAACAGTTTTTTTAGGTTTCAAACAAATTGTAATTTATAGATATAAGCCATATAGTATTTGAATATGAGCAACATATTTTCATTTTCATGTGTTAGATGGACGACGAATTCATTAAGGCTGTAACTTCTAAGAGCAAAATAAAAAGCGCGGTGAAAATTAAGTCTAGTCTTCTGTAGAGGATTCGCCAATGAATATTAAACTGTAACCAGTGTTGTCTACGTCCCAGCTGCTTGTTTTATCTTTTTTCTAAGTACATCGGGTTTTCCAGAGTTTTTCCGAATTCATACATTACCATATCTTTTACAGAAGATAGCACTGAAAGTGGGTTAGACCATTGCACATATCAAATATATTTGAATGCTCATATTTCTAATGGGAGTGAATTGCGATTATTGCCCGCAAGCGATGCGAACCTTTTGAGATATCGTCTGGAACAAACCATGCAACAGTTTACTGCAGCACAATTTGTTTATGAATGTTGCCGAGTTCGCCGATATGAAGTCCACTATCCCATTGTATTCATTTATTCTTATTTTGCTCTTTTCTTTTTTTATTTACTACCAATTTATTTACATAATACATGCGAATTTAATTTGATATGCTAAAAACTTTCGGCAATTAATTGATCTGTTGTCTATTCAGTACTCAGTAGCTAATTTATGCTTGATTAGCATCCATGATAGGTAAGTATCCCCAACTCGGTCTATGAGCATTCAATTAATAATAATTAAGTGATTTTCATTAAGAAATGTGCATTTCAAATGCATATTTAAAGGGAATTCGTGAGTGTGTAAAATAATTTCGTAAGAGGAATGCATTTTAATCTTAATTATCAGATCACAAATCAATTATGTCATTGGTTTATTTTAACGAATTAGTTGCCACTTTTTTTAAATCACAAACTATACCAATTTATTAAAAAAAAGCCATTCAAGATGACTCTTTTATTATTATTTAATTTCTAATCGAGGAATCGTCAGCTTAGGTTGATTAATCTCTTGATTATATTAGGCGATTTGTTTTTTGCAAGTTATAATACATACGTCAGCATTTCAATGTCAATTTAAAATTTGTCATTAAAATTTTACATCTTGATCGATCGTACAAAATCCAAACATGTAGTTTAATTTTGCAAAATAATATTGCCGTATTTATTTATAAGGTAAGTATGTATGTATATACATAAATATATATTGTATATACTAATATACGTCATGTGCCTGTGTCATACATATCCGTGTAACTGTAAATTATTTGTATATATATTTATACATATACATATATAAATATATACGTATATATATATACGTATGTACATATGTGTATGTAGTACAAAAGCATAACAAATAAATAACAAGAAATTATTTAATACATATTACTTTCGCATATGTGTGTGTAATATGTGTTTAAGGTATTAGGACAACGCATACATTTTGGTCTACTTGGAGGGGCCTACCGGATAATAATCGGGGCCCCCTTTTGGTTAATAACGCACAGGGAACAAAAGATATAAATACATTGCAGGCTTTTCGAACAAAACTAAAAAAAAAAAAATTTATATATATATATGTATATAAAAAATAAAAACGACGTTATTTGAAAAGTTAAAATCATAGCTAAATGCGCTGAGTGAGTGTTGAAAACGAATTAAACATTTGTCGGCGCATCCATGCCACAGATGACAGACTTGACCACCGCGGCTGCGGAGAGTGATGCATAGTTCTGCCATTTGCGCGTCGACATGCCGTCCTTGTAGTCGGCGATGCCCTTGACAAGAATGAAGCTCTCCCGACAGTTGCCAATGATGCTGTCCAGCACGCTGCTCATTTCCACATCGGTGGCAAGCAGTCCAAATTTACGGGCGAACTTTGTGCGAGGATCGTCGCTGCGCACCAGGTCCCGGCCAGATCCAATCGGTCCCAGATGGAGACGGGGTCGCGTCACGCCATTAATCTCATCAGCGGCAATCGGATGGGCCACCTCGATGACCTCGTTGTTGCCAATGCTCATAAACAGTTTATCCGTTTTGGCGTCCGGCCGCCCAAAGTCGCTGTCCGTCTTCTGGGCAAGCGTTTGCTGTGCATCGCCCAAATACGTCTCCCATGGCCGCTTTAGCTCCATGTTTGCCTGCAGACTCTCAGCGATTTGCTGCAGCGAATCGTTGACGGGGAAATATGTTTTGACATCATCGCCGCTCTTGTATACATAGACATAGGGTTTCTCCTTGCTGTGCAGGATGGAACGATAGATAGATCGATAGATTAGCATTGCTTACTGATACCCTTAGGTGGACTCACCTGTTGATAAGCGCACGCTGCTTGTCCACATACGAGATGACAACGTCGCCGAGCCGCACATGCTTCTTGTAGTCCGTATAGTGAGGAACGCCGCCAGCCACGCCCACAATGAAGACATAGTCAACCTTTTGGAATGTGCCCAGCAGTCTGGTTGTCGTATTGCCTGTCGCCGTCATTGCCTCCCGCGTGCTGCCCACCGATGGCAGCTTGGTGCTCACTATCCGATGTGCTCCAATGTTGCCCAAGGTATAAACATTCGATTCGCCTGCGAATAATATATCGCATAACATTAGTCAGCTGGAATTATAAGCATGGATCCATCCAACCATTCATCCATCAAACATTGTGGTCATATACAGTTATATGTTTGCATGTATGAGATGTGTGTGTGTGTGTGTGTGTGTGTGCTGTTTCTGGGTTTATTGTGGGCCATGTGCGTGACGACAACAATCAACAATGACAGGTAAAAAAAAGTTGTGTTAAAAGTAAATGAAACCATTGGCCCATTCTTACAACTGATGAGAGACAACAACATTAACAACGAAACCAAAACACCTTAACTTTGACAACAAAACCAAACAATAGGCAATTTTGTCGCAACAATAATAACAAGAAAACATATATTTAAGGTCAAGTTCACAATTTGTGGCAACTGTTTGCCGCACTCGATTAAAAAGCTGTCGCCAGTATTATTATGATGACGTACAAACAAATGTAAGTAATTGTCATATATATCGAATTAGTATCCTCCAAAATCAAGGAATTATTTTTTTGTATATTTTTTTAAAGGTTTCCAAATCCGTACTAAAATTATTGTTATATATTCAACTTAGCCATAGATTTAATTACTGTACAAATATAAAACAATATCAATAAATTGTGTAGAAAATATTTCCTTAAATTTGAGTGATTTTCTTCTTTTTTTTATATTTTAATTGAGTTTGTTTTTTTTATGCATTTAATTGAAAATATAAAAAAAACTTCCAATAAAATTAAAATAAATAATCAGATTGACGGAATGTAAGATCGAATTTTTGTTCTTTAACTGCATTTGATCCAAATGTAATAATTTTAGTATTATTATACAAGCGATTATTCAAATAAGTATATATTAAATATAGTAAATCTTATTCTCAAAGCATTTGGAAACAACGTCAATCAATTTAACAGCTTTTTAAAATTTCCACTGTTTTGAACACATTAATTGATAGTATACAGTTACATATATGGTATGTGTGATCTGTTAGATTGGCGAGAACTAGATTTGCACAAATTGATATGAACTTGACCCCATCAGAGACACCAATTAGATTACATGGAACATGGTAGTTGGAATTGAAATGGCAATGTGTGTATGTAAATTGTCGGCGACTGACTGGGTGCTTACCAAATCTGCGTTTCTTTTTGGATTTTCTGAGTGAGTTCGTTAGATTGGGATCGGAATCTGTTATGTATTGATTTTGCGTTCGAAAATTAATTCATTCAATTATTAATAATTTTTCAGTTTTCGTGGGCGGGCATTACAAGGCAGGGCAAAGGTTGGCAAGCAAACAAATCATTCAACATTCGTTTTTTTTTTTGTTTTTTTTTTTCAAACCGTAACAGTTAGCGTACAAGAGAACGAGATAAATGAGAAAGAGAGAGAGAGAGAGAGAGAGAGGAGAGAGAATTTAGAGCGAGGCATTAGATAAATACGCTCACAGATCTAACGCACTCCGTGCCGGAATCGGGATCTATGCATTGGGGCACTTATGTGGCACCACCTACCGACTGTTGTGTAACGGACAAAAGTCTCCTTGTTCTCCAACATGGCATCCACGGCCAATTTCTCGCAATACTGTGCCGTTATAATCGCTATCGTTGGCTGCTTATTCGAGGCTATCGTCGGCATCTGTTTGACCACCTTGATTTCCTTGTCCTCGTGATGGATGCGCGTGTAAGCATTGTACTCCATCAACTTGATCAGGTTGCGCTCCTGCAGCGATTGTATGACCAACAGCACATCCTGCTCGCTCCACCCATAGTCCCTATTCGAGTGGGCGATATATATATAGAGAGAGAGAGGGTGTTATTAATGCTAATAATCAAAATAAAGAAAACAAAAAAAACAACAACAAATAAACAAGCACACAAAAAACTTACTTGGCCAAATCTTCGGGCGAAACGGGATTGGGATAGGCCTGCTCAATCAGTTCAAGGACCTTCTCCTGTGTCAACGGCAGAGATTCAAATTGGGATTCGTCTAAGGAAACTGTTTGTCACCAGCAACAGGCACAGACAAAGACAAAGACAAAGAGAAAGAGAAAGAGAGAGTGGGGTTTTTTTTTTAAAAGACTTTGATGCATTTAATGGATGGAATATTTTTCGAGAGGCGTTAATGGTTAACTTAAGTAAGTAGGGGGCTGCGGGCGGATAAGGGGCAGGCTAGAGCTGTTAGCCGTTTACAATGGGCGCGGTTAGGCTGTGGCTGTGGCTGTGTTAGCTGGGTTAGCAGCAGACGGCGCTTGAGTTAACTTAATGGCATTTTACCAGACAAATGGGGCACTTGAGGAGGAGCGCCTACTCCAGGGTACAGAAAGTCTGGCTGTGTTGCAGCATTGAAGGTCAATGCACTATGAACAGTTGCCACAAGCAGAGACAAAAACAAAAAAAAAAAATGAACCACAACAAAAACAGTTTGACAGTCACTGCACCACCTCCCAAAACAGTTGAGGGGTCACTGGACAGACACATTTGTTTTTATTAAAGATGCGCTTTATGTTCGTTTTTAGTTTTCTTTTCATATATATTTTGTACTCAAACTCAGTGCGTTCTTTTTTTGTTTTGTTTTTAGTTTTAATTCCATAGACGAAGTGCGTGCGTTAGTAAAAAAAAAATAATATATATATATATATATATATATTTATATTGAATGAACGAACGAACAAAACAGTGAACAGCAACAATTAAACAGAGACAAAACCACAAAGAACGCTCGTCAAAAGGCGAAAGTATTACAAAAAACATTTCTCTTTTTTTTTTTCTTTTTTTTTGAGAGCTGACCGCCTGGTTTGGTTTGTGGGTGTGGTTGTGATGGTGGTGGTTGCGGCGTTGATTGTGGCTGGCGAGGATTAGTTGGCGTTAAAAGCGGAGATCAGTAGATCAGCAGAGAGCAGCGAGCAGTGACTCATTTGCGGCGGGCGCTCAGCTGCTCAGTGTACATGTCCAGCCAAATGGCCTTCATCAGATTGTCGCCATCACCTGTTTTCTTCTGCGCCAGAAGCGCCTCCTCAAACTTCCGATTGCAGTCCCCATAGCAGTAGATGATGTAGCCATCTCGCGCTGTCAGCACGCCGAAACCCAAATATCATATGTGTATATACATATATATATATATATATATACACCAAATATCAGATAAACAGATCAAGAGAGCAAATAAGATACAGAGAGGGAGATATGTATATACATATATATATATAGATAGAAAGATAGAGATGAAGCCAAAGAGATAGAGATAGAGAGAAAAAGAAAGAAAGAGAGAGAGAGAGAGGGGAAGTTGGAGAGGCTGAGTGTTGACTTACGTGGACGGGAGGGCGGCGCTGATGTCTCCTCCAAAATGCGCAGCTCGATCTCAATGGACTGTATCTCGGCATAGCCATGCTGCAACAGCTTCATTATCTTCTTGATAAACCCAACATAATCTGCAACGGACAAACATAAATGAGAGCACGTTCTGTATGCACATATATATATATATATATATATATTATATACATATGTAGATCACAGCCAATTGCTACACTCTGTGGCTTAAGCTTTAGCTTTATGATCTCATTTAAATTGTATTCGTAATTAATTTTCATTTGTCTTCATATATATATATATATATATATGTATTTTTGATCTCTTTTTTGGTCAGCTTGAACCAATTTGACGGTTGCTTCGTTTAATTTTGTTGATAAAAAGTACTCGTAGATATATTTTAATTCGATATACAATTAGAAGCATAAAGTTTGTTACGATTCTCTGCAATTTCAAAGTACTTGTTAGTTTTTGAGATAGAGGACTGATCAGATATGTATATATATATATATTTTTTTTTATATATTTGTATTTGTAGGTACCTCTGGGAAAGTCTTGGGGGCTGACGAGCTCCTTGAAAAAGTCCTGGGCTATGTGGGCCTGCTTCTCATCGTTGGTGAGCCAGTCGCGGAACCAGAAGCGCAGAGTGCGCGACTCCTGCGAATGTTTGCCAGTGTTCGCACTGACGAGGAAGACGCGAAACTCCAGGGAGAGAGCGGCCGCTTTGCTGGCGCTCTTTTGGCCGGCGACGGTGTCCTTGTTGATGATGATGCCGGTGTGATCGCCGCCGGCGACATGCACACGATCGTTGATCTCATCGATGAGCTTCCGCTCGATGAGTATAACGGTGCTGTTGGCAGTCTTGCCACGTGGCGTCATCACGACCTGCTCTGTGCGCGGCGGTGTCTGACTCCTCCGGGCAGCGTTGCTGTTCTGAGCCAAGTTGCTCGCATTTTGGCCCTCCGCTGTGACTGCGACAATTTTATTGTTGCTGTTGTAACTGTTGTTGTTATTGTTGTTGTTGTTGCTGGCGGTGCCATTCGGCAGGGCACCGTTGCCGTTTGCTTGGCTCTTATTGGGCTTGGGCGGCGGCGGCGGTGGCGCCATCTGTGTCTGACTTCTGCGCCCTGACATATTAACCGATTTCGCCTAGCGATATCTGTTTGTTATTTTCTTCGTATTGAGGTTTTTCTATTCCTTTTCCTTTTTTTTTTGGTTGTTTTTGTTTTTGTTTTCTTTTTTTCGGGGCGGCCTTGAGCCCAGCGTGTCGTATGGCCTGAAATGAAGGCACGAGTCAGTAAGAATATATTTTTGGACTTGACTTGCAGTTCGTGTTTCCGATTCGCACACTCAGCGAAAAGCGCTGACTTGCGCTTTCTTCTTAAATGAAAATTATTATTATTTAAATTTAAAAAATTAGTGAACCAAAAATACTTATGAAACATTCTCAAACGTTTTTGTGTAGTAAGACTGTTTAGTTTTCAATTTTAAGAACTGAACTTTTCAATTCAAGCTGACTGAATTTTTTTTTTTTAATCAGAATTTCGTACAAAGTGTACAGAATGCACCACTTTATTTTGTTGAGTGCATTGAAATTTCCATATCCATATCCAATTGGCACGGTTTATTTGTTTGTCTGTCTGTCTGTCTGTTTGGGTGTCTGTTACTCTCCGGTCTTGGCAACGCGCCAAACAAATTTCGAATTCATAAATAATTGGTGTCATAAATTTTCTGCTCCACCTCCCTCCGCGCCATTACCCGGCCCCTTGCAACGTGCAACCACCAACACCAACCACCTGGCAAACGACAGCGACCCACTGACTTGCTTCTGGCCCAAAAAAAAATCGAGCGAAACCAAGAAAATCAATAAGAATTTCGTTTCGCCAAGTGCATAGGTAGGCACAAGAAATAACACCACCACACTCCACCCGCCCGAACCCACCCCTAAACACCCCGCAGAGCCAGCAATTAGAGTCAAAGCCATCCCTCCAACCCGGTCTTCCGGCCAAATGTCACCAAAAGTTTTTTGAACCCGTTTAGGCATTAGAGCAGAAAACTGCCCACAAATGGGGTTGCTGCCTGTCCACCTACTGTCCCCCACCTTTTCCTTGACTGCTTGGCATCCGCTTTGGGCCCGTGCCAACGAAATTTGCATGAGGTAAACACAGAAGCAAACAGTTCCCAATGGGCTCCTGAATGGGGCACTGCGCACAGAAGGAAGAAGTCAACTAAGCCAGGCGAATGAACCAAAAACCAACAGCCAAACAGTAAGAGCCGAGGCTCAAAAAATAGCAAGTTGGAACAAGAAATAAATTGCCGTCAATTTAAGATTAAGCATCTTTCAATCATACAGCATATATTATATAATTCATTTTTACATATTATTATTTCAACTTTATTATTCATTTCAAATGTTTCATTTAAAATAATTATTATTATTTTTTATGTCTATTCAATTCATTTATATATTTATTTAATGTCAACCAATATAAGTCCAAACAGAGTTAAAAATAAAAAGAATAAATACAATTAAAAATAAAAATGAATTGTTAAATTAAAATAAAAAGAAAAAAAAAGATTTCTTATATTAATTGCAAATTTGATCCAACATTTGTTTCAGGGTTTTGGGATAAGCCAGAAAAAACCAATCAGTATGAATAAGTCAAGTTAAGTTAGGCCAAGCACAGATGCACCACTAAAGAAATTTGACTTCTACATTAGATAAATCAGAATAGTAATAAAAACTCAAACTATCTGCTGCCACTTGCTTTCGATATCAGACTCATATTAGATATAATAATCTACTTATCCAATATAAGCTCAGCGATTATTGTCGATTGTTTCAAAATATAGGGAGAAGAAAGAAAGTGTCATCCATTTCTTTAGGAATATCCATATACATAAATATATATATATATATATATAACAATTCCCCTTAGTGTTTTAGTTATTTAATCCATTTCGTATGTGAAGACAATTGTAGCGACCAGGTCCCCACGGCAATAAGCCAACTAAGCGCTTCGAGTATAATATTCATCGTCGACATCGTCACAGACCCAGCCCTCTTAATTAGATTAAAGGGCATCTCCCTTGGCGCAGCTGCTTAAGGGAAACAACAAGAACAACAACGAGTAATAATGATAATAATAAAAAAGGGTGCACTCGAATTTCATGGCCGGAAATTATGTGCCGTCTGCAATTTCAATTGAAAGAACTGTGCGCACAGTTTGACGAGCACAGCCCAAAATGGGCATTCCAAATACAAGCCAAAACCCAAACCCAAACCCAATTGCAAATGCAATTGCAAAGTCCAATCCCAAAGCTGGGCCAAGCCTTTAACCCAGCCAAGCCAAGCCAAGCAACCAGCCAGCAAGTCAAACCACCCCATGCCCAATGCATTTCCTCACTTCCGCTGCCACTTTTGTAAACTGTAAGCAGACGAAGAAGAAGCAGCAGAGAGGAAAGAAAGTTGTTAAGGTAAAGCGTAAAATTCCACAAGAAATGCATATATATGCATATATAGTGGGCCGATCCGACGGGGCGTTGTCGACGTCTTTCGAAATCAAATTGAAATTCCAATGCCAAATGCTTGGCGAAGCGTAACGCGTTACGTTGCTGGTGGGAGGGGTGATGCCGGGTGTAATGGGGAGATGGCAACATATTTGCCCTACCAACAACATAGAAGGAGTTATGGGTGACCGCATTGCCAGAGCGATAGGAAGAGGGAGAGAGAGAGGGCGAGAGAGAAGGGAGAAGGGAGAAAGAGAGAGCGAGAGTAACGTGTTGTTTAACTGGCGACCCAAAACACATTTCATATTTAGGGGAAACGGCAAGACAGAGATGCACAAGGGGAGACGATGATGTGGCCACATTTCCGTTCGTTATACCCTGTAAAAATGTGTGTAGAGACTGATTATGTATTGTAGCTGAACTATGCTGTATGCTTGATGCTGAACGACTGTTAGTGGACTTAATTTTCCCTGTCTGGCAACTCTAAGCGATCTAGCTGCCTGCTATGAAATGCCTTTTACACACTAGAAACTATATGTATATATATATATATATAGAACTTTAAGCTGGTGAATTTATAGACTGCATTTTTTGAAAAACTAGAAATGTTTTTTTTTTTTTACAATAACTCGATTGTTTTTTGGGCGAGTATTAAAGAGCCAGACGCACAAACTATATAGAATTAGTTAATTCACATTTTTAAATATTATTTACGTGGCATTAAATAAGCTAAAGTTTTATCCAGTGCAAGCACATCGACATTATGCCTCTTGTCAGTTTATATATCGCAAATGCAATCCTAGCCCACACTACCACGCGGAGGAGCCCATTAATATAGCCCCCATAAGCGAGGCAAGTTGCCACTCTGCCACTCAACTGTTTGCAACATTTCGCCGCTGGCTAAACAAAAAGTGGGCGAATGGAGGCCAAAGTCGCAATCGCAATCGCAGTCGCAGTAACAGTAATAGTAACACTCAGTCACAGTCAGAGTCACAGTCTGCAACCGCAAGATGCACTCACACAAAACACTACACGACCGCAAACATATCTCGAGGCCCATTAGTTGCGGTTTCCTGTTTCACATGTGGGCGCTGATCTGGCCGGGAGGAAAGGCCGCAATGGAAGACAACTCTTTTGCATGTTGGTTGGAAAGCTCGACTCTTGGATGAAAACGTTTTGCAACTGAATTCTGGTTGGCATGAATGCGAATTCGAATCGATGCGGGAAGGGAAGAGATTCAAATTGAGTTTTCTGTTTGGAATAAAATGATAAATAATTCATACAATTACAATAGTAAATAATAACCGAAAGAAGAGTTTATGCCAGGAAATCAAACCGAATCGAAAATCAATTTCAGTTCCGGTTCTGGGTTTAAGGTAAGTTCGTGTAACGGTTTCGGTTCGATTTCTTGTCAAATTTCGGTTCGAGTTTTGGTTCTGAGTTTTAATCGGTTTATATAAAATATATACGGATTGGGGTCATGATAAGCATTAACCAAAAGGGAATTGCATAGTGAGTAACTCAATTAAATTATTCAAGTTTATTCTCTCCATAATTTTGTAGAAATTAAAGTTGAATACAGTTCGCACTTTTTTTTGTTGGGCGTTTGTGCAAAGTGTTCTTATTTTCAAATGATCCGCAATTTTACTATGCAAATTTATGTATGTATGCAGTTAGATCTATAAATATGTACATATAATGTATGTATATACATTAAAGTGCTTCAAAAACAGCTTAAGAAAACAAAATTAGCGAGCGAGCAAGTTCAAAAGCAAGCCGAAAATTGTTGATAAACAATAAAATGTACTTAAAGTATTCGGCGAACAGTTTCTATTTCGGAGAGTACAATGAATTAAGCAAAAAAAAAAAAAAAACCAATAATAAACAAATGGTATAATCGAGAATAGCCTTGCAACAACCAGAAGATGACACGAAATAGGAATGTGTCCGGGTCGATGCTGCAGATATGTATATATCCGTATGTACAAACAAACTTTGTTTTGCGTACATGCCTCATAAGTGTCTATGTATACGTTTTTATGTATGTATGGATGTAGCAAGCAAAAAAGAGGCCGCAACACGCTTGCCACACTTGCTCAATCAGCGCTCGCTGGCCAGATGGTTGCGAATGCCCGTGGCGGGACGAGAAGGAAGCGGCGGCGGAGGAAGGAGGAGGAGGAGGAAGCTGCTGCGGCAGCCAGCAAATAGCTGACCACCCACACTGCAAACAGTCACACACACTATATACACTACTATTCAAACACTCAGAAAAACAATCGCCCTAAATAATTCTAAAATTTAGAAAGGTTCGCCCTAAATCGGCAATGAGGATTTATTAAAAAATATTTTTCAGAAATATTTTTCATTATCAAGAAAATCATTTCCAAAAAGTGGAAATGAAAACCCTGATTTGTAGAAAAAATTCTTTCTTAAATTAAAAAACAAGTAATAAAATGTACTTTTCGTGTTTAGCTCTCAGTTGGAAGTCATTCAACTTAACTATATAAATTTTACAAAATATTTAAAATGTTTGAGTATATGTGAATGTTTCGAAATGCTAATTTTTAATAATAATAAAAGTAACAAGGAAGCTGTTATAAGAATTCTTCAAAGTAGTGGAAATTATACATATTTTTTCTATATTTTTAGAAAAACCACCCTGGAAATTAGTTCTTAGAAAGCCACACCCATCAATTCTAGAAATCTACTTTCTGAATAATGGGCTGAGTAACCATTGGCGCCAAAAGTATGAGTATTTTTATGAGTGTAGGCTCTGCCCCACTGATCTCACTGTGCCTTCCTGTGCAACAAGGGGCGCTGCTGCCTCTTATCGTCTGCTTTTGTTTGCATGACAGCCATAATAACAACAACAACAACATCAACAACAACAACATTGACTGTTAATTATCCATAAAACGTTCAATCGAGCGTACCGCCCCCCTTGGCTTACCCTTTGCCGCCCCCTCGAACGTGACTCATTTGTTGGCCAAGTAAAATATACAATTACAATGTACATACACTGGAAAAAAGTTACGTATAAGCCCAAATTTCTAAATGCTAGAACGTTTAGTTCGTCAGATTTCGATATAACTTAAATATTTGGTTTATTTGCCTCTTGTTCTTAATCGAAATCAAATCATATCTACGCATTATCTATGTACTTTATTATTACTTTACTCTACTATTTGACTTCCAACGATTCGCTCTATCTACGCATCTTCTTCTTCTTCTAGATTGCTTCTCTGCTTATCGGTCTCTCGACTGCCACACATCCTTATCGATCTGTTGACTGTTGCACTCGCCTATTGATAATATCTAGATAATGAATACATTGTCCTTGATTGCCTAATTTCACGAACAGATCAGCGTTTTTCTTCAAGTGTATATGCCAAAATAAATGTAAGCATTCGTAAATAGGTTGCACATTATTCATGGCAAAAACTCGGCTATACATTTGAGTCCGTGTCACGTTCGCCTCGCTTCTGCTAATTACACTAAACAAATTAACTGAAATTACGGGGCAATTAGTTGGGTTTACTCTTGACACAAGTACAACTTTAACAACTTGTTTTGCTATTCTTCTATTATCTGAAGAGCTAGCGAATATTCGGTGTCATATTTCAAGATGATCAAAAAGCAGGCAAATAATTGTGATATATGCATTTACACAATCTGAAGCGGACATCCGGTTCCTTTAAAATACATAGAGAGAACATTTTCATATTATATTTAATTGCAAGAATTTTTAAGTTGAACTAAGCCTCAACATTTTGTAATTCGAGGTCAGATCTCTATATTATTATTAATATACTCTCAACTGGTTTGCTGATAAACCGAAATATGCGAAAACAGCAATCATAAATTGAAACAGCACAAAACACTCATGTGAACGAGTTTGAAGATAATATACACAAATATGAGTAAGAACTGAACTGAGTCTCACTCAAATTGGATCGGTGTCGTCATCGTCCGGTTCCATGGGGCCTTTTGCATTTATTGTGTAACGCTTTTTCTCTGCTTTTTTCCATTTTAAAGGCAATGGCGATGGCGATGTTGTCAGCTAGTGGCTACTGGAATCGGAGTCTATTGATGGACCGATGACTAAACAAACAACAGACTTGTGGAATTGGGAACCCGATTTTGAGGTGGCGAACTATTTCATTTGCACAATGATTCAATTAACCCAAACTGAATGAATACATGCCCCAACCGAGTGCTCCAATATATGTATATATATACAAAAGTGCAAATTCAACGGGTCTTGCTTCCCATCCTGTCCCGTGATTTCATGATGCCGTACTCAAAGTTCACGGGCAATTTGGCAAAAACAAAGATAGCTACTGAGAGCCTAATAAATAATACATACTATAAGAATAAATTGGTGTCATTTATTAACTGGGCATAATACAAGCTTGTATTGTAAATATTTAGCATTGTTTCTGTTTATTTTAAAATTCTCTATTTTTTTTTATCATCAATCGGTGAAAGATCAAAAAGTGATATGCAAAAGCCAAATTAATTGGCAACATCCACTTAACTGCTAACTAATCATCACAACGAGGAGTTCTTATCGCAATGATATTTAATAAACATCAGGATAAAAAGATTAGAAAATAAAAGCATATTTTACACATAAAACAAGAAAGACTGATTTAGACCATACATTTATAAAACAGGCACTGATTCTTTGAAAACTATGTATATAAAAAAATATTGATCAGATTCGGACTGCTCTGGCATATGTACTGACTGAAGTACATCAAGTCAGTATTATTAAGATAGCTTCAAAACTAGAATTGGCTTGTGTATCTGATCAAGAATATATATACCTTATGCGGTTGGAGATGTCTTCCTCAATGCGCTACAAACATCACGACAAAATTATAATATCCTCAAGGGTATACAAATAAGTAATGAATAATCAGAAATAAAAGAAATGAATTGTTTTCCTTCCCAATTTTTCTTGCATGAATTAATGATTTTTTATCGGGTTCAGTCTGCCGAGCTTAAGATATGTTTCCCTAGGATAACTTGCAGTTTCTACTGGCTAAAATGACACAATGCCTAAGAGACATTTAGCCTCTCATAGATGTGGTGCCTCTGACCCCAGATCAGCTCGATTGCCACAGATCTCTTTCTTCGTTTCACAGTTGTTGCCGTTGTCGATTTGTGTGTTTCCCTATGCCACAAAACGGTTCTGGCCCTACTCTCTGGTCGACTATCTACCCCCCCCACACTTCTCGCCTCGTCTGCTGGTTTGTTTACAATATTCAAAATGAAAATTTGAAAGCTGTCTCGACAGCGACGGTCTGTCTAGATTCTAGAGTACCTCCCAAATGATAAAGTCTTGCGCAAATTGAGCGATGTGCCAAATACAAAAGTGTTTCTCTTAGGCTACCGCATATGACTGATAACCTAATATATATATATATATATATATAGACATATCTTTCGTCAGATAATTTGTTGTGTGTGCGCGTAGTTTTTGCCACGCCAAATCGAGTCGATTGAGTTGAAAAGCAGCGCACATGGAACTCAATTCTTCAGTTTTCGTTTTGTATTAATAAATTTTGAGCACAGAGCTAAACAAACTTTGAGTGGGCGACAGATCGGAGGCGATGCCGATCATGATGATCATTATGTTGATATAGTTGTTGGCGCCATGCCCTGGACAATAGAACAGACTGCGATGCTGAAATTTTTGGCGTTTTTGTTGTTTTTGTTTTTGTTCGTTCGATGTAAGTATTGGGGTAAAGATTTCGTCACCAAATGAGTAGCTGGCAAATGAGTTAGTGCATCAGCTTCACAGATGGCCAGCGGATGAATTAAAGTGCGTAAGCTACTTTAACTGTTTCTCCCACTCCCACTCCCACTCCTACCCCACCATGGCCCATAGAAATGTGACACACTTTGCGTGGGTCTCAGTAAAAAGGCAATTGCAAGAAGTCGCCCCCCATTTAACATGCTGAAAAACACCACCTCTGCCCAGACACAGACCCCTTGCATGATTGCATTAACGGAATGTGCACGCGAACCACATATTAAATGGAAGCCATGAGCAATAGTCGACTGGGAAATACCCTGTGCATAACTGAAGAATAACTGAGTACTTCCAGTAAATGGTTCAAGAAAATTATGTTGAGATACTGAAAATGATCTTGAGCATGAAACTTTGGGCAGTGACTGAAATTGAATAAACGAAATATATTTAAGTCCAACTTTTCAAAACTCTTCGAATTTTCCATTGATTTTTTAAATACATTTGCTATTTATTACTTTTCCATAGTGAAGACAACTTTTTGCAAGGCTTTTTAGAAACCATTTGTTAGGATTTTTTTTCATGAAAAGGAGAAGATGGGTGTAAAATCCTTCAGCAAATACAGATTGTTATTACAACGATTTCTTGATAATTTTCTGGAGTTTGGCTTTGCTGAAACAAGTTACAAGATGATCTTTCAGCCGCTGGATTATAAATGAACTATTTTCGCGTTTTTTTGCAAACGTAAATCGGCCAAACGAGCATCGCAAAAAAACTGATATATTTCTTTAGAAAACCTATTATCAGAATACTTAGATTGTGAGGCATATTTGGTATATTTGTTAGATTTATTAGCCGCACTTGAAGACGGAGACAGGCATACAATCAATATACCCTTTTGAGTCGGGTTTCTTTCTTTTCTTCCCATACAACAACATTGGTTGAAATAAGCCGACCAATATTGGCTAGTTGGTTTGCACTTTGTTGATGGGCGCCTTGCATGCGATGCGATGCGTTTTGTTTTTTTTTGTATTGTATATTCTAGGGCTCTGGCCCATAAATCAGACGTTAGACGACTTGGCAAATGGTCGATCCGACAGTTTTATGACCACAACAAACTGGGCCAACCCCATTCCTCCAGCACCAATAAGGGGTTTTTTCCCTTTGCTCAAAATGGGTGTTTGTGGTGGGTTTCATCATCATGCACCTCTTGCTAGTGTGACCCATTTTATAGAGCGTTGCGTGGAGGGTTGGGAGGGGCAGGTTGTTAGCTGTGGCCATAATTGGTCAGGGCATCGCATCGAATCCATAACATATGTATAATAAATTATTGGCAATTGGGGCGTAGAACATGTTGCATGAAGAGATACCTATACAGGTTGTCACTTGGAAGCAATTGTTTCCACAGAAATAGTCAGTGTGCTCATCTGGTATGCATTGCAAGTGGATTTTGGATTTTGATTTCAAACAACTTTCCAATGAATGACGACACCCTGTGCACGCGCAGCAGCACAGTTGCACAGCTGCAGAGTCACCCTGTCTTGCAGTCTCCAGACGTCGACCTACACACATGGCTGGATGTGCTGCTAATCTCAAATTGCATTTGGTTGTCGCCTTGCAAATGAGGTTACACTCACACACACACACACACACACACACACAATGTCGCCGCCTCGTGCATATAGTTTATTCCATATCAATTTACAGCAATTGTGGCACACACACATTCCGCATACGCGCCTCATTCCACATGTAAAATTACAAAACGAAGAAAAAGCAAAGAAATATAAAAAACCAAATGCACAGTTCAGATTATTTTTAAAATCACTGCGCTCGAAATTGGCCGAACAGTGCCCGGTTGAATGAACCGCACACAAAAAAAATAAAAAATATATAAAACTGTTGTTCAGGTGTCGCAAAAAGAAGCAAAAATCATGGGCCAAATGGATGCGAAATCAGCAAATGCAAGTGAATGTCCTTTAAATGGATGATGAGTTGAAAGTAAATAAAACTTGATTGTGTATTAAACTGGACTATATTCCACTCAGAAAATAAATCGATACTTAAGTGGACTATATATATATATATATATATATATATGTATATATTTTTTTTTTGAGAATTATTGAAATCTAGGGCTATTTTATTAACCGCCTCAATTCCATAGTAAAGATAGTAAAAGACAATTCTTTTGCATATATTGCAAAGGAAATACTTTTAATACAAATATTCGACTGCTTTTGAATTGAATTCGAGTTGTATTTCTCATTTCACATTTGCAATCACTTTGCTATTTCCCTCTTGCATTACTTTCAGATCAATCAGTTTTACTACATTATGGATTTTCCTATTCAGGTTAGATTTTGTATTTATTTGTACCCAGTAAAACTACTTGAACTGCAATGCATTTTATTATCAATATTCAAATGCTAAATGTCTCTTTTTTTATTGCCAATTGTTTTACATATGCTAGTTATCTGAACTAATTACAATTCTAAATAGATACAACTAGTTAACAAAATTCAATCATGTCCATATCGAATTCAATTAAACTAAATCGAAAATTGTTTGAAATAAGCAGTGTTCATTTTTTGATTCTTGATTTTTTTTTTTTTTTGGTTTGTTTAAATTGCCTGCAAAATGAGATCATGCAGCCGCATTTTCGCTATTTCGCTCCATCAAAAATTGTCGAAAAAGTAGCTAAAATTCAATATATATATATATATGTATAGTTCCATATTATATGTATTTATAGTTATATATTTATGCATTACTATTTTTGGCAAAAATTCGAACAGCGGAACTTCCTTTAGATAAACTTAACTAAACCCGAACAATAAACGATAAACTTGAAATATGTGCAAACAGTTTGGAATGCTTCGTTTACAATTTGAAATGCACTGGAAATTCAAATAGGAACAAGGCGATTTAAAACGCGCGCGTGTCCAACGCGGTATTTGATTTCTTCTCTTAAATTCAGCACAAATCGCGTCAAATTTTTTGATGTATTTAACTTCGGCTACAAGTGAAAGTATAGTGTCCCCCTCCCCATATCAACCCCCCTTAGCAATTAGAAAATAACGCGATAGAAACTCACCTGTTGTTTATTGTTGCTATTTTTGTTTATTTTGCTTTATTTTAACCGGTTATATTCAAGAGTTTTATTTTTTTTATGTTGCTCTGCTCTGCAAGTATACAAAACTGACAGCTTGTAAATATTGCTTAAAACAAAAGAAAAAATAGAAAGGCCACAAAAAAAAACAAAAGCGACACAAAAAAGAAGCAAAAAACAACAGCCAGTGTTGCCAACTACAGTAACTTTTATCACATTGCGCACATTTTCGTACTGCACTTATATGTGTGTGTGTGTGCGTGTGGTGAGTATCTACATATTTGAATCTTATCTTATCCTTGTGTGCCTTGAACAATTTCCCATTATCAGCTGATAAGCACAATCGATTGTTGTTGCTGCTGTTAGTTGTTAATATGTCGGAAACAATGCTTGTAACTTTAGTAATTTTTCTATATACATAGATATATCTTTGTATATATCTATATATTGCATGAGCTCATGAGCAAAGTTGATAATCTGACGTCATGGCTGCTAGCATTGAACTTGATCAAACATTTTTGCGGCTACAGTAGTTACAATAGTAAAGCAAACAGATCGAGAACCGATTCGAAAGATGATTCATCGTTATTAGCAATAATATAACTGTGAGTGTGTGTTGTGCTGCTGCTGATCACCAATGACGTCATTGCGCATAGAAAAAAAAACAACAAAAAGGTTTGCACTTGAATTATAATTAAATTGTCCAAAAACATGTTAAGCGAGCAGCTGGTTCACCTTCAGAGATCGCCGCCCGCCATTCAAATTGAAACAATTCTACATTGTCAGTGCTCACACACTATCACAAAAAAGCACACACAAACACGCTCACAAGTACACTTGGGGAAAATTGCACTAAGACAAAACGAAAACAAAAAAACATCGGAATAAGAACAACAGCAAGCACACGCACACAGTCTGCTAGTGTGTGTGTGTGTGTATTAAATTACGCATGGACGAGTGTCTATTTTTAATGATTTGCAGGCTGCAGGCTCAGTGATCGCATGTAACGCATTACCGTTGTGTTTACGTGTTTACGTCTCTGTTGCGCGCGTCGCTTACGATGTAAATACAACGGAACGCGCGTAAAATGCCGGCTACAAGTCAAATATAAAGCTCGCGTCCGCTCTGTGCAATGAATATTTTTCAACTGAATTGTAGGTGGGCTTATCGGCTCAGCTGGTCTATCGATTATTTTTCATTGTAGTATTTTTGTCTTAAAATGTTTTGCTTCGATATATCGATATTTTTATGATTGGTCGTGTACTCGCTGTAAATAAAGCGAGCAAATTTATAGATTTCCACTGTGAATGACGCTAAGTCCAATCATATGTTCTGTTGAGAGTCAAACAGTTATTTAAAAAAAGTTATTTAACAGCATAAAATAATTTTAAAATTAATTTTTTAAATATATATTTTAATATTTTAATACGACAAGTCAGCTGTCCACACCATTGCTCCAAAAGTAAATGCACATTTAACATGGAAGCCACCCTGTTATTGCGCCATCAGCTGATTATGAGCAAATTGCGTTAACATACGCAAATCCGCTCAAAAAGCTGTTCAACATTTGGCAAATCATTTTTCAAAAGAATTAACCCCAGAATTATTGTACATAAAATGAATGATATATGTTTTTAATTCTGAAGGCATTTTAGTTGTATCAATGACAGCGATCTTCAAATTGTCTTCATAACTCTTTTAGCTGCTAATTAAAATCAATTTTGTTCCTTGTTTTTCAAACGCGAACTTAACTGTTTTTGCCATCAATCAATGTATGCTTCTTCATCTTAATCACAACATTTGAACTTGCGCAGAATGCGAGCAACAATCGGGTTATGGCAAAGCAATCGACATATTCCTCATAACTCGTTAACTCCAGGACTCAAATGCCGTAAGTCGCAACACTTTTTGTATAAGCAAAAATACGCAAAATAATTAAGATGACAAGAAATATATCAAGAAGAGATGGATGAAACCTCAAAAAATTGGCTATTGAAATACTATATTTAAAATGTGAGTAAGTTAAAATGAAATACCACGAATTAAAGTTGACGTTTCATATATTCACTTGTTTTTTTTTCAAGCGAGAGATACTCCTTTTCTAAAACCGAATAGAGAATAATTCCGAAACGGCTGCATTTGTCATGCATAAACATTCTCCCAGAGATTGTTTACATTTTATAAACAATGTATTTTAAGCACTTGTTGGCTCTGAGCATGGTGAAATTACGGCTGGCATAATTATCTCACCATTGTTTCGAGCTTTTATTCACCTCACTGTGTCTCACTCACTCTGCAGTGATATGTGCTGATGCTCTCTCTTTTCGTTTCATGTTTGAGTAAAATGAGTGCATTTCAGAATATTCGTTGTTTATTTTGTTTTATTTGCATGAAAACACACAAATTGTTTACCTACACCCACTCACACATTTTTATGCAATTTATTTTTATTTATTATATTAATGTTTAGCTGTAGATATTTATTTATAACTTGAATTAATGTTTGACAATATTGAGGCTTTGTTGTAATTGCAGTAGGGACTAGGTGGAATATTCTTTCAAAAAAACTTATTAACTTATTATATAGAACGTGAATAATATTACACAATAAGATTACATACTCTTGCAGGACAAAGTCCATTAGCTTACACCTACATTTTGTGAACGTGGTGCGGAGATTTCGTATTGTGAGTTTTCTATTTGAACGCATTATTAATGTAGAGTCCAAGTTATGAATAATTTGTGAATATAATAGTCAATGTGGCTCTTCAAGTTGATGTAAACTAATGTACTGCCAGTACAGGACATCCAATATGTTGATTAAAATGACTCCAACAAGAAGCAGACGGCTCTTCTCCTGGCTACGCCCATGAAAACACATATTAACTATAACGAGAATGGACCAGACCAAAATAATAAGACCCGGAATAGGACACACAATGGACACTCTGAAGATTTTACTTAAAACAAACTTGTACACAAATAAAAAATGTGTAAGCAAGAAGAAGAATGCTCGAGTCGAGAGAGCTCGTTAAATTTATTTAAGTTTCATTGTCAAATTATCCTTTAAAAAGTAATGTATACACAAATGTAAGCATGCATGAAACTGCTCTCATTTCTTGTGCCTGCACAGGTACTGAAGTGAAGCAGCGCATATATATATATATATATTGGACTAATCCGATATTGATTTTATTAGTGCAGCTGATCGCTAAGATGCCAGTGTATAATATATTTCAATTGAAAGGCCTTACCGTTAAAGTTGTCTGTTTTATTACTATCAGAAATCGATATTTATCGATATTTATGAAACGGGGGCAGTTAAAGTTGTTGTGTGCGCCATGAAATTTAGAAAATCGCCATAATAATTAGAAACTTTTTTTTTGTCTTTGGAAATTATTTTTGAAAATTGCGTACATTGTGTAGCTAATATAACAAATCTTCAATATACACACATAGAAAACCACACCTTGGAAATTAAATATATTCTTTCTAAATATTAGAAAAGTCGACCCTGAAATTGAGAAATGAAAACTGTGATTAAAACCCCGCCAAAATCGTAAATGTTTAGAAATTTATAATAAGAATAAGACGGAGCGGAACTCTTGTCGCCAAAGTATGACGAATTTCTAAAATTCACTGCGAAGTCTTCGACTTTGACAGATAAACGAACACGGCTACATCGACTAGGCTGCTGGTCCTGATCAAGAATATATATACCTTATGGGGTCGGAGATGCTTCAAGGCGTACATAGGGGGTGGTCGAGGGTGGAGGGGCTGAGTACGCTGTTGAATGTAATAATTAATAACATAATATAATGCATTAATATTAATTATTTAAACACTAAGTGCTCAGCTCAAGGCATACGATTTGCTATTCCCAACTAGCTTTTAAGTTGTAAGCTTTGAGCCAGGCTATGCAAATAAATAAATAACGATGACGTATATATACTAAGTTGGTACCTTTGTCATAATGCCACAGCTGTGGCAATGTCCTTGACCCAGTCAATATGCCGTTAAATTGGCAGGAGATAGAACACGATACACCTAATTGCAGGATGTGACTGCACAAGTTGCCACTTGTCATGTTTTGTATGACTTGGCATTATTTGGGTTATTTGGTTTCGAGTGCTTATGCCTCGCCAAACATTTATGCATATTAATATATGTATGCACACACACGCACACACGCACATGCATGTTTGTGTGTGTGTGTGTGTGTGTGCATTTGTATAATATGCATTTTGGGGCTTGGTGCTCGACAATTGGAAATTTGTGTTACTGCTTGTCAGCCAGCTGTCAAGAATTGTTGATGGAGTTGACGCTGCATCCAATTTTAAATTTATTAATTTTAATTTGGATTTGCTGTTGATGTTGTATTGTCGTTGATGTTAATCGGATGTGCGCTTGTTTGTCTATTTGCACTAATTAAATTCGTTCCGAAATTTTTCGTATTAAAAGTTTACTAATGCAATTTATGCAGCTACTGTTTTGTGGGCCAAGGCCTCAAAAGTCGCGCTTTTAATTAAAAATTATCGTGGGACGATGCATACGATGCATGGTGTGGCGTTGCATGCAACCGAGCAACACAGGCACAGTGAGGCCTTCAAACCACAAAATATTGTATTTTCACTATTCGAAAAGCATTTAGCTGCAAAATTAATATCCGCTAATCGTTTAATAGCCCCAAATTAACCATTAGATATACTCTACAGTGCCGGAATCATCGGCAATTAAATCAAATCTGTTGCATGGTGTGCAGCGTTCGTTTGGGCAGAGACTTCACTGTGCGGCTGGCTGCCTTCGAATTAGATTTGTTTTAAATTGCATTTTTGCGGTTATTATTGCATTTTGTTTTGTTTAATTTCATTTTATTTGATTTCGCATGTCGCCAGCGAGGACCTAATTTTTTCTGGCTGTGTAAATGCAATCAAATGTGGCATAATTAAAAACAAATATCCATCAGTGGTTTGAGTGCATGGGTTCGGGTTCAGTTCACAGTTCACACAAGAAATCGCATTAAAATAAGTAACGATCAGATAGTTCAATGTAATTGAATATACTGTAATTATATACGTACATCGAGCGCTTTACTGATAGTTGAACTTTCTGTGGCTTTTATTTATGTGTACGGGCTTATTACACAGACAAGCTTATACTTTTTTTTAATTAACTTTAAAATCGTATTAAAAGTCAACCCGATTCGCATCTATAAAAAAAAAGTGAAAAAAAAGTATTATAAATTAAATCACATTGTTGTTGGCACACGAAAAGTCGTTGTTAATTTCATACACCAAAAATATGGTTTAATTATAAATAATTAACACCTCGCTTAATATCAATAAAAGCATTATTTTGTTTTTCCATAATATTAATAAAATGACGGCAGTTTTGTGGAGAAAGAAATCACCAACTTTTCCGACTTTTTTAATGGTAAACTATACGCAGTAGTTTGTGGGTAATTTCGCAGGTTTCTTTTAATAATTGCCCCCAATTTTCCATTAGAATTACATCTGGGCTAGACGAAAATCAATGTATGCAATCAATATCGATTTGTTGAAGCCAGTAAATATATAGAAATATGTGATTATATAGAAAAAAATCTCTCAGAATTTTAGAAAATCGCTATATTATTCGCGCCAAGAGTAAATCACTTTTTTCGTTAAAAAGTATATTTTTTACGGTGTAAAGTTGTGTTTTTCTATTTATTTATTATTATTTCCAGGAAGGAAGGATTCTCTTATATGCATTCACTTTTACTATGTAGAAATTTATTTCTTAATAACAGCAATCATAAAAAAAAGATAAAGAAAAAAACATCATAATTTTAAGAATTTGTAAAAAAAGGTGAATTTTTTTCCGAATTTAATAATGCAGAACCCTTGAGATTTAAGTGGGGTAGTTTTTTGGCTAAGACCCAGACAAACGGATTAACAAATAAAGGGTATTAAGAAGATGAACCAATGTGCGTAACTGGCCGAAGGAAGCAACTCAAAATCAAAATCGATTTTGGATTGGAATTCATTGGGAATATTTGTGAAAATTGCATAGATCTGATAAAAAGGATAGGAAGTGTTGAAGAAAAACAATTTTAACATTTACATAAGCCATATGGCAGCAAACTCAAGCAATTTATGTTTCCGGCTTGCATGTTTATGGGCGCTTTCATAGATTCTGTTGATAACCCTTCAGTACTTGGCAATCATAAAAAAATGAGATATGCACTCGAAGTGCACTTGCAAATACTCCAGCATTGAGACTGAGGCACAACTGCCTGTTTATTGTTGAGTGTGCAACGATTTTAAGGCAGACTAGGGCCATAAAAGTAGAGGCTGCTATCCATTTAATATATTCAACGGATGGGCTACAGGGTATCTTCCAGTCGGTTGCACTTTCTTACTTGTTTATATTATTATTATTTTGTTTGTTTGGTTGTTGTTTTTGGTTTTATTTGGCCAATCGATTCACTTGAGTTTTTAATGATTTTTAATGCACACAACAATATTATGATTGCCATGGAAGATTCCTCAAATATACATTTGTATTCAGCAGTACATGCACAGTACACGATTAGGTTAGGTTAAACAGGCTGCTTGACCTAAAGGTCGAGTTCGAGCTGGAGGCCCTTTGGCCCATTGTGACGACTGATTTATGGAAGATGAAAGGGATGGGATGGATGTTGGCCGTGCTGCGTCTTTGAACCCGCCTCAATCAGCCAACAACAATGAGCCAGTTTCAATAGTGGGCTACTTGCCAGACTGCCCAGATCTTACAAAGTAAATGGGTCACACATACACATACATATATCGTGCATATATATTATTGAAAATCAGAAAAATGAACTTGATCTGTATATGAAATATGAGAGAAACCACATTCAAAAATATCTACACACAGCTACGCATATATATGTGTATATATATTTATGTATACAATATGTATATATTCTTCGAGCAGCACTCAATTACACAATTCTTTGCGCCATGTGACTTCGATGAAGTATTTTATTTGGTTGGCAAGTCACGTGATGTGCAACAGCAGCCCAAGTCCAGGTCCAAGTTCTGTTTCGCATGCGAGTTAGTTAAGTATACGCAGTGTTGACCCACACACTGTGATAAACTGCGTCTAAGTGTATATACACATACACATACACATACACATACACATACATATATACATATTATAAGAAAACCGCACAAGTTTTTGGCACTTTGCTGCTGGTGTAGCTGTGTAAGCTGCTTAAATTTAATGCAATGATGCGGGGCCAATGGGGAAGTCAGGCTGCCGCTAATTTATGTCGCCCTGGCTCCATGACCGGCGTCTTGCCTTGGACATTGGTTCGACTCTTTAGTGTTTAACATGCTCTCACTGTGGTCAAGTGTTTTGGGGCTTGCTGCGATGGGTATGGGGGGCTAGGGGGCTGGGGGCGGGCGATTTTTGGCCAAGCCGTGCACAACACATGGCACTCTGTGGCACATGAGAATCCCAGCGGCACGCTTCACAGGCATCAATATTCTTGGCGCTGTCATTGTCTATAGACGCGCATGGCCACCTCCGAAGGTCGCTGGCAACACCATTGACTACATACATACATACAAACATACATACAAACATACAAACAAACATTCATACATACGTACGTAAATATGTATAATACGTATGTAGGTATGTACATGATAACATATAAAAACAGGCACACGAACTAATGCAGCCAGCATTTCATATACACTCAGCAACAAATATGAACCCTAGAACTCTCTATATATATGGGCAAAATCGGGCTACAATTGTAATCAGCCTGCAACAAATGATTTTCATTTTAAACACTTTTTATTTTATTATAAACAAAAACATGTATTTCCGCCTGTCTTAAATCGACAATTCGCAAAAATCTAACATTTTATTAATCAACAGTAATCATTGCTCGAACTTGTTTTTTTCAATTTTAATATTACAGATTATACAAATAAATATTTGGAAATTGCACCTTGTCTTAGTTAAAAATATTAATTATAAATAAAATAAAGAATTTTATGCGTACACTTTTCAGATTCCGGAAAATACTAATGAAAACCAGTAAGAATGCTGAAGCCGAATGAGCTCGACTACAACATACCCTGACTACAAATGGACAGACGGACATGGCTTGATAGACTCGACTGTTGACTCTGATCAAGAATACACATACTTTATGGAGATGGTTTCTTCTGCAACAAAATAATTATACCCATTCTTATCCATTTTAATGGGTTCAAGGTTGTCCCGTTTTCTAGTAAGTCCCATTTACGTTTTGCAGCTGGTAAAGATGCTGATTTGATTTATTTCTCTTAAGAAATTGCTAAAATTCACAAAATGCACTTTCAATTGTGTTTATAAACTTTGCAAAATAATAATAAAAAGTGTACCTTTCACAGCTCCACTTAACAAAAGTGTTTTTTAATGCTGAAATTTATTTTGGTATTGTGTTTTATAATTTTTTTATGTATATGGGTGTTTCTTTTATATATATTTCTTTATATATATATACATATATATATATATATATTTCAAAATAATTTGAATACTGTCAGGATTCGTCTTCGGGGAGAGATTAACAGCATCCTTCCAATTTCAGACTCCACAGCGAAGTGGGTAAAATTCACAAAATTCGCTTTAATTTTGTTTGTGTTTCAATTCCTTATGTAAGCTGTACAAAATAATCGGTTTTTTTTTTAATTTTTGCAGGTAAGCGCTGTTTTTTATTAATTGCTGCATTTGACGCAAAAAGTGTTGCAATTATTTTTTTATAATCCATGGCACTTTTTCTATTTTTTTTTTGTTAGCGAGTGTAAGCACACACACACAAACAAGTACACATTTATTTATACGTATGTGTTTGTGTGTGTGTGTGTGTGTTTGTGCATACGAACAGCAGTTGAAATATTGACACGACTTAGCCAACTCTCCCCTCGACGACCCCGCTTAGCGAATTGTTGCGCCTTATTGGCACAGCCAAAGACGTGCAAAGCTGTTTCTGCCACCGATATGGGCACTGTGTCTCTGTCTCTGTCTGTGTCTGTATCTATATGTCTGTGTGTCGACGTCTGTGTCTGTGGCTGTGCCTCTGATCCTTGGCTGCCTTCGTTTTAATCTCATTTTCCCTGTATTTTTGCTTTTGTTTCCTTTTTTGTTGCCGATTTTAAAGACGCTTTGCGGCAAACATGCTCGTGTGCTGTGCTGTGCTGTACTGTGCTGTCCTGCTTCCAATTGCCTGCATTTGAAAATTCGTTTACTTCAATAATACCAAATAATGGCTGAGATTTTGTTTTGCGATTTATATTAAACGGCAAAGCCATATTTATGTACGATTGTTGCTATGTGTTGCATACACATGTATATACACATATATGCATACATATATGTATAAACATTTATATATATACATATATATATCCGGGAAACAGCAAACACTCGTAATACTCCCATGCACGTCGCACGTGAAGTACGTGTAAAATATGGCCAATGTGTTATATTTGGTATTGCACCTATTTATTTGTGGCACAAGCTATTTCAATGTACACACATTCATATATTTATAAATGTATATATATATGTATATATATATATATATATATATATATATGTATATTGAAATTGCATGCGCCGTCGATTGGGCAGGATCGTGCAGATGCAGTGCAATTTGAAATTCAATGAAAGACTATTGTGGTTGAACTACATTAGCATACAAGAAAAGTTGGTGAAGTTTATTTGATTTTTTACCTATTTTTATTTTTACGACGAAAGTGTTTTACAAGGCAAATGCTTTTTGGGTACGTATGGAAAATCAGACTTGGAATACTCGTCCGTAGACTAAGATATCAACTCGTTAAACTAGATATAATCAGTAATGGAATCTGCCGGTTTGGTGGCAATGGGGATGAATTCTCAAAGCCCACAAGAATGAATGCAACTTTTTTTTAAAGGATTCCGATGGTTGGGCGAGGAGAAAAAAATCAAAAAAAAAAAAAAAAAAACCGCAAAAAAGGCAACAATTTTGAATAATTTAAATTCAATTAATAAAACAAAGTTATTATTGAAGAAAAATATGGTGAGAAAAATTCAGCTGACATTTGTGATGAATATTTCAAATGCTGTTTGTTGGGAGAGTAAAAAAGTTGACATTTTTATGATTTCCGACAGCAAATTATATACAATTTTCTCAATGTACGTGTAAAAGCGCAAAAGTTCTTAAAGTATTGTTAAAATTGATTCTGATTACAATTGTATCTACGTTTACATATTGCAAATGGCTGAAATTTAATTTAGTTCACAGAAGGAAGAAAGTAAATTGGGCGAAATGGAAATATTAAAACTGAACTTGACGCCAACCAGATGGATAACAAAAATATAGCAACAAACATTTTTTTTTTCCCAAACCAAGTTCAATGCTAGGCTACGACCCAATTGTGAAAAATTCTATTATTTTTTATAGGTCTGATGGTCACCAAGCTGCGAGTACTGCAGAAAAAGAGCATGTGGCGGACAAAAAGATGTTCGAGGCTCTGTTATGAAAAGGTATATGTGTTGCTGTATGTACATATTATTTTATTGGTGCCTGTAGGGGCCACTAGGGCAATCACAACATTTTTGTTGCTCTTGTGCACATGTATGCATGCACACACACACAGATGTGCACATAAGTCCCACTGGCATAGGAGAACATCCAAAACGCTCTATTAATGGGTACATGTGTGTAAGTGCTGAGAGCTACTCCGAAATTTGTTGCGACGCCTGCCAAGTTGAAGCAGCCCCCGGCACCGTGCTCACATGGGTGACAGCCGTAAACAACAACGAGTAGTCAGTCGCCCTCCTTGGGACGCACTCAGCCACACTACGACAAGGTGCTTGCCAAGAGGTGTACATATGATACATTTTTATTAAATGCCGTAAGTTAAGCGGCACATGTTGATTTTCATGATTAAACCCCATGCCCCATGCCCCTCTTAGACTACAGTTTCTACTAATTATTGTTTGTGTGAACAATTTAGAGTAGTTTGTAATGATTACAATACACTTAAACAAGTTCTATAATCACAATCCCTGATCCCATTAAAATTGTATGTAACAGGCAGAAGGAATCATCTTCATTCCCATAAGGTATATATATTTTTGATCAGGATCAAGAGCCGAGCTGATGAAGCCATATCCGTTTGTCGAACCATCCGTCCATCTTTCATCTGAGCACGCGGATCTAAGAGACTTTGAGAACTAAAGACTTGGAGTGTCAGCATCAAGATCGGATAAGAAATACCTAAGTTATAAATGGAACCGTATTTGGTAATAAAACAGCTGGATTTGGGGTATATCGTAGTCGGACTCACTGGATTACAGCATTCGTACTTGTTTTTCTTAATGTAATGTTAAATATTTAATTTTGTTTTTTTTTTTAAGTGAATGGAATTTATCTTGCATTCTTCTGTGTCAACTGATTAAATATGTTATTAGTCGACATTCATTAAATATGCTGTTGCGTTCAAGCCTCAAATGCGATTTAATTAGCTGTGAATGGATGCAGTTACACTTGAAAGTTAAATTTGAACTCAGATGTACATCAAAAGTAAAAAACAACCACGAAAAATATAAGTTAAAGTATATCAAATGCCAATTTGGTAATTAAATCTGCCCAACTATCAAAATCAATTATTACGAGGTGTTCAATAAAACTCGCTCTGATGGGAATCAAAGGTAAAGTGGAAAAGAATCAACCAACAAAGTTCACAAAAACAATAAATAATAATCATAACAAATGTGGGAATAAAGTTTTGGTTTATTTGGCGTGTACCACACACAATTCGCTTATAATGCAAAAAAATTATTCGAGTCTAACTCTTTTTGTACCCTGTGCCCAAAGTTCCCATTTTGGGTTGGGACTGGATAACAAAGTTTAATTTTCTTTTTTAATTGTGCTACCTGTGCAAGTTACTGCAACTTCAACGTTTCTATACGTATGTATTAATGTATGTATGTATGTACATACACCCAAATGGACATAAATACAGTATGAACAGAAGCGGTTTGTCTACAAAAAAAAAACAACAACGCTAGAATAAGACATAACTTCAAATAAGTTATCCAAAAATCGTAGGAAAGTTTTAATTATATAATTATAATGTATGAAATGCTGTGAAAAGCTTAGTGCCTGGTCAAACACCAGTGTATTGGGTAACTTCAAGTTGTGTTTTTTTCTTTTTTTTGGCTAGATCACTCATACTTGCCATGTCTAAATAAATTATTATAGATAAGTTTAAAATAAGGCTGGAAAGCTTTAATTAAGCAAGAGATTGCAAAAGGAAGATGAAGCAAACACAACACAATTAGCAGTGCTCTAATAAGGAACACTTGACTGGAAGATACCCTGGACTGCCAAAGCTTAATTTATCTTTGTCTTAAGGAAAACTAATAAGATAATATGCAGTCAATTGAGTTTTTGCTAAAATAATTCAAGGGACGATTTTTGTAAAATGCAGAAATAATATTTCTAAACTCGATGGTGTTTATATATATATATATACAGATTTTTATTAGCTTTCTTGCTATCTATATTACTAATAAACATTAGTATTAGCGGTCTTCTAGAAAGATAACTTTTGTAGTAAAATAAGTGTTTCGCATTTAAACTTTTTATGCCCTTGTTAGAAATATATTTCCTCATAAAGGAAAATATTTGAGAAATTTTACTATGGCATATCTTATTTTATGAATTTGTTTAGTTGTTTTCGCCAGTTCAATCCAGTTCATTGATGCAATCGAATAGTTGGCAACCTTTATACCCCTACCCTACCCCTACCAGGGGCACAATATGCAGCTTTATCGACTTTGATCCACTGCGTATTGTGTATTGCCAATACACAAGCATGAGGCACACGAAAACAGACAAAACACAAACACTAAAATCAAATAAAGGCAAACACAGCTGGAGCCTTATTACTTCTTGTTGCTGTCCGTTTTTCGACATGCACTCCGTGTGCCGTCCTCGTTGAGAATGGCTCCCTCGCTCGCTTAACGGTTCGCAAAGGCAATGTGGGTGCTTCCAGTAACACTAGTGACGGACTACTGCTGGCTATTTATGCTCTGCTACCGAATGTAGAATAGTATATCTCCATCCGTTTGTTCGTCTAAATGAAAGCAACTTTTTTTTGACAATGTTCAAATTGGTGTGCTATGACAGTTGGAAATCGATAAGATCGATAATTGTAAATCGATAAAAACATCAAATGTGGATTGTGGTATTGGATTGTTGGCCATGTCCTGCAAGAATCGACACTAAAAATCGAAAATCGAAGTTCATTGCCACCTGCTCTCCACTGCTTTCTCACTGTTGTCAGAGTATTGCACAGCCGGGTGCACTCGATTGTACCGTTCGCAATTGGTATATTTTGAGTCTGTGCAGCAGTGGGTAGAACTTTGGCCATGGGATCGCATTTCGGAATAAAGTCTGTCTGTCGAAAGTTGTTTAAAGTCAGCGATGGCAGTTGTGCTTCATTTGCATAAGCGACCGGATGTTTAACAATTTAGAATTATAAACAAATAAAAGTATTCGTGTCAAGCTAACAATAAACTTGAAAATATGTACTCTGTGCATGCTGTACGAGAACCTTGATGTCAAAATACACATAAATAGATGCTTAAATTTTGTTTAATTCCAATAAAAAATGTGGCATCAACACCAAGTATAATTAACATTTTTCAAATGTGACATAAATTTGCATGTTGCATGCTATCATTTGGCTATGTCAAAATACGATTCGCTTATAATCTCTCGATCTATTTTAAACTTACATAGTTAACTAATAGGATGCCAAAGTATTCTGCTGAATTTTAAAAAGGGCGACTCTTATAATTTGTATTGAAAGTTACTTCAGTTTCAGATATGTGTACATTAAAGAGGATCTATTGACGGGAGTTTTACATGTGTATACAGTCATGAAATAAACCTATTATTCTGGCAACTGACAAATTGAAATCAGTATACATATTTACAATATTCACTTGAAAATATCTTATTATCTTAAGGTATTTGTTATATACAAACATTTTGGATAGTTTATAAAAATGCATTTAATTTCATTTGAATAAAATGAATGACAACAGCTAAACTCTAAAAGAAATCGACAAAGCAAACATTGTTTTTGCATTTTTAATTTTTGGAAATATGTTTGAATCGCATTTAATATTATTATTGCTCATTATTGTTTACTTGCACAAATGCCCTGGACAACAATTTCATTTGTATTGCATTCAATTGATAAGTTTACCATACTAATTGAAATTGCTTTACCAGAGTTTAATAAGTTAGGAAATATTTGCCAAGCCAATTAGAATTAGTCTAATTATAATTAAAAGTTATCATTTGTTATTGCATAAGAGTAAGTTCCGGTCTTTGGCTTCAATCGTCAATGCCTAAAAGTATGCTTGTCTTTTGATTGACTGTTTCTAATATTTATTTTGAAATGAAAATCTACTGAATTGCCTACATGCAAAATTGATTAAAAATTATGTAATACAGCATATGAATTTGTGCGAATCTTTATTTGTACTTTATATCTTGTACGTGGGACATCTTGGGACATCTGCAATATCAATTTTAATTTTTTTTTTTTTTTTTGTTTAATATCTAGCAATAATTTATATTTTAGAAAAACCAGGCCGAATTTCTTTCGGAGTGTATGAAAACAGTCATACGAACGGACATTACTATAAAGATTCGACTAGAGTAGTTGACCAAGAATATATATAAGGTGACTATATAAAAGTGACTACACAAAAAACTGTTGATTCCTTCAAAAACTGTATACGAATTATGTATATGTATGCTTGTATGCAAATGTGTATAAATATGTATATTAGAAAATATTACATATTTCACATCTGCATTGATACATACTTGTGTAGATTGGTAGAGCAGATGCCCGGTTCAAGTTCTCCGATCAATATCACTTGTTAACATCAACTGACTACTTAATGTGTAAGCACTTAAAATCGCTAAGCACATTTTATTTCTGCAACTTGACGTGGCAGTCATGTGGAAGCACTTTAAACTTGCACCATACTATTTGACATTTCCTAAACTGATAATTTGTGTGTTCATTTAGTTTTGATTAAGAAACTGTACTTTGCTGGGAGAATTCCGCTCCACTTCACTTTTCGCGACTGTGCATACTCTCTTCTGTGTGCATATATATATGTGTGTGTGTGTGTGTGTGTGGTTGTAAGGGTGCATATATGTAAGTATTCATGTGTATGTATGTGAATTTGGTCAATGCCGACTAATTGCGCTTAACAAGTCGAAAGAAGTAACCGGCGGGAGAAACGAATGCAAAATGTGAACATAAAATGCATTGCAAAAAATGACTGGTGATAAGGAAGCAGGTGGCGCACAAGGAGGAGCAGGAGCAGCAGGAGGAGCAGGAGGAGGAGGAGGAGGAGGCGGTATTTGGGAGATGGTAGCTGGAGTCGGATAGTGTGTGCTTGGAAAAAAAAGATGATAACATGCTCCTAATGGATTTGACATGCAAATTGTCGTCATCAACAGCGTCCAAACCGAAAACGAGCAAAGGCAGCTGTACAAATAACCCGCAATGGGCAATGAACACAGCATACAAGATGGTGCATGTATTGGTAAGGATTGGGGTTTGGGGTTGTGCTTGGGATTGGGATTGGGATTGGGTTAGAGTTGGTGGAGGTCGTAGAACGTAGCTGAGAGTGGCAGCGACGAGACTGCTTGGATTCTGATTGTTGATTACCTTGACTGGAAGTTTTTTGCAGTTGGACAGCAGCAGCAGCAGTAACTGCAGCAGTAGCTGCCGCATTGCAAATTGCATTAGGCAAACAATTCAACTGAGTTTCGGAGAGATTGCCTGGTAACTTTTTAATGCATACAATTTTGGATGCAGGATAGAAGGCGGAGACATTTAACAGCAATTTGTGGCCAGCAGCAGCAGATGGATCAGCAAATTCAGGTTCATTAACGAAATAGCATCATCAAACTTGCATAAGTCAATGAAGCGAGTAGCATATGTGTCAGTGTGTGTGCGTGTGTGTGTTTGTATGTGTGTATATGTGTGTGTATGTGTCGGTGTGTTTTGTTTTTTTTTTTTACGCCAATAGTTTAAGCCGAGCTCACGGAGCAGAACGAGTACGAACAAAAAACTCGCATGACAGCGAAAGTGTACTAATTATGAGCTAATCGTCCAATAAAAAATAATTGATTTTAATTATCTGGGAAAGTTTTGCTGCACCATTTGCTTAAATGGCAAATGGGCCCATTTTGCAAATTTAAATGAACGGTAAAATCTATATTGTGCTTTTATTTACACCATTATAACGTGGTTTTTGGTAGAATGTTGCAAAAATATGGTTCAGTTCCAATTGTAATTGTAATGTGAGACTGCTGCAGATGGGCAATGCTGACTGCAGAATACCAGTGGAATATTTGGACATTTTAACGGATTTCGCTAACAAGATACCAACCAGGTTTCGTCAATCTAGTCTTAAAACTGTGGGAGTTATGTGGTTGTATTGACTTATCGAATATCGATTTGTATCGATTTCCTATTTCCTATTTTAGAGTATAAAATACATGGAAGGAAATTTTGTATTTTTCTTATATGTATAACAAACAATTTCTAAAAATATTACATAAGGATTTATATTTTGAAATTTAAAAAAAAAATGTATAGCATATTTTTAGGATAGTCGATTCAAAGCATTTGCTTCTATATTAAAGTAATTGACTACAACTCAGCTATTATTTTCATTGACATTTGAAGTGCATTTTCCCTGATGCCAGTTGAGAATTTCAAATGCTTCCGCTAATTGAGGTTAATTAGGTGTTCATATAAAATGCGAAGCAAAGAGGAGCAACGCAATTCTCAAATGAAAGGGTTAAAGTAATTAAGACCGTCAGTCAAATGGGCGAGTTACGCTACATTTCAATAGAAAATATCTCAATTTCAACATTGCTAGTATTAATTAATCATCGGAGGTGCGAAAACACAAATAAGTAAGCGCAAAAGCAAACGCTTTAATGCTAAAACAAACAAAAACAAAAGACGCTCAGAACGATTTCAGAAATACGTTATATATCGATTTATATTATGAAATATAAATAGTAAATATATCTTTTAATTTATAATTTTTGTATAGGAATTTATTTATTTTCTTATTTATTTAATGTGGACTAAATGCAGTACACCTTTATTAAAAAAGGTTTTAAAGACTAAATATTCTAAATAAAAATCAAATTAACAAATTAAATTCAATACAATTGTAACTGAGTAAGTGCTCTATGATTGGTCAGCTCACTTCCAATTAAATTGTAAATAAACTGTTAAGCCTAATTTTGTTATTTATTTAATGTGAACTAAAGACAGGTTTAATAAAATATAAATTAAAATAAATTAAATGATATTCAATTTGAAGTGAGTACTAATTAAAAGATGATTGGGCAGATGACTTCTAATTACATTGATATTCTTAGCCTTACCAGTAAATTGACTTGACTTGAATCTGATATATATATATATGGCCATTGGCATAGAGAGTACAACTGTCTATAATAATATTTGCCGAATTTACTTCATTAGCAAATTATTATGCCATTTGTCGCGCACATTTTACGCTGATGATTTCGCTTTAGGTTAAGCTTTGGCTCCCTTGTTGGTTTGTTTATTTGCTGCGGCAATTTGGTTAATTCCCTGCGTAGTGCATCCGAGCGGCAACAGGAACTCCGGAATTCCCATTCGCAAGCTGCAGGAAGGCGAATCAAAGCCACTTTCGGCCTAAGCGGACGGCCGTGTAGGCCTAGTCCGGACAATGTGACAGGATGGTGGGCGTGATAGCCGCAGTTTCCTCAAGGCAGTCCTTTGTGCGTTCTCTGCTCGCTGCTCGCTCCCTGATCCCCAATCTCTCTCGCTGTTTCGCTGTCTCGCTTCCTCGTTCGCTCCGTCTCGCTTGCGTTCCTTTATTCTAATTGAAAACGAAAATGTAATTAGTTTGGCAACAAAGCTGTTGGCGGCGTTGCTTCAAACGAAATACGAAAAAAACGCGCACGCAAATGTCGCAAAGTTTGTTTAAAAATTATTAAGGCAGCCAAAGGCAGGCAAGGCACCAAACCAAGTCATCCCAACCACACACCCAGCCCCGGAGCTAGGCTTAGGCTGTGGAAACAATTAACAGAAAACAGCACAAAGAATCGGTGACGGCAGCGAGTCGTAGGCAACGGCTTATTAGAGTTACACTCCCAACCGACCAACCTTCCCGCCCACCCGCCTACGCCCACAATGACGAGACGCATCGCGACTTATGCCTCATGCGTCAAACATTTACTGCGCAGCCACCAAAGTCAACCGACAACCGACAACCGACAACGGCAACGCAGGCAAGTAGGCAAGCCGCCAAGCACGCTGGCATTATAAGAGCCAAACGACATGAGGCAACAATATGACAGCCTTTCTTAAATCGCTTGTGAGCTAGGATTGACTTTATACTTTTCACATTAACTCAAGGGCGGTAGTCAGCTCTCTTAAGTGGAACCAGATCTAGCAACAGATGGCTCCTGCACCATATGCTAACAAGTACAAGTATCTAATTGGAAAAAGGAATACAAGTTGACTTAACATTGATTTTCATATTCGGATGCCAAAAGTGGTTAAGCTAGAGTCATTAGAAATAAAGAAATAATTGTTGGGTCGACCTTACCCCGGCAAGACGGCTTTTTCCCATATGTGCTCATCATTTATCATACTGGTATTAAAGAAGATAAGATATGTATTAGTTATATATAAGTATATGTTCAGTATGCAACAGCTGACAACTAGTTGGAAACAACAATACTGATTGTCGTATTTTAAATGGTATCATTCAATTAAGATTTTAAGAAATCAAACATCAAGAAATAAGAAATCTGACACTCAGAAATTTAAAAAATCTAGAAAGTTTTTCTTATTTTTTTTAATAATTCTTAGATATACGAAAACTAAATACTTTTAAGGGCTTATAAAGAGTTTATTCTATTGTTCAGAAATACATTTCCTAATAGTGGACCATATTTCTAAAAACTAGAAATGCAAAGCTCTCTCGAGTCCTTTGTTAGAGATTATCTGTACTTTGTCTTAGAGCCCTTGTAGCTCTGTGGGGTGAATTATATGAATTGAAAGACTATCTAAAATAATATACACACATAAAAATAGTTCTTCAATTTAGACATGTTTTTTGTTCTACATTTCAGAAAAATAAACTGTGGTTAAAAGGAAATAAACTGTGCTTAGGAAAAGAAAAATCTTGGTTTTCAGAAATATACTTTCTGAATAATAACGTGAGTTACCCGTTGGCGCCCAAAAGTTTGCCAACTTTCTAAAATTGAGGATTTTTTGTGATTTTTTGTGACTGTGTCGAAGATTAAAAGCAGTATTATTTTACTTATAGCAACAAACTTGTACAATGCGTGCTCGGGCAGAAATTCTGAGAGTTAGAACTTGGCTAAAACTGTGATTATAATGCGGAGTGGTCGCACTTGAATCGAGAGATCAGTTGAAAATACTTTAAGCAGATTTAATAGATATAACTAATTTTGGGCCATGTTATGGCTTAAGTTGTATGTATTTCTTATATTTTCAATTGTAATTTAATTATTCACTTGTATTTTATCATTTAATTTGTAAATTAATTAATATTTTATAAGGAAACTTATTTGGGCTAACACATTTACTGCAATCATCCCTCCTTGGAAAATTGAGCCTCAGCTTCAGATGAGTTTTCCCAAAATGTTATTAATCTTTTCAATTATCTGATTACAATGTATGAAATGTGGCTTAGATTCAAACTGATAACAACATTAAAATTCGCCCGCCCCCTTTACAAAAGGTGAGTACGCCCTTGTTACCAACGTTACCATATGACTTCACCACTATTTGCTTACGAAATCGATGGAATCGTTTGTCGGGTAACAAAGCAAGGAATTATAAAATGACAAGCACTTCAAGTTCTCGGCGAAACTTTGTCTGTGGTGCTGTTGAATTACTACTGAATAGTACTGATTCATATAGTGCAGGCGTATTGGCTAGCAACACTGATAGTTAAATATATTTCAGCCTGGACTTGGAATTGTTATTCTGTTTTGTTCGTTATAAAAACACTTTACTTATATTTTGTCTGTTTTGCGGCCGGCTGAGAACTGATTATTCCACATTTTGGTACTGAGGGAGTGCAACTTATTAAAAAATGGATATACAAAGTAAGACAGACTCAACTCTTGATTCTAATCTAGATTATATACTTGTCACGACAAATTTACAGCACTTTCTTCAAGATTACAAAAACAACATAATTTTAAAGATACATCTCTTTTATTGCGAATGGATTGAAAATCTAACACGTATGCAACTTGTGAATTGTTAAGACTTTTACTTACTTTTGCGAAGGTTTTAATAGTAACTTAAGCGAACAGATAAGTTCCCGCAGTTGAAATCTAAGACTTGCGTTCTAAATCTATTATATTGATGACAAAAAACATTAACAAATGCTGTGAATAAGCATTTACTTTGTAAATAGAACTGTTCAAGCTTAGAACATTTGCATTATTTAATATAAACTTAATACCCCGCATTTTCATATTTTCACGAACAAGCTTATTGCATATTGCTTTTGAATTTATTTAAATGCACTTGTCCTTCTTAATAAGCACTTAAAATTGCAAATATTATTGGTAGAATTGGTTTTGACCATTTGATTTATTTATTTAGTACGGTTTTGGTGGCAATATGAACTAAATTGAAAAGCCAGACTGTAGAATTTCAACTAGTTTCATTAATTATTGCAGTTGTTGGCTCTGTCGTACTTTGTAAATGGCTTCAGCCGATGCTCAATTCCCCTATTGTGCACTGTGCAGCTCTGCCTCAACACGGACTGAAATGTTTGTTGGGCTGCCAAGTTGCCAAAATCATATCATGACAGCAAATCGGACAAACATGGCACTAGGAAAGGCAAAATGAATATTGTAGAATTTTAATTGACTATTAAAGAAATATAATAGGTGGAAAATTGTTTTATTAAACAACGTGAAATTTGATTTGTATCATTGAAAAAACTTAGCTGCTAATTTTGATCAGTTGTATAAAGTACATATAAATTTTTTGATATTGATACCTGTTACACAACACTTTTCTAGTTGCCTGGCAACATTGTTGCTGCCATAAATGTGGCCATGAATAGTGCGTTGCTTGCTGTTGCATTTTGGATAATGCAAGTGATGCAGCCGGAGGCAATGGTGTGTGGTGTGTGGTGTGAGGTGTGAGGTGTATGATATGCCCTGCAGTTGACCACGGGGCCCATTTCTGCGTAAACGATACTGCAATGAGCGGTTTCGCAGCTGAGTGAATTAATCCGCGCTTGCAAACCAGCGTCCAATCCACAAATCGGGCATACATACATATATATCTGAGTATAGGCACACGCACACACACACACACACACACACACACAGACACAGACACACGAATGTATAAAACGTTCCTCGCACGAGAGCAATTATCATGTTTCAATTTGCATTTATAAGCACTGCCCTGTTCACGTGTTTTGGGGTGCAGTTTCCAGGATAAGAGGATGGCAGGACGCCTGCTAGGTCTGTGCTTTGTGCCATTGCCCGTTTTGCATTTACCATTTATTGCAAATGGCTGCCACTCGGCCACCAAAAATGGCGTCATTTCCGCACCTGACGCGATTTACAAATCAACGCAACTTTTTCACAAATGCTGACCAGCCCAGCTCGTCGCATTCAAAGTCAGCTGTGTAACACTGGCATTATTGTTGTCGCTCGTTGTTTGTTGTTCCCGATGGTTGTTTTTGTTGTTGCTGTTGTTGTTATATTTGTCGTTATCCATTTAGTATTTTCGCCACCTTGTTTGTATACCGTTTCTGGGCTGTGGTTTGCTATTGGTTGCTGATAAAATCATCAATAAATTGGAAATGAACCTAGCAGCCTGTTTCCGCTTTTCTGTTGTGCCTCCAATTCTGTGCTGTCCACCTTCGATCACTCACCTGACTATTACATCCGCTGCCACTAACTATACCAACTAACCAGTATGCATGTATTCATCCTGTATTCATGTGCCGGTTGTGCGCCTCACTTAAGTTGCCGACTTGCAGTGCTAGCTCATCTTGAAGGAAGTTATGGCCAATGGAGCTATCTCTAAAATAATTAACTAACATTACCATAATATATCAGCACAGGCTAGTCTTGGCTCATACGTTTTAGTATAGCAATTACAATTAACTAATTAAATGTCTAGCAATGAAATCGAAATTATTACACCCAAATACAAACACGAACTTGCTTAATCCCTAACATATAAATGAACAAGTGAGAATAGTCGAGAGAGCTCGATTTGGAAATATTATGAACCCTAGAAATATTTTTGTTTTAAATTGAGGCTTCTAATCTCCGTCGGTAATCAATTTTGATCAATATTGGCGAAACCAATTTCAAAGCAAAAATCGGAAATAAATAAAATAAATATTTTAATTTCTTTCTTCTTTCTCCAAAACACATTCTTTTGTACCCATCCATGTAAATATCGATTCAAATGATCATAGATAAATGCTGTGGTGGTTTACTGGTACACATGAAATTTTAAAGGTTGAGAAAATTGAGAGCGAAATTAACTTCTCATTTACTCGGCAGATACAAAATCTGTACTCATTGCAACAACAAAAGACAAGTTGAAACACATACTTCAACTCCCGGCGGTCCATGTCAGTGCAAGTGTCTGTTCCGACTTTGTTTTTAAAATGTTGGCCATGGATTCTTCTAATTGGACGTTTTGAACTGAGTTGCCGATGTAAAAGTAGCAAAAATGCAGCAGTTTCAACTATGCTTGTTGCAAGAATTCAAACTGATTCAAACACAGTAAACTTAGGCATCAAATAAAAATTAAATACAGTTGCATCATCCGTGCTCGTTCTTGTTTTCTTGTTTGTTAGAAGCATCGAAATTGTTTTTTGCTCACTGTTTCATATAGAATTGTTCAAGAGGCATTTCCTCAATTTATTAACACAACAGATACTTATGAAAAAATACGAACATAGAGCATGATTCCGTGGCAGAATGGCACAGCTGAAATAAACCAATTTTCAGGCATCCAAATTGATTTTTATTTTTGCCTTAATAAAGTAATAGTGATACAGTAAATTGGAATTCGCTGACATAACGTGACAGTACTTAAAAACGCACAACTTCCAACTTGAAAGTGTATTACTAAAGTCGAGCAATTTTGTATAATATTATATTTAACGCTTTAAAATACATGAACTGTGGTCTCCCAAACTACACTTCAGTTGTGCTTTTTATGATCTCTGTGTTTGACTTTTCAAAATATTCGTTCCAATTTTCATTCATTTCACAAATAAGGCGCTTATATTTATTTTGTATTTATGCTGTTACACGCATATTTGGGCCATAGGCCACATTACATGTAATTATTAAACACTGATATTCAATCAAAGTAACAATCGGCTTTAATTCAATGAGGAAAAATCATGAATTCTGTGCGTTCGACACGCAAACATGCACAATTTTGAGAGTCTAATTGTTCGGTTGCGCGCAAATCAATCAAATTGCACAATCACAATGCAATTTCGATTGCAATTTAAAATGCAATGTGAGAAACTCAATGCAATTATAACCGAGAATGTGTCAAAACTGCAAAGATTCACAGGAAAATCAGCTCAGGCAAAGTATTTCACTGCCTGAGCTTGGACTGATTATCGCTGTTTCAATTTCAATTAGCACTGAAATATCATTTCCGAACTGTGCACAGAACACACAACAACGATAATTGCACAGTATTAATAACGGCATTAGTAATCACCTGCAGGTGATAATTTATGCGATTTATTTATTTATTTATTACCATAGCTTGATTGATATTATCTTATCTATTGAAGGATTAAACACGCCACATGCCCCTAAATTGCATTCGCGTTCCGTCAGCTGCTTTCCGCTTACAACCCAAATTAAAGGACTCCAGGGTACCGGCAATAATATTGGCCACTAGGAAACGCATTTGTTTCTGTTTATAATTAACTTGATGCATATTTATACTCTTGCTATTAGTTTTACACATTAGCATATAACTTAAACGTAGATAGAGGAGTATCTTTGGGAAATTGCATTGCTTTATTAATTAATGATCAACAACAACAGGTAGCCAATTACATGTAAATATAAGTATATATATTCGACTACAATATTACAAAAATTTCACTAACCCATGAATCAAGAAATCAAAATGCTTTGCTTAAGCCTTAGCATCTTTTGAGTATCTTATTTACATGATGCATTACATGGACTGTTTCATTTTCATAAGTGCTCAATAGAATAGAATTCAACAACCATCGGCACAATTATCCATGTCCGCATGATTGCGCATGAGAATAACATCTTGCTAAGTGTAAAACTTAAATATTTTGTAACAAAATACACAAGTGTTGTAGATTATCCATTTTTCAATACACATTCCGATAACCATAAACTACAACCAACTATTTTCAACAAATTGTTAATTGCTGTTGGACGCGTTTGCCTTAACTTACCCCATAAGAGGCAACTACCATAAAAATGAAGTCTGCGCCCTGGGTATAATAATCATGGTAATTGCCAATCAGCATGTCAGTCCGAACAGATTTTATCCTTTTTTTGTTGTTCTTCAAACGCGAGTATATTGGTTTTACATATATACTTAAATACTTGCATACACTCAGCATATTTACCACGACAGCTAAAACTTACTTATATAAAAATAAAGATAATAAATAATACATTTTGCTGTTTTATCGCCCATAAAAATAAAAATTCTTGCAAATTACATCATCAATAGAAACAGAGTATAATGCGGTCGGTAATTGGATCGAATTCGAAGTTTTTGTATAAATATATATATATATATATATATATATATTTATGTACATGTATTTCTTTGTATCCTGACAACGATTTTACGATCTGAAAAGCTACGTAAACATGGGTTGGGAACCGCAAAGAAGCAACTTTCGAGTGTGTTTGTGAATACTTTTGTGTGGTTGCATGCAAGTGAACATCTCAACAAATAGAATCAACAAGAAGGAAGATTAAAAACCCTTGTATACAGGAGTTATCCAGCCGACATCTATATTTTAGTTCGGCTTAAGTAAACTAAAAGAAATGTTAAGCGAATTTATTAATAATATGCTATATTTATATTATAGCCCAAAGGGTGATATATTTGTCTATGGATACATCTTGAATGTTGATGCTTTCACCGGTCTCTTGATAGAATACTGTAGACTAAGAGGTGACCTAGCTAAACTAGGAATAATTAGTTGAAGTGGATCCTCAACGCATAATAATAATAATATGAAGTAGTGGTCCGATGATGTTGACTTTTTAGCCTAATAACATACACATTTTGTGAGTTTGGTATGGTGAGAGTAACGCTGATCAATATATATATATATATATCTACTATTTCATTCAAAATTCGAATACCATCTACTGGGGAGTTCAAATCGACGTTTTGACAATTGCTTATTTGTGTGGGTCGGGTTCCATATAATTTCTTAAGCAAAAACAATCAATTTGCAATAGAATAAGTTAATGTTGTTGCAGTTGCTGTGGCTGCAGTTGCTCATGGAGCATTGTTTTGGCGCCTTTTGTCTAAATGCAACAGCTATTGTGTCAGTGTTGTCGCTTACCTGAATGCCTTTTACTCAGCGCCAGTCTCAGGCTCCATTCTTCATCTTTGTCTTTGTCTTCGTCCTCATCGTCGTCGTCATCCTTATACTCGTCCTTATCCTCGAACACGTCTTGCTCTTCATCTTCGTCCCTGCCGCTGCTTCAATTTGATTGTTCTTGTCCTGCCAAAAGGCTGCACTGTGTGTAGCTCGACTCTTCCGTGCAACTTAAGTGAAACAAAATACAATTTATTTGTATATTGTTTTGTTGTTGGCAGTTTCGTAACTGTTCCAACTTGCCAGCACCAGAGGCTATGTTGAGTGGACTCCGATTTTGGGCCATACGTCTCATTAAAGGGACATTATTTGCGTCTGCAGGATTATTTGTGCTCACTCCCAACTGACAGATGGACAACCCGACGAAAACTTTCGCATTTCATTTAATTGCATTTAAAATGTTATAAAACAGCAGCAGCAAATCGCAGAATATTTGAGCGTAGCAGGTGGCGTGTAAATGCTGCTAACTGTTGCAATTTGCGTGCAACAAATTATACAATTTCTAAAAGTAAACAAATTACATCTAAGCCAATGGCGTTTCCCTCTGTTTTTGTTTTTTAATTCACTGTGTTTAAGTAATAAACGTTGTCACAAATACGCAAAAAGACATTATTGATAATTTTCATTCAATATTATGGAAGCAAAGCAAATTAAGGACGTTAAATAGAACTCAGTGGAGCATAAAAAAGCTTCGACAGATGCTCATAGCTTAAAGTAATGATTAACATTTCTTAAAATATCTTAGAATTAATTCCATAGTGTCAAACAGGAATTGGAATCGGAAACGCATTTTTACCGATTGAAATTTAGAATCGAAATGAACACATAAATTGAAAATCTTTTAAACTTTCCAACATTATTGCTGCTAGCCTGCAATCCTTTGGGATGCGGGGCATGCGGCGTATTTAGTCCTTCAATGGATAAGAGAATATCAATCAAACCAAGGTCGTTCTTAATACTGTGCTATTCTTGTTGCTGTTTTTCTGTGCAAAGTTCGGAATGTATATTTCAGTGCTAATTGAAATTGGAATAGCAATAGTCAGTTCGAGTTCAGGCATTGCAAGACTGTGCTTAAGCTTCAAATAAATGACCGGATTAAATTAGTTTTGACCGAGATATTTTAAGCTCAAACGGAGATAATTCTTTTATAAATAAATTGTACTTCTATATTTTAACTTATGGCGAACTAAAAGAAATCATAGAGTGAAGAAGAGAATTTCCAGAATGTTTGTCGTAAAACCTAAATATTTGCTTCATTCATATTGACTCCGGTATAATAGGGTATGAAATCTTTGGTGTACCTAAGATACCTAACAGTTTCTTAAAAAAATACTTGTAATCTCATGTTGACAGTGGTTTACTTTATGCGGTCGGAGTTATTACTTTTAATGCGTTACAACAATTCTCTTTTTCTGGCAGTGGGCAGATCTTTTTTCATCCTATGTCAAGTTTTATTATTTCACAAACATATTTCGCAACGCAATCATATTAAGCTCTGCAAGAATATTAAAATAAATCATTCTTAGAGGCAAACCAATCACTGCGTTAAATGTTGCATATTTGTTTTGTCAAATGATTAATGGTCACCAATTAAATGCCTTACAAGAGCGTTCCAGCCGAAAGTATTCGACTAGAACATGCCCTGTACCGTGGTCTGACAAGCATATATCTTCCCAAATATACGGCAAATGCCCTCTTTGTCCTTCTTATCGAATTCCAGAAGCACATTTTACTTATTATTTATTATATATTATATTTTTAATGCTGAGCAACTCTGGATTACTGATACTCGCATCCGGTTGTCTGGTGCCGGTTAGTTCTGCTCAAAATGATTGGAAACAAATCAAAATGTTCGATTAAGTTCCTGTATCTCGTATGGGATATATCTTTATGAATATATAACATTCTTCTGACAAAATCTCTCCTAAGACTTATGGTAAATATACATATGTGTCAGTGGTATTTCGGAGATACTTTTTTGTTAAATATCTCATTTTTGGTAAATACCTAATTTCATGGAAAAAAATCCTTAAGATTTTCAGACAATTTTCAATTTTACATCAAAATAATGTTGGTTAAATAAAATAAATTTTTTAATTAAATTTTAGCAAACATTAAGCAAATATGTTTCTCTTAAAGAAAGCTACAGTTGTTTTTTGGTTCTCATTTATTAAGTTTGTTTTTCTTTTCGTTTATTTTTAAATTTATCACCTTGAGAGAAAGATGAGGGACACGATTGTCTGTTCAAATTTTAAATTTTCGCTTGATTGGCTTAGAACTTTTTTCACACGTTTTTTTCGGCACGTGCTTTACTGATTATAGAAAATGTACCCGGCAAAATTCAGACATTTTGCTTAAATAGGTAAGCTGGCTAACAGGTATTTGGGCAAAGATATTTTAGCGAGCACACTGAAGCCTGCGGCATCATAAGCGAGTCTGCATTGTTTGAATGCCTAAATGACTGAGTGGGTTCATCTCTGGCTATTCATCTGGCATTAACGGCTAACATCGTTTTACATACAAAGCAGCAGCAGGGCAAAATGACTCAGTTTGCAGCCATTGTTTCGATAATCGCATGTAAATATTTACGAGATAATTGCATATTTTGGCCGTTATAAATTCTGCAAGTCACTGTAAACAAAACAATACAAAGAAAGTGCTGCTCGTGCATAAATAATATGAATGCTTCCGAATGACAAGTGGTGAGCAGCACCTGGGAAAAATGTTGCATTAATTAGTGGAAGCACTACGCGCAATAAAAGCAAAATAAAAACATCTTTGCCTTCCGTTAAATGTTAATCGTCGCTCCATTATACACTATTTACTATGACACACATTGCCATTGCATGCATTAATGTGTGTATCGCAAAATCAGTCTATTTGCAGAACTGGTTATTTATTATTAATCTGTTGCATTTCGCCGGCCAAATAAGGCGGAGTGGAAAAAGTTTCGACTTAATTGACAAGTTGATTGGGCAATGTTATTACATTCTCGGCCTGAGTGACAGTCATTAATGACAACGGTACGGATGCCCAAAAGCTCATCTACTGTGCCAAAGATAGCCTGAAAAATAAAGGAATAAGGCTTAGGGCTGTTACCGTACAATGCAAATATGATGATGAAGTTTCTTAGAGATGACATTGTTAATATTGTGTCACTGTTTATGCCAACCGAAGCGACGGCAGCGCTTCCAGATTGAAAAACGGTGGTTTCTGCAGCTTTGGGGGTGCAGGTGGCTGCTGGACTGTGTGGCGGTAGGGGGCTGTTGCCACTTTGCCTGTAACAAAGTTGCAGTTTCTGAATTTCGTTGCGATATTTTTAATGACAACTCGCCGGAAAGGGGAAACGAGTGGCAGTCGAAAATCAACTTTATGCTGCTCGGCGATGCGCAAAGCGAACAAAGTGAGTGGAAATGACTCAAACCCCTTAGCGGCAGCAATAACAAACGCAACAACAACAACAATAAAACAACAAGAAGCAGTCAAAAAGTGTCTGCAACCAGAGTAAAATTGGTCAAGTAGGCTACCGTAAGTGATTCGCCAAGCAGATCCAACAAAGCAAGGAAAACACAGCTCACACCAATGAGAATGTCTCCCGACTGGGAAACGAGACTGACACAGTGCCCGACTTTAAGCCAAAATGTGTGTGTTTGTCTGTGTGTGTGTGTGTGTGTGTAGGCACTATATATGCATATGTACATGTGTGTCTGTGTCTGTGTGTGCTTGATTATATGTAGGAGTGATTGCGTGAGTGTTGCAGCTGCCACCTTAATTTGTATGCATTTTCGTTGCGTGTGCCTCCGTAATTTATTTGTTGGCGTCGCTGCCAATACAGTTGACGAGTCGCGCAAATTCCCTTGAACTTGCAGCAGCTGCAGCGGCAACAGCAGCAGTAGCAACATCTCGCAGCATTTGACTTGCAACAAACAACAACAACCACAACAGGAACAACAACGGCAACAGAACCGAGTCAAGTCGACAAGGCCCACATCGTCGTGGAAGTGCCTGCGCGAGTCTGTGTCGGACACGACTGTCGCCGCTTCAAGCACTCGTTATCGCTGTGTCCTCGCTGTTGTCGCATCGTGTCGCCTCGTGTCGCATCGGGCGCGAATCGTGGCGTTCGTGCAACGCTAGCGCACGAGCCACATTCCACATTAATTCCACATGATGTTGCCAGTGATGCCGAGAAGCGCAAAAGCTGACTGTTCACATAATTAAAATTCATTAATCAATGCTCATAGATCGTTGGCTCTTATATGAAAATGAATTCACGCATCTCTGCATTGTTATCCATTGTGCCGAACATGGCCATTTACCGACCCATCGACAACAACTACAAGCGTCCAACAAATCCTGCCAAGCCGAAAGTATAGAAATTGAGATCTCTTCTGCGCTTGAAACCACACCTGGAACGGGACCGATCCAGGGTCGAATTCCTGACATTCCTATCCGGCATTTCACGCTGTTCGGCCATGATATTTTTTGTAAGATATGATACTAAATATTTTGGTCAATTGAACTGGCTTGATTGCATTGTGCAAGTGCGCTTGAATTTACGTATTTTTAGTTCAGTTATCTCATCTGTCAGTCTAGTTGGGGTTATTAAAATATAAATCAATTGCAAGCAAAAAATTAATTGTCTTTCCAAATCAAGTCAAATTAAATCACAACAAAAAAGAAAAAATAATAATAATAATTAAATAATAGAAATATAAGATTTAAGTTTGATATTTTAAATACTAAAGAACTTTTCTACATCGAATCTTCTAAGTCGAAATTTTGTAAATGAGAACAAATTAAGTTTGAATAGAGGTCTTCATAATTTTTCAATTTAAATCTTTACAGTTAGAATTTCTCCATAGCCAGGAAGCCGCTGTATGAAATGTTTTCCCCATTCGATCGAGAACAAGCTTATTTTCAATATCTATATGAAAATGCATTCGCGATTGTATACAAATTTTGATGTTGTGAAATTATTTTTAAGTGATTGTCTTGTGTTATAGATCGATTGAGAAATATTGAGATCGATAAACATGTTTTCGTGTACTCATGTATTTATTTATAAGTATATAAATTAAGCATATTATTATAATTGGTGTAGTTGAATCTATTGTGAACTCTTCTATAGCTCCTCCATCAAGTCCAGCTCCTGCACAAATGCTGGAATCTTTGCTGGGTTAAATAAGTATATCGAGCAGCCACATTTTGTGAGCGCATCTCCAATGGCAAATGGCATCCACACACACATGGCATCCACATGACGCTATCGACGCCTGCGCTGCTCGGCAAAATACCCCGCACGCGGCAGCACGAGCGGGCAGATGCCACAGCGGCGACAACGGCGCCGACCTGCCAAAGGTGCGTGCCTGTATATGAACTTCTTCCGTGTGCATGTGGAACCTAAGGATAGTCAATATATTTGCACACACACAGGCACACACACAGGCACACACACACCCACACACACAGACATCGTGTCCTACTATTTGCCGAAGCTTGAAGCTTGAAGCTTGCTTGACTCGCGCTGCGCTTGCTTCGATTCGCATCAGTCTCGAAAAGGATATCGAAGGCAACGGTTGGTTTGTGCCACGCGTCGCGTTTAGCCAACACAGTGCCACACAGATTGCTATTGTCGTTCTGCCGAACTCTTGCTCACGCTGAAGCTGAAACTGAAGCAGAAGCAGAAGCAGAAGCTGAAGCTGAAGCTGATGCCTGCCTCTCTCTCTCTCTCTGTCTCTATCTATCTCTCTGTGTGTGTGTCTCTCTGTCTGTGTCTCTGTCTCTCTCGGTTGGCCGTGTAATATGAACAGTGAACCGTGAACAGTGTACGGCAACGGTAAACCACACGCTCTTGTTATCATCGCCAAATTTGGCTGTGGGTTTGTTTGTTTGCCCCGTTATCGCCGTTTAAGTCATCACGTGCAAAGTTGCGCCTACTCGACTATTGCTGTTCTGATTGTTGTTGTTGCTAATGTTGTTTTTGATTTTTTTGTTTGGTTGCCACTGATGCTGCACGGCGAAATAAGTGAAATGTAAACATTGTTGCAAAAAAAAAATAAAAATAAAATAAATTAATAAAAAATTACAAAAATAAATGTGCGTGGAAGTTCGTTGCAACTGCAACTGCAACTGCAGCAAGAAAAGTGCTGCATACTTTTGCGGGTGTCCCAATAAAAATGTACTCTGGTCGTACGTGTGTGTGTGTGCATGTGTGCATGTGTGCATGTGTGTGTGAGTATGTTTAAATTGCATTTGCCCAAACAGGACTAACACTTAGCGAGTTGATACTGTGGTTGTGCCTGCTAACGGATACTATTATAGCCATGCTGCAAGCAAGCGGCAAAGAAAGCAAGACAGTAAAAAACTCGTTAAATGCTCAACTTTGAATTGCAATTTTCAGCTACAATGCACTCAATAAAAGTCACAATGGAAACGAAATAGAAACTAGTATAATAGATGCAAGGAATATGGATAACTTATTTGGCCAACTTTAGTCTCCCCCACTATTGGACATTGTCGAGCACTGATCTTCTTGTTAAGATTAGATTGAACATTCAAATAGAATGCATTTAACGCATTTAACTGCAAAAGAGTCTCGAAATTGAACACCATCAGAGTCTGTCACTGAACGGCTGTCGTGTGTCGCGGGAGCAGGACAATAACATTTGTCTTCTATCCGAGAGTCGTCATAGTGAATACACATCAATTTGACTTTATGCCAAAATCCAGTTGTAATAATAAAGTTGCCATCAATTTGGCGCAATAAAATGCAAAGGCGTGAAATAAACTCGGGCCAGCCAAAGTCGAAAACTGAACAGAAGTGCGACAAATAATGATCCCATATATCGAGTACAAATTACTCTCATACATGTGTATATATATATATATGCAAACATATATATATATATATAAGTATATTGACACGTTTCACTGCTCATAAAAGAGGCATAAAATGAGGCATAGATTTCGGCCATGATTTACATACGCACACATATAATAGATTATGTACATGTGTGTGTGTGCGTGTATATATTACACGTTATATATTAAGTGTTGTATTTTATGAATTATATTATACGATCCTACAACCTACAAGTGTGGCATCAAATTTGCCAGACAACAGCAACAAGCAGCGAGCAGCGCGCAACAAGCAACAATCAGCCGTAATAAGCAAACAGCTCGACATTTAGCGACATCTGGCTTTGTTTTTTAGGCTCACCTGGGCACACAGCACAGCACAGCACAGCACAGCACACCACAGCAGTTTGGCAACTCAGCACATTTTTCTTGTTCTGATTGTTTTCGCAGCTGGCAACGCTGATTAAAGTGCACCACACTTACTAACACATACATATATACATACACACACACGCATACCAACGTAGGCAGCAGTACAATACTTGAAATATTCAAAAAGTTAAGCTCGAGCGTTTCAAAAGACATTTGGCACTGAGACCCCCGCCCTCCGCCTGAAATCCGACGCCGTCTACACCTACGACAACATATAAAAACCTACACTCGCATCGCTCAAAAAGAGAAAAGAAAAAAACAAAATTAAAAAATAAAAAAGCAACACAAAATAAAAAGCAAAAAAAAAAAAGAAGGCGCTAAGTAGCAGCTAACAGCAGGTAAGTGCGGTAATAAAAATAAATTACAATCGCGACATCAAATTTGTTGGCCATCTGATTGAAGAAGATCACAATATCGGTGTCGGTATCGTGGTAGTTAAATGTAAGTCGTGTGTCGTGAAAGTGGGACTATAGTAAGCCCGGACTTTGCAGTAAGTCGCCACTAATCTGACATCAGCAGACCAAAATATTTTATTTTTAAATACAACTATCTTCATTTCAAATACAATGTTCTTGAATTAAACGCCACGATTTATGCTTGAAATAAATCTTTGTTGTCTGATTTGCAGACAAAGTATAAATTAAACTAAAAATGTACAGCAAGTTTGTGGTTTGATTGTACTTTCATTTATTTAGGACAAACATACACTGTGCTTTTACTTATTTAGGATATTAATAAAATGTATGTCATCTAAAAGAATTTTCTGCGTTTTTTTTTACATTATTAATTAGTTGATGGAAATATTTTTAGTTTTTTTTCATTGATTTCTTGACTTTCTTAACAAGCTGTCAGATTTATTTTTAACTTTTTTTTTATCACTTTTAATCAGCTTTAAAAATTGTTTTTCATTTCTCTTCATTGAACTCTTTCCTAAGATTTATATTTTAGTATATACATTCCTAACAAAACGACACAAGTGTCTCATGGCTATCGAGCTTAATGTGATTATGATGTGTATTAAATTCATGTCATGCTCACAATCTCAATAGTAAAGCCTTCATTTGGCTTTTGGATTTGCTGATGCTGAAGCATCATTTTCTTGCTACACTCATAAAAAATAGCCCTAAATGTTAGTAAATCATACTTTTGGCGCCAATGGTTATTCACATTATTGTTCAGAAAGTAAATTTATGCAAATTATGGTGATGGCTTTCTGAAAACTAAGTTTTGCATTCTCAAAATTTCAGGGTGAATTTTTCGAAAATTTAGCAAGAATATGACAAATTTCTAGGGTATTGTTGTACATTGAAGAATTCTTTTATTAGCTTCTTTGTTACTTATATATTATTAATAATAAACATTTGTATTTTAAGATTTCAGAAATACAACATTTTTATATACTTTGTTAATTCATATACAATAGGTTAACTCTAAACATTTTCGAAATGTTTTTTAGAATATTTCATAGAAAACTTTATGTTGTTATTTTGGCAATTTACATTTTGAGGTGATTTACAAAAATTGTTGGCGCTTTTCCAAGTGTAGATATTTTGAATGTGGTGTGTGTGGCTTGGCAATGTCATGTTTTGGAGTTAAACTGCTGGTTGGAGTTAATGATTCAATACCTTGTCTCTGCTGCTTGCAGTTAGGCGTTGTGCACTTGCAAATGCCATAGTAAAGAATGCTAACTTCCTCAACGGATAACATATTGCATATCAAAATGACTTTCGCTTGCCTCTCCCAGATCCACAGATATAATTGATTTTGACATTTTAGGTCAAATCAAACTTGACTGCTTTCACGATGTGTTCACAATATGGAAATCAAGTTCTTGACTTGAATAAGATTTCTTTGAAGGGACCGTTATGCGACCATAATATTCATCATATCTCAGGCTTAACGAAAAAGAGAACTTGTCTTGATTCACTCCGGAGACTTCTAGAATTCATTGTGCACTTGAAGGGTCGACCTATTGCTCCTTTGAGAGCTATATGACATAGTTGTCTGTTGTTGATATCTCTTCGCAAACATGTTAGGAGAATAGTGAAAATTAGATTCACAACTGGCTCAATACTCAATGTGCATAATCCGAGTGGGACCCAAGAGCCATTTTGCAATATTTCATTCTTGTTTACGTGCATATTTTTGTAGAGATTCCACTGCAGTGGGAATACTAAATTCATTTGTGAGTATCACATTTAGTGCACATAAATTGCATTTTCTGCACTCGTTGCAGCTTCCATATAAATATTGCCTTGCATAACGTAGCTCCTTGCCATGCCACGCCTTGTCTTGTCTTGCATTGCCTTGCCTTGCCTTGCCTTGCCTTGCATTCGGGCCAATACAGCTAGCTGGTTAACTGGCAGGTGAAGACGGTGAGAGGACAACAACAGAAAAACCAATAAGCTTGTTTGTATTTGTATTGCACTTATGCGTGATTGTTTTTCAGCGCAATTTACTTTCAAGGGAGATTTCCTTGCTTGCCATGCATTTTGAATGGCTAAGAACTTGGGTAACTGCTCAACGGGCTCAGTTCTAATTTGACCCGTCGCACACAACACAACTCCCCCACCCCCCACCCCCCACCCACACCCTCTGCTCTAACCTACATCCCACTGTTGGATTTGCTGGTCAACTCATTACAAGAGTAGTAAACACTCAAGACCAAACAACAAAAAAGGAAAAAATAAAGTCAGGTTAGAATGAGCTAATCGAGACAGCTCGACTAGAAGATACCCTGACCTTGCTGTTACTAGTTCGCTTTAATTAACATAATCTACGTGCTTTTTTGATAATCTTACACTTGATCAGTAATATGAGAAGGTACTACTACTATTTAGTCTTATATTCCAAATAATACATGCTTCGCTCTGCCTGTTGCATACTTTGGCACACCTTGATTATACCCTTTTTGGGATTTTTAATTGGTTCAGGGTATAAAGAAACAAATGCTGAGATACCTAAAATTACAAACATGAGAATTCTGGCAACGCCTCCCAAGTACTCATGTTGGCCAGTTGGCCAGTTGGCCAGTTCGCATGTTCGCATGTTCGGTTCGCTTGCTCGTTTTCGTTTTCAATTTGAGTTCGATTTTATCCTTTTTGCGTTTTCCATTTCATTTCATCTTCATCTTCATTTTGCTGCCAAGCACACTGGTCTTGGCAGCGTCAATGGCGACGTCCCTTGTTTCGCCCAGAACTGTATCTTGACGCAATTAATTATATTTTAGCCTTCCTTAGTTGGCCTAGTTGCTTGAAATCAAATCTATCACCTTCTATTTGTTTTTCGCCTCACATTTCATTTGTCTCGAGTTTATCCACTCGCTGTCGCATCTCCCCAACAACAACTAATTAATTTAAAGTTCAAAGTTCTTACAATTTTTCAATACAGGTGAGTTCGCTGCAAACTTGATTCTAATGAGGTTAGTTTTTCCTTTTCAATTGAGCTGTGACAAAGTAGAAGTACAATTTTTTGGCTTTCCAAGATATTTATCGTGGCTAAAGACAAGTCGATTTAAATGGGTGTTTTAAAAGAAATGAAATGAAATAATGGGGATTAGCATCTGTGACTGATTTAACATTATTTACATGCAAATAAAACTGCTGTTACCAATACAACTAAGAGCAATAGCCAAAAGATCTACAGCTTGCTAATAATAAGAAACGGTTATATTTTTATGTGTATACATACCCTTTTAGAGAGTATTTTAGTTTTGTGATCAGATTCGCAACGCATTAAAGAAGATGAGATTTAGGAAACATTTATGTTAACGATCACACTTAGATTACAACATTATACAGCCTCGTCTTTTTAAATATGTGTGAGCCAAAACTGATCAGTAAGCTTAGCACATTTGGTAAGAAGAGTATTTTATTGAGAGCTAAATCGTTGAAGGTTGCTGGTCTGATATGATGTAGCCATTTGAGAAATGCTGTAAAGCTCAGTTGTTTGTTGCAATTAAGTCTGCCGTGGAATTTAGCTTGCATTGTTGCATTTGTTGCGTCCTGCGATTTATTTGCATTGTCTGCGATATGAACTGAGCAGAGCTGAGGCGAAACGTAAGGCAATGGAAACACAGTAGCAATAAAACAACAATCTCAACTATCTGCCGCTCTCTTTTCGTTTTCCGGCTTGCTTATTGTCATTGCCTGCTCTCCAAGGAATGCGGCCGTCGATTCGAGTGCGGCCATTTTGTAGTAGCTGAGGCTGCAATTCCAACTGCATTATCCTTTTATTATATTGCTAGCATTAACGTTTCCGTTTTATGCATGACTTACACACTCGCACACACACACACACACATCCGCCTACATACATATGCATGAAATATACAGGGGATATATCGATGCTAGGCCAGGTCACGTCGGTCCATACGATAAGCGCAACGATCCTTGGCCTTCTTTGTTGTTGTCAAGCCATTCCCAACCCCCAAGCCAAATTTCGTTGCTGCTGTGCCACTGTGCCACTGTGTTTTTTTTTTTTTTTAACTGATTTCTGTGATATTTTAAAAGGAATTCTGTACAATTGCTCTGCCCTCCAGCCACGTCCACACCCCCACATACGGAAGCATATAAACACATACTTTCATTATGTATATGTGTACATAAGCAGCCTTTGAGGGCTGGTTGGCTGACTGGTTGGCTGGCTGGCTGGCTGGCGAATCTACTTTCAACACAGTGCGGGGCGGCTTCTTGCCACACACACGCAATGCCGAATTTAATAATAAATAAGCCAAGGCACGCACAAATCCAAAACACAAACATAAAGAGCAACATCAACAGAGTCAGAGCCAGAGCCAGAGCCAGGCAACTGTACGCAATCCAGCCTTGGCTCCGTCAAGATATTCATAACCTTTGAGTCACGAGTAGTCGGCTAAGTCTATGACTCGAATGGCAATGGGGTTCCTTTAACTACGGCATTAACAATCAATTACAAGCATTACGAGCCGTAAAACTGACGCATTGACCAAAACCTGCCTTCCCCACACGCACAAGCGAAAACCAAAACAAAAATACCCAAAATAAAACAAATGAGAATGCTCTGGTGGAATAGTCGGCCACGAGATACGCTGTACCCAAGTCAATCAATATATATATATATGAATAATCGGTTATCGATTCATATCGATATTAGAGAATCGTGGAAAGTGATCTATTACTTAAAATAAACTTTGAAATGGGAATGCGCGACAGACCAACTCATTTGTTGATGCTGCTACCTATTTTATTTTGGTATTTTAATATACCCTCTTTATCGTTTCCTAATGGGTGCGATTTATAATTAAAATTATTTCATCGCACAGCATTTTCATTAGCAATTTGCCTAAAACATAAAAGCTGAAAGCCGAACTGTGTTGAATAAAATTGATTTAATCGGGACATACAAGTGCTCTTTATCGATTGTCCTTTGTTGTTTATATCCGGTGGCTAAAAAGAAGCGTTTTGGTACTCTTTCAATTTGTGTGACAGATTTAGGTCTCCATTGACATGTGGGGGGCATAAGGTATTCTAGTTTGGGTTAGAGCATTCATACTGTTTAATACCCTGCAATCATTAAAAAAAAGGTCAGCGGGTGGCAACTTGCTCAATCCATAGATTATACGTGATGTGATTAAGGTTGTCGCCAGCTGATTTTCTTTAAAAAAGAATTGAGTTAGTTAATTACAAAAGGTATATTTTTGATTTTTGCAGCTGAGTATCTTCTAGTCAGACACATCGGCAAAGCACTCGCATTTTTTCTGTTTATTATTTCACTTGAAAGAAAATACGGCAAACGGCCAAACAATACAAATAAATTTTATTGTGGTCCAGTTAGACAAAACACACATCACGCACATTCAAAAAGACAAAGAGAGAATATGTATCTATATATATATATAAATAAAAAAAAAATTGGGGAGAGAGAGACATCCATCAAGGAAAAGTCATGCTCAGCGTGCACAGATTTATGCCTGTCTGCTGTCTGCTGTTGTTGTTGTTGTGGTCGTTGTTGTTGCCTCTTCCGTTGTTGATGTAACAGTCAAACGGAATTAGTTGCGCTGGTCAGCATCCAAGTACATGTGTATTTGCAGTCTTGTTGTGCGGGTAGCAGTACCAATTTATGGGTCATTGTTATGTCTGTTACGCTGATTATAAGCTTATTTCAAGCATAAATTCCGCCGCCGTCCTTCCACTAGCTAAATATGTATCAGGAAGCGCATAAGACATTAATACGACTACTTAAGTCGTAGACAAACGTGCCAACAAAACACAATCGAATCGAAAAACAAAAACAATATGCTCAGAGTGATAACAAAGCGACGAACAACTATCAGCAGCAGTACCGAACAACAGAAACCAATTTGGCAACAATGCCACACACACACACACACACGCTTTAAAGCCAGTTGACGCAAATTTCAAAACCAGCCTTGCCAAATTCAGTGACTGTGGGATGTGTGTGTTGGGCTGCTGCTGTGATAGAGTATGTGAGTGCTGTGTAAGGTGGCAAGGGTTTGCATAATAGTCGTTTGTGTATGGGTGTGTCAAGTTTTTAAAGTGTCGAAAAGTTTTCGCAGTGTCACCTCATATCATCAACAGAGGAGAGAGAGATAGAGACAGACAGAGAGAGAGAGAGAGAGAGTGATGCAGGGAGAGTGAGAGAAAAAGAGAGAAACATGTCCTGTGTCGGGCGTGTTACAACTATTTGCGGCCATAACTTTTAAATAGATTTTTGAATCTGTTTTCAATTTTGAGTCAGCATACGCCTTTTCTCACTACCGGAGCTACGCTTGTCCGGTACGGTCCAAGGGTGCATAATAATCGGGCATGTGGCTCCCTACTGCGAGTAGGAGCATTCATGCCAAAGGCAGTCAGCCAGCAAGTTTATCAAAAGCGTCGAAATTTTGCTGACCGCTTCTGCGGGTGAATGAGCTCAAAGGGCTTTCACTGTGCAGTGAAATCCTGTCTGGCAGGCAATTTCACCAAAGCAATTTGCAATCTGCACAGCAGCAAATGTACGTTCGAAATATGTTAACTTTCAACATATTAACTATTTACGAACTTTTAAAAAATCAAAACTAAAATTTGAATAAAAAAAATGTTTGAAAATTAATTAATTTCTAGTTTTTTAAAAACAAATTTCATATTTTGTTTGGAGTAAAATTGGGAAATGGTGTTTATTCAACTTAGTTAATAATTGCTGAATCATCATAGTTGTATGCAACAAAATTGGTTGCCTGTCAAGTGTAAATTCTTAACCAAATACCAGAAAATATTTATGAATTCTAATCAATTTAATTGGAGCGAACATTTCAGCCTCTGTCTAAACTTTGTACAAAGCCTTTATTATTGTTACACACACATACACATATATGTAACTGTTTATGTAACACGCAGCAGGTCCTGCATGTCCGATGTCCGGCCAAGTTGCTACTTCATGATTTCAGCTAACGAAAGTATTCATCGAAACAAAAGAAAAGATTCTCAAAGTTTGCATAGCCATTGGTGTTGCTTAAGTATTTTTCCAGCTGCGCTTCAAGCCACACTATATTTGGCAATATTCAGAGCAACAATAAGGGAACAACTGAAAAAGCAGTATAAAATATTCCATTTTGGCCACACCAAAAAATGGCTTTTTGAACGAACTGTGCAGAAGGCAGTGGCAAGTCAGACACACGTACACTCAGAAAAAAATCGCATTAAAATGCAAATCGCCCTGTAATAATGAAAACATATTTCTTGCCACAACTCGACAATTACAAAAATATGGTGTTGTTTTTTATTTATTAGAAATTATTTCTATTATTAGTAAATGCAATTCTAAAAAGTGGAAATGCAAAACATCAGCTGATAATTTTATTGTATTATTAAATAATTCAAGAATAAAAAAGTACCCTGAAAATGAGATGTTTTTTATGCTAAATTTTACAAGAAATGTAATGGGTAAAAGGTGAGGAACTCTTGGCTCCAAAAATATGAGGAATTTCTTAAAATCCACTAGATTTTCTTTCTGAGTGTATGCAAGAGGTAGTGGCAAGTCAGAGACGTAGTCGATGCGGCGAAGGAGCACGGCAAGGTTGGGCAAGAACAAAACAACGACCGGAAGTGAATGCTTCCGGCCGTCAGGGCGGCCCTGACAATGACAGCAACAACAGCAACAACAGCAACAACAGCAACAACAATAACAACAATCATATAGGGGTAAAGAGATTAGGGCTCAAAGCTTTTGGCAGGCAGCGTTCATCATAAATCCGCAGAAATTCACAGCGCCAACTGCCCGCAAAATGTCAAAGAAACGGAATATGACCGCATACTATTTTTGGGTCTTGGTTGGCATTGACAGACTTCAGTGCCCCACCAACCACTGAGTGAGGCTGCACATAAATGAAGTTTACATCTACCAGGCTAAAACCCATTTGTGACAAGAAAGCCAACATGAGATATTTGTGTTTCTATGCATTTAAAAAACTCTATTTGGCATGACGACCGCCTTAAACATTTGACTTCTGCTCCTCGCTCTGCTAACTGTTTATATTCTGCTCGTCCATCTATAAAACCAATTTCAAAGCTATCTTAATAAACTTGGAACACATAAGACAATTTATGGCAGCGAATATAAAATAATATATATACATATCTAATGGGAAACAATTAGTCAATAGTTCAGATTGTGACCCTTAATCGCCAAAGCCGATATTTCGGCTGTAAAGTGTAAAAAGATAGAACCGCATATTTCCACAGTTTTGAATATAGAGTCACCAAACGTGGATGGTTACTTGCTGAGACCTTCCTTCAAAGACCGACATCTATAATTTCAGACCATGCCCACACCCGCCGCCCCCAGGAACATCGGCCCTTGAAATCTGAAATGCGCATATCTTTCTCAATTTCTAAGTTAGTTATATGAAAGTATATCTCACACAATTTGAAACCTAGAGCCACCAGATTTAAAAGGTATAATGGTAGTAACACCCTTCAAAAATCCGCCAAATATTTTTGGACTCAAAAGCCTATATCTAACGCAACTTTAAAGGCAAGCTTAGACGGCAGATTACGAAAAATCGCCTTCATTGATCGGTATTTCTTTGGCTACGCTCTTCCTGCTCTGCGGCAACTGTTATCTGATAATATCACTTAATGCTTGATATGCATCCCTAGCCGAGTCGATGTATCCATATCAGTCTGTGTGTCTGTTCTAATTTGTACACCCATTTTTGGAAAAGGATGTACGCCGTCCGTTTTAAAGCTATCTTTGTTGGTGCTTGGCATTGTTTCGATCACTCATCGCTTTACATTGATAAAACGCAATAATTTTATATATGTAAACAGTTCAGTTCACAGGCAGTTGTAAAACGTGCAAAAGCTTAAAATATTTCATATCAGAAAGCCTATAATTTCTGTAATCTCACAGCTAGATTTATTGAATTGGATTGGAAGATAGATTACGACCGCATCCAAAGGTTAGTAAGAAACCCACAAAAACTCGTATTTCCTGCAATTTATTGGCAGATACGTCAAATTTGAATGGTACTTGGAGGAAGGGCTATTCAATGCTGTAATACCCCCATCGCTGGTATTAGAGTATGCCCCAGTCCGTTACGCCCAATTGCAACGTTCGCACTTGTTTATTCTGTTGATCAGGCAGAAAAAATCTGATAATCGTACGTAATTTAAGCTTGCTAATGGACAGAGTTTTTTGTTGTTGTTCCCAAAGCTGTCATTTTAAAACCATGGCGTCAACCTAATGAAATGCAATAACATTTTTATAATGCCAGTGTCGGAATCGAGCATCTCCCCTATCCTTGAACATAACTCAAATATTTGCTGTGTGCGTTTTTTGTTGCTACGACTCTCTCGGCCCATAAAAATGTTTCAGCATGGCGAAATCTGAAAATAAATCGCTCTATTATGCTGTTGTCCAACGATGTAATGGCATGCTCTCCGTCCTGATGTCCCGATGTCCTGATGTCCCGATGTTTCGATGTCCCAATGTCCTGCCGTTCAGTTGTCCCGTCCGTTGTGTCATGCTGCCGTTCCACGGCAACTACAGATACAGCCACAACACTTTATTGACTGCTATTTATTTATTATTTATTTGATATGCTGGGTGTGGCAACGGCTCCCTTCTAGCCGTTGACCATTCTGTCATGTTTTTTAAGCCCTGCTCATTTTATTTTTTATTTATTATTTTAGCGGGTTACCAATCAAACAGCAAAAACAAAAAAATATATCCATGAAAGGGTATAGTAAAATTGAGAAAAAAAGAGAGATTCCGAAGAAAGCGAAGAACACATCCACGTCGTCTAAAGTAGATATTACCAGTGAATATATCTCTCCATTTGTCCCTAAATATACTCACATGCAAGCATCTATTTTTTAGTGCTGATTGAAGCACAGAGCCTCCTCCAATGTGAGAGCCTTAGTATGTGTATATGCATCGTTCTTGAGAGCAGTTACAGGGTATATATTCGTCGAACGAGTAACATCAAATGCTTCTTCTTTTTTTTTGTTACTACGCTGTATAAGTTGCGGCAGTTGAGAGCTCTAGTTTAATTCCCGACCGGAGGTCGAAGCTCAATTAAAGTTGTTTATTATGCAACGTGTTATAAACTCGTGTATAGGGTATTTCTTTGCCGCGCTCTCGCCTATAGCACTCTTTATTGTTTTTTATTTTTTTTGTTTATAGTCAATAATTTAATACGACATCAGTTTTATGGTTTTTTTGTGCGGCAACTGTCGGATTATGGTGGTAGAGGGGCAAGGAAAGGGGCACCGGATGAAGGATGTAAAGCTTGTCAGTTACTACTACACACCCACACACAAATAAATAGAGATAGAGAGGGAGAGGGAGAGAGAGAGGGAGAGAGAGAGAGAGAGGGAGAGAGAGAGAGAGAGAGAGAGAAAGAGAGAGACATACATAGGCACACATACAAGCATAAATATGCCTACTTGTTGACGAGGGCGTTGCAATCAATTTTATGATTGAGGCAACGCCAATTTGCAAACGCAATCAAACAAATAAACAAACCAAATGTCTGCAAGGACACAATCCAAGGATGCGGCGCGCTTCGCTTCCTATGTTATAAATTCACGTAATTTACTTGATTGCGCTCACCCTAGCAGCCTGAGCAGTCCTAGCAACCCTAGGAGTCCACAACCTACCAGTCTACCAGCCTCGGCTCCCCAGCTTTCAACATTTCCAATTCTGACTCCAGGCCCAACACCCTGTCCAATACTGATAAGCTGACAATGTGAGGCAATATTATATCTACTCACACACACACACACACACACGCACAACTGTATATATATATATATATAGAGTGCTTATGTAAATGTGATAAATTTATATACTATATACATACGCACTTTAACTACATATATGTAGATAGGATGCTGATAATCGCATTAAAGCGCAGTAAGAAAATCACATCCATCAGAAATTGAAGATTCATTTCAAGATTGTATTTAATATGGGACCACGTGTCAAGATACATATGTATAAAAAACGAAAAGAAAAGAAAATACTTAAAAGGCAAACTGAAAGACAGAGAGAGAAAGAGAGAGTGAGACAGTGAGAGAGAAAGAGAAGTTTTTCACACACTCGTGACACACCTTTTTTTACATATATATATATATATATATATATATATATGTACGTATGTGGACTATGGTTATTGAGGAGACTTCGCTGGCTATGTGGCATTCTTTGACCCAAATTTGAAAAGTGAAAACTAGCAACGCGTAAACATTAAACTTCATTTACATTTTCATAGGATCTTAAGTAACAACAGTGCCATAAACAAACAATGCTCGCATCTAGTTACAAACATGTGTGCACACACTCACACACACACACACACACGTGCATACATTCATATTACCAAACGAACCAGAAGTTTCACAAACAAAAAAAAAAGGAACAACAACAACAAAAAGAAACCAAAAATAAATGTTAAAACAAAGGTACAGAACGGTCTTTTGGTGTGTAAAGCGAAGCGGAAACTGGTGCTTTCATTAGCGGAAGTCGTACAACATACACACACACACACACACACACACACACACACAAATACATACGTACACACACACACACACAGATATATAGGAGAGCTTCGAGTCTTTGCAAATATAACGCATTTTACGTAAGCGTTTCACGCCTTGACGCTCACAATCGACCTCACCACTTACCCCACCTCGCAGACCGCAGTCCTGTTATGATTCGGCTGATTGGGTTTGCCTGGAAACCGGTCGCTGGGCCTTTGTCCCTCTGCACTCTGGCTATTATATTGATAACAATGTTTAAATATGCGTTCCACTAAGCTACTTGTTATACTCTGCTCGAACATCAGTATAGTCGCATAGGGTATGAGCAGGTTAACGGCTTAATACGTATCACAGGCAGAAGAAGAAATCAGCCAGCTAACCAATTCTTAGCATGTGTATTGCAGACGACCATAATTAAGATGCGTCAAGGGGGTATCTGCTCGTCGGGCACTCTTCTGGTGCTGAGCACTTTTACTTGTTACACGCTGTGTTGGGGAAGTGTTGGGGAAGCAATGTCGCTATTGTAGCCAGTGCCTGTGCAATTTTCTCTGTTAGACTCGCTTCTCAGTTGCCGCAGCCCTTATTTATAACGTCCATTTCCAGAGCTTAACGTAACTGGCAGAGTTGCGCATAGCTCAGAGGTAGCAGCGGGAGATGCCGCACAATGGGGAATACCGACACTTTATGTGGCATAAAGTCATTTCTAAAAAGTGTTTCAAGTAACGTATTTCATTTTAAAAAAAAGAGAAAGAAACATTTTAAAGTACTTAAAATGTAATTCCCCCCTAAAAACCATTTGTGAGGTAACGAATAACAACAAATTTGTTTTATATGGGATATTTTGTGTTTTGGAACACCTCTAACCACGCCCCAATGAATTAAAAAGTTGAGGGATTCCTCAAGCGCAGGCTTGGGTGAGAATATGTTGACTTTTTCATTTCGTTATGAATAGTTTTTTGCTTCAAATTTCCATAGTGCACCAGTTGATGACAATGATTATTTCGCCTATGTGCTAAGTGACACTGAAAGAAGTAAAACCTGAAATGATAGCAGTAACTGCAACAGGACTAGGTGAAGTGTTGTCGGAGATAAGGATAGGGAGCGAGTGAGCATCGCCAGTAAACAAAGACAAAATGTCATTAGGATATTCTCGTTTGGCATTGCCTCTAAATTATGTCACGTAATTTGGCAGCATTTATATTGCGCTTCTACTTTCACTTTGTCATTATCCGTCTCCCTCTCTCTCTCTCTCTCTATTTGCTGTCTCTCTCGCTCTCTCTCTGCACTCTGGCCCCCCCTCGCTCAATCTGTATTTGCTCATTTCATTTGCACTCCGTCTGCATTTTTTGTCTAGCTGCTTCAAATATTTTCATGGCTTCGTTCAATTTAATTAAAATATGCTCATGTCCCATAAACACCAAGTGGCATCGCACACTCACAACTTGTCCCGGATCTAAAGTGTTAAGCTCTTGTTAACGTTTTGCTGTGCATTGACCTACAATATATATGTATATATATACACATACATACTTATCCACACAACAAACAGACAATTTTCTCAATTCATTTCCCTTCCACCAGATTGCACATCAAATGTTCATTTTTATTTTCATTGGCTATTCTTGGAACATTATACAAACACTTATTTCTATTATTGAATCCGATTGCTCTCAAATTAAATAAAAAATAAAGAGCCAAACGAAAATAGCACAAGTTCCAACCTTCAAATTGTCAATTGTAATTCAAAAAACTCGTGCGAAATCACAAATTAATTTTTTAGTCGGCTGAAAATGTAACAAGTAAGAAATGCTCTCGTCCAAGCAAATATTTACCATGGTTAAGTGCATAAATAAATACTCAGATACACACCAAATATTGATGGACTTTGACTGTTTATTTATTTATTTAATGTCGACCAATATCAGTCGACACAAAAAAATATAAAATACAAAAATACAAAAAGTAAAAATAAATTAAGTTACATCAAAATAAAATAAAATTTAATATTAAGCTTAAAATTATAGAAAAAATATATAAGAAACTTATGCAAATTTCTGGAATTACAACAGAAGGCAGGTTATTAAAAAATGGGTTAAAAAGCACTGGTGGTAACTGGGATAGGATATATGACAATTCTATTGTCCATCTGGCAATCAACACGAATGTAGTTTAAGAATTAACTTACCAAATTGTGTATCAGGGCGGAAAGGAAAAGAGTAAGCGCACTTGTTTTTCATTGATCGGATTATAATTGAATTGAGTTCGGATAACGATTTTAGTTGTCACGCGTGTAAGCGAAATCGGTGATGCAACAGGACTCGTGGACAGGAGCCAATGCAGTGTTGCAAGTTGAATTTATATTTGCGAGAGAAATGTTAAGCTGATTGTCATCGGGTGTCTTTGGGTTTCAGGGCGGTGGGAAACACGCACAGATACAAATATACATATGCATATACACGAACTTCATATAACAAGTGCTGAGAAGCTCAACTGTGATTAATAAAACTGAACTTGGAGCGTGCGAACACTTAAATTCAGTCCCTATTGGGTATACGGGCCAAAGCAAATGCGGACTTCGGATAATTGGATGGTGTCCAGAAGCCAGTAAAAGATTGCTCATTTAAGTTAATACAAGGGACAATTAAATAAAATATTTTTGTCTCATTGAAGTATCTTTTAATGCTTCTCTTTAAGTATAATCCTCAACGACCGCACATTTTTGGTCCCCTACAATTGCAGACGCGATGACTTGTCGGCTGCAGCCTCCTCCTCTTCCTCTCCCTATCTATGGTCCTAAATCAACAACAGCTCAAACTTCATTATCTTTCTTTGAGTGTGTGTTTATATATATGTGTGTGTGTGTGTGTGTGTGTGTGTGTGTATGTGAGTTTTTGTGTGCTTATGCGCGCTTTTCCGCACGCTGCCTAATTTTCATAGCATACTTAAGGGCGCCTTGCAGCTCGCGCTCGCGCTCGCTCAGCATAAATTAAACATTGAAATTAGTTTTAGTTTGAAACTTGTAATAGAAAAACACAATACACAAACGCACACATTTCTGATTCCGGTTGGTTCTGTGAGTGTGAAAATTTCACTTGCAACGCAGCTGCGTCAACAACGTAAAAATCTCTATGGACCCACAAATGTAAATATATTTGTTGGTATGTATGTATGTGTGTATGTGTGTGTATTTGCCCGCGCAGGGCAGTTGCCAGTTGACATACATATATATATATATATATATATATATATGTGTGTATATACATATATAAATATCTATTTTGATTGTAGCGCATTTGCTTTCACAGCTCTTATTCTATTCGCATTTTGAAATTGCATATTTTATTAACAATTCCTTTTGTATTATTTTTGCGCGCTCTCTACACCATTCCATACATACGTGCTCACACAGACACAAAGACACAATGGTGTCTATTATTTAAATAAGAAGCGAGAGTGCTTTAGTTGGCAGTGGGCGACTATCAGCTACCCTATCCTTACCCACTAATCACTGATCATTGACAAACATCCAAATAATGTAAACGAAAATCTATTTTCATTCCAAACTTAAAATCTAAGGTCTCATAATATCTAATCCTTAGGAAGATGTCTCGTTTCATACTGTTGCTCGCAAATTTGTACGTGGCATTGTGATACCCTTTGTATACAGTTTTATTGGGTACTGGGTAGAAAAATGTGTTAATTTCATTGTATTTTTCCATATTTCTATGCCGAGGCAGCAAAAATATGTAAATTTTCGATTTGTGAAGAGAAAAAAAAATAAATGTCTGCGGAAAATAATAAAATTTGTAAAGAGCAAAGCAAATAGCAACCACAACAATAGCAATAGAAATAGAAAATAAAAATACAAATAATTTCAATATGATAACGATAAAGGCCGTATACCTGTTTGACACTGAAAATACACGTCTCGAAGATGATTTTCAGTCAGACAGCAAATGATTTTATTATCGCTATTGACAGTGTCGCCAAGTTAAGGGTCGTGGCTCAAGAATTTACAATAGACTCATCGAGCGTCTACTTGCGAATTAAGCAAAGTCAACTCAGTGGTGCGGAGCGGTGTGTAAGTGCTGGAAAGTGCCAACAAAATGACAACAAGGACAACAAGCAACAACAATAAGGCAACGCGCCAACAAACAACACTTTCTTCCTGACTACAACCTTCTGGCGTAAGCAGGAAATATTTTTTCTGACAGTCTCAACTTAAACCGGTAACCCGGTAACCCACTAAAAAAAAAAAAAATTGTAAGCGGCGTTTAATAAAGTTGAGCAAACAAAGGATATTCGTTTCGCATAGTGCGATAGTCTCAAAAGCCACTTGTCGAGAGTATACTTACCTAAATGTTAGTGTTTTATCTATGGGAATGTGTTTGTATATAGATGTCCAACATGTAGCAAAATATTAAAATACAAACTTGTCTCATGTGGATGACAGACGAGAGATTGCCTTCCATTAGGAGGGGGTCGTGACAGAAATAGATGACGACCGGGATGCGAAATTAAGACGCATCCAGAAATGAAATGTCTTATGCCTTCAGGCAGACAACATCGAAAAACAGAGCACTGAGCACTGAGCAGAGACGAGCCAAAGCAGCCGGCGCCACTTGATTGATTGATTGATTGATTATTGGCGTGTTTGATTGATGCGTCGCGCCCGCTCGCGCTCTGATTGACAGGATGCGGGAAGCGTTGAAAGCGCTGAGGTGTGCTTAGACAGCTGTGCCGATATTTTCTTTTGAATTGTGTCTGCATTATGTCTGACTCCGACACACTCCTATTACCTATTACTTGTCTACTATGTGGCAGTTTGTTGGAGGGGCATACGGACGGGGGGCAAGAGCCCCCAGCAGCCTCGTCACGATAACTGCAAAATTGAACTGTGTCTCTAAATGGCTTGTTTGAACGCCGTTAACTGCTGTTGTGTTGTATGAGTGCGATGAAGGAGGAGAGGGGAGGAGAGCGGAGCGGAGCGGAGGGGCGTACTGGTGATGGGAAGCTGAATGGCCCTCATTCACAAATAAGACTTTGGCTTTTATATGAGACAAGAGCTGTCGTTCTCCTTCTCTCTCTAAAGATGCGGACAAATAAACTTGGCCAGCAATAAGACAAACAAACGCTGATAACTAAACAGATAGACTGACAGACAAACAGACAGGCAGACAGTCAGACAGACAGGCAGACAGGCAGAGAGACAGAGAGACAGACATGATAAGCGGCTTCGCGCTTCGGCTTTAGCTGCGTCACCGAGTTCTATGCTATGTTCTGCGATGCCTCGCTGTTGTTTGCGGCAAAGACAAATACAATCACACATAAAATAGCTTCAGTCAACATGCTGCAGGCGATAGGCGTGTGCACTGTGGGTGTCCCTTCTCACCCTCAAACACACACACACACACACATCCCTCCCACATCCCCACACTGGCAGCCAGACACACATATATCATTCTTCAAAAAAGAAAAAAATGGAGAAAAGCGAAAACAAAACATACATACATATGTACATGGGTACATAAACATACATACATCCATATATATATATATATATGTATGTATATAAATAAAATAAATAATAAAAGCAAGTAGCAGCAGCTGAACAAACAAAAAGCAAAAGAGAAGCGCAAATGATATCGACAACTTTGCTGCCAGCAATGCTTGTTGAAAGCGAAAGAAGAATCCCCATGGCCAATTACATACATATATATATATATACATATATATATATATATACATGTATATAAGGCATAGTAACATATGCCATGTGATTTTTGGCACTTTAAAGCGCAGCTTAAATCACACCCCAACACAAATACACACACACAAACACATGGACAACAATGCATTTCAAAGATTTTTTTTGGCGCATAGTGACTTCTTCAAGGATAAGTCTGATAACATCGTGTGTGTCGGCATCCACTCAACCAGGACATGTTCTCTGATCATTAATGGACTGACTCCCAACCAAGGGCCATTCAGTGGAGCTGGGGTGGCAGTTAAACATTTGTTAAGTCATACGCTTCATTCGTTTGCAATAAACATTGACCGCCTCGTTGTGGCCTGTTTATCGTCAACGGCTCATTGTGCGCAACAAGTGTTAATTTGAAATCCCTTTCCTGTAAAGAAGTCATACTAACACACACAATACACACACCATGGTTGTCAGCAGCTGAATGACAATGCAGACAATGAGCCAAGCATTCCTATGTGTATGTACACTGAAAAAATATTGTTGTACTTCGGGACAATAAAATATGTGTGAACGTTAATTTCTTTCTATAATTCACAGCTTTCACATTTGGCTTTATTTTCCCCCAAGAACCAAATTTTGCTTTCCACAAAAGTTTGTGGCTGGAATTCTTCTTCATTCGTCTTCTTGCGAAGTGCTTCTGTTCTATTACATAAAGTTGACATGAGTTTGCGGCATTTATGATTTATCGCCTCCTCACATATTTTACTGTCCGTAAATGAGTAAATTAGTTTATACACGTACTCTATTCGAATCCGAAGGATGAGTATCCCTGAGAAAAGCACGAAATTCTTAGTTGAAAATATTTGAATGTTAGACGGTTTCCAAACGAATACGTTATTAAAACACGTAAAACACTTGATGTTTCTTTAATAAAAAACTAGTTTAAGTACTCGAATCAGAAGAACAATGGTTGTAATGATTACTTATACTTCATTCGTAAGCTGTTGATTATATTTATTAAGCATTCCCATATATATTTTCAGATCGAGTTTGAAAAGAATTGATTTTTGATAAAACGGTAGAAATTCAATCGTGTCTGCAACGTAATTTGTAAGAGCGTTTTTCTTGGAGTGCACTTAGAGCATATTATAGGAGTGAAAGTAAAGAATGAATTGCAACACAGAATATAACGCTGTTGGCCAGCACCACCTCAACCACTCAACCACCCACCCACCCACCCATCAACGACCAGTAAGCCACTTATGATATGTACTTATTACCACGCTCACGAAGAAGAAGAATTTCTCTCGCTTTATTGCCAGAAGGAAGTCAGAAGGACTGGCACCAGCACCGAGCAGCTGAAGTGCTCATCTTGTGTAGCCGTGCATAAAGTACCTTAGAACTTTCAAATTTGAGTGATAAATGACGGGACGATTGACCTCAATAGCAGCGGTTAGAATTATTATAACTCTTATACATATACATAACAGATTGCGCCGTCGGACAATCACTTCACTTTGGTTATGCTAAGCGCCACAGTGCATTTTGTACCATTGATATCTTTAGGTTTATTTATTTATTCAACTTATTTTCAAAGACCTTTGTACACACAATATGTGATTTGAATATATGAGAAGAGTACACAATTTGAATTTGATTCGAATACCTTAATTGACACAAGTTTTCTCAATTATTTTGTTTGGAATCATTGAGCAACAAATACTAATTTACAATTTATAGCTAATTAGTATATTTTCAGTGTTAAAAAGAACCAAACAAACAATTGTTTTTATTTTGTTATTTATTAATATTATTATAAGTTGATATACCTTTTTTTTTTTTTTAATTTTGAGTTAATGAAGAGTTCAGTTGATTTTATACCTTATAATTTAATTAAAAAATAAGGTATAAATACTTGGACGCAGAGTCTACTGTTTAATTAACCATTTGTGTTTGAGTAACCGTAAAGTGATGAATCTTTCTACATTCTTGGTCTGTCACAGTTATGTACGTCATTTATTCATAAATGTTTAAGAAGGCGTCAGTCTGTTGGACAGGAGAGACAATTTGATTGCGACAGAGACATCTGTGGGCACAGAACAAGTATGTAAAACAATATATAAATTTATATTTATATGCTGTGTTGGGATTCTGTCAACTTGGACATAAACATAAGTATTCAAGGTTTATTTCCTGGGTCGAGGATGTCTGTTTCTGTAGAATGATGAATAAAGTTTATGCTAATACTTTTTGTAAAATAGGATACTATAATTCAGCCTGGCATGGCAAGTGCGACGAAAGTGCCAAGATCGCTTTGGCAATTGAAGCTGATTCAGAATTGAGATAGAACGTTTCTCTTGCTGTTGCAAACATTTACACAACTTTTACAAGCCATTTATTACACATTTTTAATGGCTACTAGGTATGAACAGGCATACAATTTTTACTGTACATTCCAAGGCATTTAATTGCCTGAGAGGGTTGTCCACGCCCACTTAACCACCTGCCTTATTGCACACACGCCACACATACACACACACACACCACACATACACACACCCACACATACATACACACACACACACACACACACACACACACACCCAAGGCCAAAAGGTCGTAGGTTACAAGGGTTAGACAGCTGTTTGTTGTTCGTTACTCGCTCCTCGCCTGACATTTGAGCTGCCAGGGAAAAAGATATCACGCATTTAAACCAAACAAAAACAGGAACGTGGCAGGTGCCTCAACTACAACAAAAGAGAAACACACCACACCCCCCCTCCCCCCCTCCCCACACCTCACACACACACTCACACACCTCATGCCAAGCACAGCATTCCTAGTACACTCCGCCACCCCCATTCCCACTCTCACCTTCCTTGCCGCCCATCCCCAAACTGGCAACGTCAGCAACTCGTTGTGTTAAGCGTTCGCTCGGTCAGCGGGCAACGCTTTGTTTTTATTGTTGTTGTTGCTGCCACTGTTCTGGCTGCTATTTATAACGTCTACCACCCGCCATAGAACCCCTCCCCCCGCCCAAAAAAAAAACCAAAAATACATAAAACACATAAAAAAAAAGTAAAATAAAAAGGAGTAAAATGGAGTTGAGTGTATGTACAGGCATGTAATAGGAAGAAGAAGACTTTTCCGTCCATGTAAAGCAATTAAATTTTAAAATACTTTAAGCAGCATCGGGCATCGCATCAAATTTCGAATATGCCATGCAACAAGTAATATCGTATTTTATTTCGATTAGATGCGGTGAGGCCATTGTTTAGTTTAATAGACATCAGTTTGAAGTGCATTAGTGCGAAATTGATTCAATTGAATTGCCTCTATTCGAGAGTGGTGTTTCACACTCACACACACACACTCACACACACACACTCACACACACACACACTCAGCCGCACACTCAACACTCATTCATGAATATGTGCTCAGAGGCCATTTTCGTTAATCGTGCGGCTTTCGTGGAGTGACACAATTTTGCAAAAAATGTGGCAACATAATTTTTATGGCTGCCGATGCGAAACTAGCACGGAATTTTAGTTCAATGCATTGCAGCACCGACTGCCAAAAATTGTAGTTATTGTGCAGCATGAGCAAAGGACGGCACAAGTGCAAGCTACTCGACTAACAGATACCCTTTAATCTCATAATTCGTATCGGGATCTTACTTTTGTCAACCAAATAATTTTAGTTTATTATTTTAAATGTAGCTGGATCTGTCTACACTTTTTGGGATATCGAATTTTTAAAAATGGGAAGACTAAAGTACTCTTAAATATATACAATATTTATTGATACATATTACTCATTTTTAATTTTACGTTTTTATTTAATGAAGGCTAAAAATAATCAACAACAACAACAATTAAAAAGGATTTACAAAAAAAAACTTCAAGTGTAATTGATTAATTTATAATATTAAAATGGATTAAATTACAAATGTAAAATCAGAATAAGTAAAATAAAATGTTAACTCGTTCAACATTTATTGCAAGCGCTTGTGAAATCCAAAGAAAAGTTTTCAGCTAACGAATAATGCTTCAATCCGATCGACGAATAGGATAAAAAATCGATATCATATTTCTATTCGATTTATTTATTTTACAAAGACAGGTACCAAATGAAAAGCCTTATTTTGTGCAGCCAAAGAACTGCAAAGAACAGCTTATTGGATTTCAGATTGTTAGCTTTGCAAACCAAGGCTTTACGTGCCACCTACGTTTGCTGTCCGAATTCACAGTGGTCATCGTAATGCAAACAAATTGCCAATTGCCTTGAATTTAAAGCGCTCAAGTGCACAAGTGAATTGTTGACGTAATAAAGCAATTTTATAGGCATAAACACTTACAGATGTGGCTCCTACATTTGTTGGAAAAATTCTCATAAATACATGGAAATGTAAATATATGTATGGCATGCTTGATACATATATATGAATGTATGTATATTTATACGTAAGTGTGCATGAGGAAACAACGTGCCACGAAAGCCGCGGAAAAGCGAGAATAAATAAATACATTTTACAACAATTTCCACTCGAGATGCGTGTGAAAATCGATGGTTATCGATTTTAGTGACGACTCGCAGCCAGGAATGTTTTTGATTCGATCTATAAAAGGAGGTCATCAGACTCTAGTTCTAAATTTGTATTCGTTTTAAGTGTTGTGTGTGTTAGCCTTTAAAGCGTTCACACCAATATACTCTGTTTTGTTGTGGGAACAGGTTATAATTATGTAAAGTTGTCGTGTGCCTGAAATCCACATAAGTATGCATTTAAAAATAATTTATGGACGGCGTTGACCATCGGACGAGAAAAGGCGCGTTTAAATGGACATCAGACAAAGTGTCCTTAATGAGGCTCAACGCAACAGCGCAACAGTGTGGCACAGTAAGCGTGGCATGGGTACAGCTGTAGCTGTAGCTGTAGCTGGAGCTGGAGCTGGATCTGGAGCTGAAGCATCAGAGTGCAGTCATCCATGTCAGGGCGCGTTCGTTATATCTATGAGACGGAGGGAGATGTGCCGAGAGAGTTGGAGAGACAGAGAGAAGGAGAGAGAGGGACGGAGAGGAAGAGAAAACAATATGCATACTGACCGAGTACGTCACATGGGGTTTGGGGCTTGAAGTGAACATACAGACACAGATACAGACACAGACACAGATACAGACACAGATACAGATACCGAACGAATGCGTATCCACATATCTTGATGCCGATGGCAAGTTTTGTCTTTGGCTGAGGGAACCTTCACTTTAAGCGCATGCTAATTAAATGAGAGTGATTAATGGCATTCCATTTAAATTTCTTGCATTCAATATATAATAACAATAAGCTGTATTTTAATTAACTCATCGACGATACTTCGTCAGAATTGCATTCAATTTTCAGTTCAAATATTAAACAAAACTGACTGAGTTGTAAACAGAAATGATATTTAATGTTTGTTTTATTGCAATCTGATAAGTAAATTGTGTTGTTCTCTTATCTTATATTATTAATGTATATAATAAGTATTATAAAAGTTTGTTACACTGAAGGAGAGGAGACAAACGCTCCTGGTATGTTTATCCAAATCTGAATGAAGCTTAGGCTCAGCAAGTCTCGATACTGTTCTCTTGTAATATTATTTTGAAAAGAGAAAGGTGGCAAAAATGTTTTCGCAAATACTTGAAACTGTGTGGACTGGGAGAAACGGGCACATAACTGTTACAGGACACAGAGACACTAAATGTCTATGGTAAACAGCAGACGAGTTGTGTCCCTTGGCCACTTTGGCGCAGCATCTCTCGCTATGGCTGCCTGATAATGGTTCAATTATTTTTCCGCCCTATTTAACTGCAAGTAAAACGGGAAAGTCGAGATGTAGACAACGCTCCACCGCATTTGCTGGATAGTCCGCTCGTCCTTCTCAGCATCATCAATGGGCAAGCAAAGGCAACATCGTTGCTCGTTCCGGACATGTTGAACAATTTTCCGGCCATGGACCACAGACGTGCTATACATTTGCTCCGCTCTGCACGCTCGATGTCGATGTTCTATATTGACTTTGCTAACCGCAAAAATTTGTCACACGTCATGCAGCCACGCCCCGTTTTGAAAGACCACAGACTCACATTCACACCCCCCCCCCCACACACACACACACACACATAACGATGTGTGTGCATATGTGCACATCTGTACATACTTTTGGACCCATTTGGTCGTCGGGCCAGGAACAAAAGCTTTTTATATCCAGCATTGTCAGCTCGTTTAATGTGAGGGGCATCATTCGCTTTGGCGCTAAACGAATCCTAATGGATTTTAGCCTACGGGTCCGACTTGCCAGTATTGCCTGTATGCGTATTGAGTGCTCTGTCTTATTTGCTAAACAAAATAATGCTAAGCGCAATGGAACTTCTTAAATAAATATTTGCTTATGCTTAATTTAAGTTAAGTTCTCCAAGTGGCCCACACTTAGAACCAATTTGCACCAGCGCATCCCAATAGAGCCTGGGCCCCCGTCCAACAATGAAATATGTGCCTAATTTATTTTTATTAGTTGGTAGCTATGAACCCAGTGTGACAACAGCATCAGCAGGCAGTAGACAATAAATATTGTGGTTGGCACCTTAAACGTAATGCGAAATTCTTGTCAATGAAAAACCTAAATTAATATTAATAATTTATATGAAAAACACAAATATTAACAGCCAGTTTCGGCAGGGCCGGAGTGCACCTGTTTACTGTTCAAAGTTCTTTATGATTATAAAAGTTCGGCAGAGTACTCCCATGTGACCTATTTGATAAACAAGTATACAGTGGACTATTTGTGATTAAATTTTGAGGAACATTGAGATAAGCATGTATAATGACAGTATTCTTCTTACAAACTATATCGACTGCATTATACTCTGCTGCCAATTAGAGTTCAGGTGTGACACTGATTCCTCGATTCTTAGCCGACTCTGAAAAATGTACACACTTCCTGACCAATTTGTAAATGGTACATATCATCGCTGAGAGTACACAAATACACTTAATGTCAGAGCTGGTTAGAACGTGAATGATTTTCAAACACCATGGCACTCAACATTAATTAACATTTATGCAACCGTTTTATGCTGGCGGCCAGAGCAAGACTCGGACCAGGACATGCCCACGCTGCGGGCTACAATTCCAACAGACAACTATCAAATATGTAAGCGAGGACCGAGGGCCGAGCACATAGCGCCGAGAACCGATGACGATGGCCTCTGGGCCAGGGCACAACTTGTATATCTCAGTTAAGCAGCTCGTGGGACAAAAGTGGTTTCTTTTCTGTTTTTTATTATTTCTTTAACACAAACCGCAGCCCGGAACAGCTAAAGTTTCAGACATGACAGCCTCGACGCATTTTCTTTTTTGTTTTTTTGCACATGTTTTTTTTTTTTTAATATCTTGTGAATACTAACAATTCCTCGTCTTTTCAGAATATTTTTCTACTAAATAAAATTGCTTGTCCATATTCAAGTAGTACATATTTATGTATATGGCAACAAGAGACATCTGTGCTTTTTTAAATTAGAAATTCATCATCTTTTGTCACATCTGATCACGAATACCCTATATTTTCATCCTGACTTGGAGTTACTTTCCTTGTACCGTGTTTGCCAATTTATTACAGCTTAGTTCGTACATTTTTATATTGATTTATATATAAATATACCAAAATATTGAAATGCATTTTTTGTGGACTTAAATTTGATAATGTTTGAATTTTATTTGAGAAAAGGTTTTGGCGGCAATCATTGATTAAATATATAAGAAGCATATAAGAAGCAAATGTTTTGTGTTTAGTGTGTTAAGTTGAAAAGTTTTCTCATTGAAAATTTTTGTTAAGAAATCTCATCTTTGGAAACAACAATTTGATAGCATTTGTGTGTATTTGGGATATGTACGGCATTAAACACTTCAGAGTCATTAACTTCCAGCCTGGGGCAGGTAATTTAATTGTATTTTTCATTTCATTTTTTATATCTCAACATAGCATTTTTATTTTTATTATTTTTTTTTTGTTTAAATTGGTGATGTAGTGTTATAAGGTGGGCAGGCCTAGGTGCATAAATCAGTCTGCTAAGCTCCGAAAGTTCGGTATATCTTGAAGTTATTGATTAATGTTAGAAAAAATAACTTTGTTCCCCAAGGGGCAATGTACGAGTCAGATGCGACTCAAGCCACGCATGTCTCTAAAAATCCGGGCGGAGACCCTAAATTATTATGACCGCATGCAACCCTTTTGGCTCATGCCTGGCCAAAAACAATCTTGAAAAGATTTTGGCCAGTAGGCGAAACTAAATTCGTCGCATTTCGTTTCGCAGTCTTGCGTAAAGTAAGCTCCACATCAGCACACATACATACATACATATATATAAATATAAATATATATACATACATATACACATATGCACATATGGGACGACCATTTTTGGATCTATGCCCCCATTCACAGTTTCCCGGCAAAGTTGAAAGAAGAAGCCACAAGCAGCAGTCCGGGTTGAGCCGCCCGCAATAATCAAGTCGAATGTGTTGACAAGTTAATTTGCTTAATTTGAGTATGGCATGCTATTTATATTCTGTGCCCAAACCGAAAATGAGTGTATTCGATGACTTTCCTTACTATCGTCGTGCATACATGTGTGTGTGTGCGGGGGAAGAAGCGAGAGAGAGAGCGAGAGAGGGAGAGAAAGTGAGGCAGAGATATACAGAACTCGACTGATATCTTTTGGAATTTGGGAATTAGAGTCACCAAATTTGGTGACCCGTTCGAAGGATAAATGGACATTATTTTAACGATTTGTAAATGCGTGTTTTGGTTTCACAGCAGTGCCTTTTTTCGGCTATTCTCGACTGGGAACAGAGTATGGTGTAGTCGTTTTGATTGGACTGCAGCGTATTAACTTATTTTAAGTTCATGCCGAGCCCAAAAGCCGAGCCCGAGCTGCGGCCTCCCAAGGGCCGCGTTCACGCCCTGGGCGCGGTCCTGGTACGGTGACAGGCGCGTTTCATCATCATCATGATGAGAGAATAAATGGAGAGTGAGTAGAGTGCGGTGAGTACTCGCTACTCAAAATAAGTGCTGCGCAGACGATTGCCTATTTGGCGTCCTGCGGACCTTTAACACTTCAAATTGCAAAGCATTCAAAACGAGGCACAAATAACACTGTTCCTACATCAAGCTAACAAATTGCAGAAAAGTTGAAAATATGGAGATAGAAATGAATCAACTTTGATTAGTATTTTGTTGTTTTTTTTTTTTTTTTGTAACATTTAAAAAATAAGAACGAGAAATTGGCATGGTGTCACATTTCAATGAGATCCAAATTAGTCTAAGAGGCCAACAATCTTGTAAAATATGAATATACAAATTCCTGAAATGTCAGGGGGCAAACACAAACAAATCAATTGAAACAAAACAAATTGAATGCTCTTTCTTTTATTTACAATCTGCAAACAACAATTAAAGATCTGATTGTTTTTCTTTCATAAAGGTGCCAAGCTAGTCAAGATTATTGAATTGCGTTAATTGTTGAAAAATATCTATATATTTATCTAGTATTTACTTGCATTAGAATTATATTAAAAGTGTGCTTTATAGATTTTAAATTAACAAACTGTTAATAGTGACGCAATGATATTTTTAATGTTAACTAGTTAGATATCGGTTGGGGTCTGTTCTTTGTTGTTAGTGACTCTTATTATACACTTTAGCTTAACTCAACTGACTTTCTTACTTCGAATTCATAAAGCCGCATTCGCACTAAGCTTATAATTTGTGCAATTATAACTTACAGCGAGATGCTGGCAGTTTGAGGACCTCAACCCGAATTTTATCACAGCCAACATCAAAAATGTGTATGCCAAACAGATATGTACATATATTAGCCGCGATTAGAGCTGGCAAAGTTGCTAGCCAGACACGTTGCCAAGAGTTTTGTGCGTGATGTTGGCCGTTTTTTGCAGCTTTAATAGCGGCTGCGTATGGCTTTCGGCGTAATTCAGCTAATAAAATATTTGCAATTGGCAAACACAATCAGAGTGTCATACAGACGCAAATATCAATTTGCAAATATCGACAACACATTCGCATAAACAGCGATGAGTATTCAAAAGAGTATATATACGGCTCTAAGCGAAAAGTACGATTCAGGATTAAGTTTGTGAATTGTGAAAACACCGACTAAAATCGTATTAGCAGTAACTTTCATTTAGTGATAGCTTGTGGAAGCTATGGAATTAAATTACTAATGCTTTCGCCCACGAGATACTCCTAACTTAGGTGTCATGTCAGAGTAAGCAGGAGTTATTTATTTCTATATACATATGTAGGCAGATTGAGTACTTTGTCAATTTGCTGCTTGATTTAGCTCTTAATAACTCCAGTTTTGGGCCGCCATTGCATCTGAAAAATCTAATATAATTATTGTTTGCAGTATGTTTATCATATTTACAAATAAGCTTAGCTTGAAAACAGATTATTTGAGTAAAATTTGATATTAAACACAACTTTTTAACTAAGTTTTGGTCAAGGCTAACAATTTTTCTTAGGCTAGTAAATGATGGGAAAAAAAACCCAGATTGATTGCCTTTTTCACCTGCTTAGAAAATGCCTATGGCTTGAAGGTGTGTGTGTATGTGTATGTGTGTGGGGGTGTGTGTGGGTGTGTGTTTGAATTTGTGTGTGGGTGTGCTTGAATGTGGGTGTGTGGTTGAATATGGGTGAATGTGCCTGTTGATGCATTTATTTTGATTTCGGTCAGTGGACACAGCTCATTAAAATACTTTGATTTCCATTCGGTTTTAGCGTGTGGTGGTGTGATGTTCAGTTCACTGTAAACACAAGTGTATTTGCATATGAATGGCTCTTGTTCAGCGCATGATGCCATTGTGTAGGGCTTACAGTTATTGGTGGCTAACGACGGGCACTTTGTGTGATTTAATGCAAAATAATGGTCGGTCGCCACACAAACGGTAGTCCTTAATTTAATTGCGTTGAAAATGGAGACGCATATATACATATATATATATATATATATATATATAGATTTATATGTGCTGAAAAATCAATGATATTAAGCCGCATTGGCAGAGAGATTTTAGCTGTAGTTGATTGAGTAAATTGCGTAATAATAATGACGCTTGGCAATATGCGATTCATCTGTGGGTGTCTGTAATCAAACCGAATGTTCCATAATAAAAATAGCCTGCAGATGGCTAACGTCAGAGATCGATAGAAAAACGCAGGTCCAAGATTGCATAGGCACAGGCACAAGACCCTCGTTATGGGTTGTACACGGCTGCCGTTGCTGGCAACCGGTCTTGTTCTGGTGTTTGCAACAGCGTGTGGCAAGCGGCAAATGGTACCAACTGAAAAGTTGGTCGATATTCGAGAAGTTCACTTGGAGAAAAACGATGTTCTCAATACGAGAAAAATGAATCAATCTTGCTCTACAAAATCTGTTATTTATATAAGAAGTAAAGGAATTGTAAGTCTTTTTATATGATCACCTTTGAACTGAATTTATCCGGAAACAATTATAGATTAAGAAATTTGGGAATTACAAAAAAAAAAAACAAACATTTGCTTTCCTCTATTGGACGAATTATGGCAATATTAATGCTTAAGTTGTGTGGGATTTCAAAAAGAACCCAAACGGACACGAAGCGGTCAAAGCTATCGATATTGTTGAGTAGCAAGTAATCGAGTCAGTAGCGATATCAGCGGAGTATCGATATCTGTAGAGCATCCAAATTGAGTCAATTGCAGCCAGCGATTATGCTGGCTATTAAGTTCAAACTTAAATATCATTAGGCACAAGAATCTCAGTGTATATTCATTATAAAAAGAAAATAGACTATGCAATAGTATCTGCATTTGGCTAACAGAAATACCCAACTTTGTTTCGTAGTGTAAGCAGGCAGTTGCGTGCAACTTCCACATAATGTTCTGCATTTCTGTATGCGCTACGTGCGTGATTGCAAGTGAGCTCGAATCAAATCCTGGTTGCGTTGGCGGTAACGGTCATTAAATGAAATAAATGCAATTTCTTCTTTGAAAGCCATCGGCCGCAAAAGTGTGCAGTAGTTTAAACACACTTGCATTCACATTTTGCACACACACACGCTCGACAGAGTCGCGTCTGAACGTGATATTAACTTAAAATCGATATATATATATATATATATATATATATATAGATATATATACAGTGTCTCGCAGCACAAAAGACTCAGTGTCTAGCAAAAAATTTAAAGTGCTATAAGGTTTAAACAAAGAAACGATCGCAAAATGTTTAAATGCCAATTTGTTTAATGTTATATCACGTTTGAAAAATAAACTTTAGTTTTTATTAAAATATTAATTAATTAACGAAAATAAGTCAAAAACTGAAAACATGTCCAAAATGCATGTCAAAGCTCATTTGACTCAGTCTTAGAAAAGTAACATATTTGGCGTATAAAAACTTAAATAAGGATGTTAATACTTAGTATGATATCCTTTAGCCTTAATAACTTTCCCTAACCTATTATTCATGGAAGATACCAGCTTCCGGGTTGTTTCTGGACTGATTTTGCTCCCCTCATCCAGCAGAGCATTCTTGAGATCGGATCTGTGATTCCGGATGTTATTTTTGAGCAGAGCCCACAAATTTTAAACAACATTTAAATCTGGAGACTGGGCCGGTGGAATTATCATGTGGGGGCAGTTCCAGATAAGCCAGGACTGTACTAATCCGAACTTATGCTTGGCTGTTGTCCTGGTCGTTGTCGTGGTAGAACCGGAAAGTACGTCGGATTCCTAGCTTCTCGGCACTTTGGATTAAATTTTCCTTTTATATATTGAGGTACACATTCTTGTCCATTGTTGTTCCAATGAACACCAAATTTCCGACGCCGGCTGCCGAGATACATGCCCATACCATGACACTTCCTCCGCCGTGCTTCACTGTTGCCTTTAGGTGTTTCGGATTCATCTCAGTATTGGGCTGTCGCCACACATAATTCCGTCCGTCCGAGCCAAAAATGTTGAATTTGGACTCATCTGCAAATATGACTGTGTTCCAGAACTCCAAATCCTTGTCCAAGTGGGTTTTGGCGAACGTCATCCTAGTCCCTTTATTTTTTGCGCTTATAAAGGGCTTTTTCCGTGGTACTCGGGCATTAAAGTCATGGTTGCGCAGAACCCGGCGCACAGTTTCCACACTGCACTTTTTCCCCATTTCATCCTGCACCTATTGAGTCAGTTTTGGAGCCGATAGCTTGGGATTTGCCCTTATTTTCCTGATGATCCTCCGCTCCTCCTGTTCGGTGAAAATCTTATTTGGTGCCTTTCTGCCCTTGTTCTCTATCCGATTTTCGTCGACGAAGCGCCGAATGATGTTGGTCACAGTTGATTTGCTTAGATTTACCATTTCAGCTATTTGGCGATGTGAATATCCGATCTTGAAGTGTTCCAGGATGAGATTCCGTTGGTCAATAGTAGTCCATTTGCCCATAGTCCTTGTTGGCTGGTTGCACCCGAGATGCAGGATATAACTAAACTGACTACGAAGGATTGGTCTATTTATACCGAAAATAATCAACCTGGCGTAAAAAATCCCGGTTTTATGGCACCCAGGTGTCCATAACGCCCCTGGTCCAAATTCTATGCGACCATAAATTAAGGTACTTTTTTACATAATCCGGCCTAGCCGGTGGGAAAACCCCAGTTTATTGGGATCATATATTCATTATGGTGGTTAATATATGTACCAGCTATCAGTCTTCGGAATTTTTGAAAAATATTGGATAATTTGTTTATGGCAGGCAATTAAATTTTTTGCTAGACACTGAGTCTTTTGTTCTGCGAGACACTGTATATTGATATATATGGAGTGTGCGACTCCTTGATGCTGTCGCTGGGCGTGCAGCATCACAATGCAAAATACCAATAAAAAGCAAATTAAATGACACCAACGGCAATCAATGCAGTCGACGCTAATGTTGTTGTTATTGTTGTAAATTGTTACTGTTGATTTTGCGTTGCTGTTGCGTTGCTGTTGCTGTTGTTACCTTGGCTGTCGTGTTAATCTGCTTCCTTCCGCCGTATTTACATAGCATATTTACGGAGTACGATGTCCTCGTCGTAGTCGTCGTCTGCCTGAACGGTTCTGGCAGGGCAAGAAAGAAGGCAACAATGTGGTGATAACATCAACATTAATAAATGCAACGCCAGCAGAGTTGCACAGTAGCAAAAAAGAAACGCTGAACCACATTTCAGTGCTTATTTGGTTGCCATTAAAATATTGGTAAAAATGGTTTAATAAAGTCACATAATTAATTATTTCAATTTACACTTTGCACAATGCAGTGTGTGTTTTTTTTTTGTCTTAACTCTTTAAGTCTTATCGAGTATTGTGTCAGGTATTCTCTTATTATAATTACAATTTCTACATGTTAACCCTCTGAGCGTGCAGAACTGTGGTAAATTTCTGACATTCCACAGTTTCAGATATCTCGTTTGTTTTTCCTCTCTCTCACACTATCTTTTTTGTCCAATTTATTTCCTAAATAGTAATCAATAATAAATAAATAATGCCTGTTGAACTGACGGCAGTGGAAATACATATTGCAATATATTATTATATCATATATTGAAATATTATATGTATCATTGACTATTTATATCTGAAAATAAATGTATCTAAAATAAAATAAATTTTCTTTTACATAAGCGCAGCATTTTGCTTTTTTGTACAGGTCATTATTATATGTTTAAAATATTATCAAATACGCATCGGAATCGATTTGATTTAATGGGAGAAATTTTATATTTTAATTTTAAACCAGTTTGTTGGACAAGTTGAAATGTTTATTTACAGCGACTTGTGACTTTTTATGTATAGATACATTTCTGACGATATCTTTTTTTCCACTTTCCCCCCCCACCCAGTCGATGAATATTGCCAATCACGCCTTCCTAGAGTATTTTCCAAGATAATAAGACTTAGGGTCCAGTTTGGCATATGTGTAAGCTTATGTGAGGCACACACAGATCAAATTTTTTTTTTAACTATTTGTGCGAAATTTTATGTTTGTGTGCAGCGGGAAATGCGAGACTGAGTGGAAGGTATGCCCCAATTGGGCAATCAGGACACGAGCACTCATATAGTGGTCGGTGCTTAAATGTGTACACTCTGTTACCGAAGGCATAAGAGTATATTAGGCTTGTTCAATTTTCAAATTGAAATTTGGAACATCTCTGACCATCTTCAAGCTAGACTTACCAAATATGGTTGGTGTTTATCTTCAAATATCGCTCAATAAGATTATTCAATGATCGATTCACGTGCCCCATCAATAGCGCGTGCCACCCCACCACCACCCTCACATCATGTGTATCAGAGTATTCCGCAATCGGTTACGGCCGATGGCAACGTGCTCACTTGTTTGTTGTTTGTATTTTTCTCGCGCTTATCGTTAATGCGAAATTTATGTTTTATGTACCGTTAGTGCTGATGTTGCCACCAACCAACAAGCAACTGCGCCCACTCCTCACATACCACCCCCCTTGTTCACGTACTCTGCGCATATTTGTAAGCGAAAATATTTTGAAGAACTTCCGAACTTCGCTGCAGCAATCTGTATCTCTGTGTGTGCGTGCATGTGTGCGTGTGTGTGTGTGTGTGTGTGTGTGTGTGTACCTGAAATGGATGGGCACATATTGGTATTGACCGAAAGGAACCAGCACGGAATCCACACACAGGCAGACAAATAAATTTCTTAATGCTGCACCTGCTTATGCGCCCAAAAAAAGCGCAGCTTGAATATGGATAAGCAAACATGTATATAAATATATATATTGGTGTGGGGAGCGAGCAGCAGTACTGGGCCAAGGCTTGAAAAAAAAGAAAACAAAGAAAACGTAATAACTCTGAATGTAAAATGGAAGAGGCAGAGAGAAAGACAATTTGGCTTAATATAAGAGGTATAACTAAAGACCAAGCACAACTGATAAGCTCCTCGTGTCAAATTGACTACTTGCCAATCGCTTGTGTAATCGATGTCCTTTCAGTTATCATCAATTTGCTGTGGTAGGCAAAAGAGGCACTGGTGGTTTGTTTGTCATAAACGGATTTGTGACTTACCAGTCAAAATGCAAAAAATTGTTGATTTTTGTATTTTGGTATCGTCAACAAATATTTGGATATTTATTTTGTGTGCAGGTTGCTTGAAATGCACAGACTTCAAATCTGCACTTATGTTTACATTTTCTATTGCATTTTTTTTTATTGTTTTTGTTTTTTGTTTTTGTTTTTCCACATAGAATAGACAATGAATTTACCTTGACAACCAAAGAGAAATGTGAAATCACATTCATGTGCAAGGGCCCTTGTCAAAGAGATAAATTCTTTAGCTAACCACAATTTTAGAATGTTCTTCGTGCCTTGCCACAAATGTGGTCGCAAGGGAAGTTAGCTGATATCAGAAATGTACTTGAGATGTGCATAACAAACAAATCAGACTGTCATCTATAAGATTAACCTCTAACGTTGATTGGTTATGTGTTAACTGATGCCTAAACATATAAAACAGAACCCAGCTCTGTAATAATTAATTGTAATTGTGGGCAAAATACACAAAGAACCATAATTTTTGAGCCCATAGGTTGTGTGGGATATTGGTCGCTTTGAAGCTGCTAATTTAATTGGACTTTGTTGTGCACTGTTTTATTTAATTTTCAATTTATGTAATTTGTTTTAATGCGATGCTCGGTTGCCCAAAATTTGCCGCCGGCATTTTGCAGCATTAAATTCGCCAGCGTCAACTTTGCCGTTAAAGTTCACATCAGCGTCGCCATAATTGCACACACACACACACACACACGTACATATAGACTGATTCGTAAATGTTGCAGGCAGCGAATTCAAAGTTGCTGCAATTCGCTGCTGCGCCAGCATTAATCGCTGGCGGCGCTGCGCTGCTCATTTGTCAGTGCTTGTATGCATACACACATACACACATACACACATGCATATAAAGGTATGAGGAGCACTGTGTGTGTCAATAGCTGCCAACAGAGGGCGCCATTAAAATAGATAAACACACAATTTTAAATGTGGGTTATGCCGATGACTGTGGGCCACATAGAACGGTTTACGGTTACTTTTGGAGTGCGAAATTCTTATCCCGACTTGCAGACAGTATTTATTAACTTATTTCAATAAATGTGCGATATGATCTCGGAGCTGCTGTCCGCAAGCAGAGCACAATGCTTGAAACTGGATCATTCCGAAAGATGACTCACCTGGTCGACTCATATAACGGAAAAACGCAAGCAGCTTAAATTAAAGAAAAAATAAATAAATAACAAAAAAAATCTACTGGCAGCTCAGCCTCGAAAGCAAATTATGAATGTCGTCAAGCCAGTGAGGACGTATGCAATACAGCTCCCAAGATCGAAATACTTTAAAGATACCAGAATATTATGCTAAGAAGTAGTACAGGTGATCCTTGAATGTAAGCAACATTGCAATTCAAAATTCACAAAGCCTTAGACACGAAATTAGCAAGTCATCTCAAAGAGACTTAAATCGACAGTCTAAAAACCCATGAAAACCTCCCGAAAATCAATTTATTAGATAATAAGGATATCATGTTTTGATAGTGATTGATAGAGTGGATGAAAGTATAAGCTGAATGGTTGCAATAGCTTTATTTATCGAGAGTATCTGCTAGTCGGGCATACTGACCAGAGTACAATTACATTGTTTTTGGTAGGTAAATAGGTGAATGATTTCAAAATAAAAAGAAGCCATTTGCTCCGTCACAGGAACATTGCACTTTATTGGCTATTACTGGGAATCGAGGCACAAGTGTGGTCATGCCACAGAGCAATGCATTCCTCATAAATGGTACATATATATAAAGTGCTGTCGGGCAAAAGCACATCTTGAAAATTGGCCAGTTGCAGTTTGCAGTTTGCAGTTGCGTTCGCTCCTTTGCTGCATTGCTATTTATGGTCACATGACTTGGGCTTGGACTGTTTTTATGTATGAAGGTATGATTGTACGTCTGTAGCGCACACACACACACGCACACAAAAAAAACACACACACACACACACACACACACTCAATGCAAAAAGTTTAATTTATTACACTGCTCCGCTAGCCAACATACCCTTTTAGGCCACCTCGGCACACATTTCAAGATTGTTTTGCACGTTTTCTTTCGCGTTTCTCGCTCGGTTCGATTCAGAACTCTTCTTTTCAGACTTTGTGTCTATTTTGCTACTCATTGTACCCATTAAAATAATTGCAATAAAAGTGTATCATTATCGAGTCAATCGATCTTCACATGAGGACCTGATTTTTCTTCATTTTTTATCACGGCGCTACAAGTTTGCAGCATAAATAAAATTCAAGTAAGTAAAGCAAAATGTAAATAAAGCTTATAAAAACGACAGCTTAAGTTTTTACAGGGTGTCACCAAGTCAGTCTCTCTCTCTCTCTCTCTCTTTGGGAAAGTACTCTGCTTTGGCTGTTTTTGAAAAGTACACTGTTGGCTGCACCAGATTTGATACCTCTGCAGTTCTACATATATACAGAAACCCTCTCCATGCCGCTGCATCTTTTTCTTCACTAGATTTTCAAGCAAAATTTATAAGTTGCGCGTCGCAACGATTTTTGTTTTTTTTTTGTTTTGTGATACTCTGCTCTTACAGAACAAAAGAGTGCATTATCTGTTTGTCGGCATGAGTGCAATTTGTTGGCCACGCTCTGGAAACTGGATTGTGCCATGTAGTGTGAACATTTATATATATCGCTTTATATTAACCATGAACAGTGTATGCCCCACTCGGATAATACCGATAGCAATTGTATTACTTGTTTTCTAATAGAAAAGCAATTTAAAATCAAGACATTCCCTGTGCACTTCAGTGCAAGAAGATATATATATATATATATATATATATATGTATGTGTGTGTGTTTGTGTGTCTGTGTTCGCATTATTGGCTAAGCCTACAGGACGACTCAGTTGCAGCTCTTTTTGCCAGAACTTTTCTCCTGCGCATCGCGGATAGATTATATACTCTTCTCTTTTATGTACTTCAGACATACATACATACACACATACATACATACATACATATATCTATAACGACTGCCAAAAAGCATAACGCGACTTTTGTGATCCACACAGAATGTGTTCATGGCATCGCACACATACTCACATATACATAATATTTTGCTTTCTTGTACCCACTGGCCAAGCAAATGTAAACATTTCTTTTTTTTGGGTTGTCGTATTATTTAGGTTAATAACTAAGGAAAACAAAAAACGTCCATTATTGTTTTTGTGACAAAATTAGTTGACGCTTAAACTTTTCACTACGACTCCATTTTCCTCTTATTAAAGTTGAAGTTTTAAATGGTGTAAGCCAATGTGCTTTTATTTTTGGAATTCGTTTCTGGGATATTAATTATTTTTTAAATTATTTTTTGCTGTTATGGTGATTTGTGCGTCAGTCGCCGCTGTTCATAAATAAAGTTTGTACTTAATTGTGAAGCTCGTCTTTTGACGATTCCTTCATATAGCAGCTGTAAGTAGCAAAATAACTCGGGGCAAGTTAGCAGTACATAAAACTACATATATTAACTCGAAAGAAAAATGTCCCTTCAATATATGTATATAGGTAGTGCGTGGTATAAGGACACTCACAGGTAGAGCTTGGTTTAGATGTGTCTGTGTGTGTGTGTGTAAGTGGGTGTGGGTGTGGGTGCGTGCCTGGGCGTGGCAGAGTCTGCCCTCTAAGCCTCAAGCGCTCAGCCTTACAAACTGCTGCACACTTCAGAATCGCTTCAGTTAAACCACTTAGTTTAGTTTAGTTAAGCAAAAAGAGACAACCCAAGCAGACCCAGTGGACTCTGGCTAGTTGATTTCCAAATACCCTTTCACAAATGACTGATTTCCTAGGTGCTCAGCACGCAAAGAAAACGCTTTTCCGTTGCAAAAAGAGTCCTTTTGCGGCGAGCTTCATTTTGTTTTTAATTTTTTGTTTTTTTTTTTTATAAATTGAATATTGACTGAGAGTGGAACTTAGTCAGTCAAGTCACTAAAGATTCACCATAAGCAGCTCTCCCATTTTACTCCATATATATATTTTTTTTCTCATTTTTTATTTTTTTAAGGAAATAGAAACTTAATGCTGTGGAAATTGATGCGCGCATGCAAGCAGACAGGGGCCAGGGAGGGGGAGGGGGAGGGAGAGTGGGGGTGGAGTGGAGTGGCGGGGGCTGGACAAGGACAAGCGGATGGGGTCAGGGGCCATGGTCTATGATAATTTCATTTAAAATGTTCACTGTAGCGGATGCAAAACCACCTTCAGCGCACTACTTGCTCACCTGGACACACACACACACACATATATATATATATGATATGTAAGTACTTTATACGTTCACATGCATAGGGCTTATATTTATTTTTGTTATGGAAAAAAAACGTGAAGCGATCATCTTAAAATAGGTTTAATCTGCTTGTATGACTACATGACTGGTGAAGATAATTTAATTTACAGAACGATAATCTGGAAAAAGCTGTGGGGAAGGACTGCTCACTAAAGACCACAATGCCCGAATTTGAGAATGCTGTAACACCCGGGAAAGGGAGAAAATATATTAGTTAATGAATCTCTTCATAAAATTGCAAAGAACATTTAAGATAAGCAAAAATCCACTAGTCAAATTGAGTGTAGAAAAAGATGCCACTTCTTCTTCAACACTGCCCAGTGTTGCTCAGTTGCTCAGTTGCTCAACAAGGCTGAAGTCGGAGATGTCAATAGCTTTTGAGCTAAAACCGCTTATGAATTGTAAGCCACAAAATAGTAGAAATTGCGGTTGCTTCCTTTGGTTTTGTGTGCTTTGCAGCAGTGCAACTCAAACATGACAGGTTGACAAATATAATATATGAGAGGCAAAAGTGGGACTGCAAAAATAATAATAATGATATACAATTTCTAATTAGTTAAATTATATTAGCCTTATCGTAAGTAGTTTGTAACCGAAATTAAATCAAATTTAAAAATAATAAAACAATTCAGAACAAAAATGAAATTTAATTGAATCGCAATCGTATTTAAGTTGAATATTATCGATAGCGGAGCGTAAAATACAGGTATGAGGTATTTGTGGGTGTACACATTTATCAGAATATGCAGTTGTTGTGCGTCAACTGGGAAGAATAGAAAAATGTTAAATTGAATTTTGAGGCAGGGCTATGAGTAAAGCGGACGTGTTGTGTAATTTACACAAGAGCGTTTTATTTTTGACAACAGTTCCTACATAACTTGATTAGATTTATTTATTATACTCTGCTTAAGCATACACAGATGAAATTAGATTTTGGGCGTACGTTTTATTGTAATTGTAGTTATGTGCGTGTGTGTGGGTTTGTTGGTGCGTCTGTGTGTGTGTGTGTGTGTGTGTGACATAAATGACAATATCATAGTACGAGGAGGAGCATGATTTCTGGACAGAGCCAGAGATGAAGGGTCGATGCCAACTGCGAATTTGAAAGAATAGTAAACGTGTTGCACGAACTTGGATTGGCTGACTGTGGTAGGTAAACGAGCCGTGCCAATGACTCATGACTCTGGGAACGTGCCTAGCTTCTAAGATTGGATAGCTGTTTCCCTGTCCCAATCCTGCGGTCAACTTATTTGGCTGCCACAACTTATTTACCACAGAACTACTTATGTATATGTTTTCGTGCACTGCATCTGAGAATACCAGCAAGCTCAGGATAAGTTTTTTTCTTTTTAAAGTTGTTGATAAATGCTTACATGTCTGATTTAAGTTGAAAATAAGAGTGCTCTAGGTGAGAGTTTTACATTTATGTTCCCCAAAGCGCAATTTGCGTTGATTTATGGGTTAACTAAAGAAGTGGTGACAGTGAGTTTCTAAGTTTAATATTCGAATATGAGTCTAATAAAAAATAATGAATACTTTATACAAAATGCAAAGAGACATAAAACTACGTCACAAAGGAGTTGAATTTATATTGTTTAAAAGCAGTCCCGCACAGATTTGTGCCCAGTGCGAAATGTAAACAGAAAAGCAATTACGTAGAAAATGGCTTTTTGGACTTTCGTAATAGTCGAATGCGTTGAAAATGCCGGAAGCAAGGAAAATAAACACAGCAAACAAAAGATCAATTATTTTCAGTAAATTTTAGCAGAAATTTCAAAATGTTGATAATTTTGTGGCCCAAATGCAAGAACGTTCTTTGGTACCTCTTCTTTCTGTCAGCTGGTCTTGAACTGGTATCAGAGTAAAATCCACGACATAAATATACAGGTAGATTTACTTAATAGTTATAAATATATATAGTTAAAAATATACCTGATAGATAAAGTCAACTGGTTGCCATGCGTAAATTATGTTGGCCAAATTTTGGAGTCTTTAACCGAATTTTTCGACTTTACGTACCAGAATCGGAATCGGAATCGGCATATAAATTAATTTCGGTTTGACACCCTGATCCGCAGCGAATCGAAACAAATTAAATGAATGCCAAGGATGGTAGCATTTTTTTGCAATACAAGGAATGGAGTGAACATGTCAAGATGTCGTCTGGTTGTCTTCGAATGACAAACATTTCAATTAAATTCCAATTAGGAGCAAGTCGCCGAAGGACGAAATGGCACAGAGAGAATAACAAGCAGAAAATTACATCAGTGACAGTAGGGCAACAACAACAACAACAACAACAACAACAACAACAACAACAACAACACCAACAACAATTCACAAAAAACATCAGAAACTAATTAAGAGTGTTGCCATCGACAGCTGAGGCAACGTTAATATCTAAATGTGCTCCGAAAATGGGTCTGTGCATTAGTTGCCTGCCCGGTTCAACTTTCCACTTCCACTTCCACTTTCCAGTTGCAGCTGCAACTGCAACTACAGGTAAACCTCTCGACCTCAATTCGCTACTAATTCGGCGGTCAATGTACCCTTCAGTTTATACAAATTTTCCACAGCCACCAAAAGCTTTACAGAACTAAAAGAAACTGAAGGTGAGCCGGTGAAGCAGTCTCTGATGCAAAACTACGTGCTTGATTTTTGTAGTTTCTTCCTTCACTTCCAATTCGGCTCGTGCCTCGCCTTCTGTTTTTGCTGGTGCTTCTACTTCTGCTTCTGCATCGCCTTCGTTTTCGGTTGCTGGTTCCACTTCCTTGAACATACGGACGTGACAAACGAATGCCACCCTTGATGACCACTATTTGCAGTCATTGAGTGTTCCAAGGCTGCCCGTTGAGGCCTCCAGCCGAAAACAGATTCGACGGGCAAACGAAAACAACAACAAAAAACGAGCAATTTGTGCTGTCCAATTAAATAGTTTTAAGTTAATTAAGTTAAAATATGGCCAAAAGGATGTAGATGGCGCCAAGAATACAAGAAAAACTTATCATTGCAGTACCGAACATTAAATACCCTTGCGAAAATATAGCAGATTTTCGATTCTGATACGTGGACACACAAAAAATACAATTAAAATTGATTTAAGAATATTTGATTGTGATTTGGTGTAGTTTATTAGCCAAATTTTCATATTTTCAAAGCATTTTCATTCATTTTGATACTACTATTATTGTAGGTGGCCATTTCTAGAATAATTGATTATTTTTTTTGAATTTAATCTAGTCTAAGTTTGTTGCAAAGATATTCCCAAGTCGAATGCACTGCATGGAAAACAAAACACTTTAAAAATGCGAAAAAGAATTGCAATTCTTTTTTTTACCATTTTCATGTTTCCAATAATATTAAATTTAAATGTATGGTTTACGAGAGTTGACTTTGACATGCATATGAGATAACTGGACTAGAAATACTAACATCCCAGAGCCACTGCACTGCACTGCAAGTAAGCCAGTTCAAAATGCCAGAAAGATTAAGTACTTAACTTTTAAGGCTGGTCACTTGAGAATTCAGCGACAACATTGCTAAAAACCTGATAGGAATATCACAACACAAATGAGTCGCCAGTAGACAGTCCTGTCAAAAAACTCTTGCAAAGGATATCTTAATTCCTTCACTTTCAGTAAATTTGGATTTCGACACACGAAGTTGTTTTTAATAGGTCACTGGCAAAACGGATGTAAGTTTAATCAATTAATTTAATTTCAATTCAAAATGTATTTTACATTGCCATAATTTAATCGTAGCCAGGAAAAATTCTTTTGTAATCGATATATATATATATATATATATATATATATATATATATATGAGTGGGTCATTTAAGTTATTAAATTGTTTGCATCACACTACACTGGCCCTTCTGTCTGTCTAATGAGCCCCCTTAACTATGTACGAATGTGTCTGTGTGTGTGTGTGTGTATGTGTGTGTGATTGTGTATGAGTATGAGTGTGTATGAGTAGATGCTGCAGAGACACTTTTGAACCTCATCGCGCGTGATTGCTGTTTCTAATTAGTTTTCAATATAAGTATGTGTGCTGACTGCATACATAAGCAACTGACAACTACACACACACAAATACACACACACACACACATGTGATAGATTGGAGGCAGCTTATGTAAAAGCAAACCCACTCAAATGCTAATTAGCATGTGGCAGGCAGCCATAATGTCAAAAAGATACATACACCTCCACCGCTCTTCATTCGGGTCTTCGTCATCGATCTGCTGTTAATGCAACGGATTGCCGATCTTAAACAGCATTCTTCGCACACTCTCTCAATGAAAAGTGTATTATAAATATATACTGTTATTTCTGAAGTTGAAGTACTTTTTGGAGAATAATAATTTGTCGAGCTATTTATTTATTCCCTATTTATACTTTCCTGTTGTGAACTCCTGACTGGAGCACTCTTTGCTGTTATGTATTAAATTTGTGGCGAAAAACAAGTTTTTTGCTGACACATAAAAATTATTGAGGCTAGTTTTATTGTCATCGCTTATGTAATAAAAACAATGGTCGTTCATGCCATCCTGCTAAGCGCTTAAATATCTTCTGTTTAGCTCAGCGATTTTTCCAATTCAACCCCAAATAATTCGCATCTATTCCACAACCAGTCCTAGTCCCATTGACTGATAGACAAATTATTGAAATGGCACTTGTGGCGTTACTTTGTGGCACAAGATTTCGCAGTCGGATAACTTATCATCAGCATTTGTCAGCTGTACTTATGCCTAGAACCAGACAAAAGCCACATTCACATTCGAAATGAGCTTATTTTCTTCTTTTTTGTGATTTAGCATAGTTTTTGCGCTTCGATATGATTTTGCATTTTTAATTGTAATTTCGATTGGCACGCGTCACTTGCACTTACTGCAAAAAAAATGCCAATTGTTTTCAGGGTATCCACATTGAAATACTCTTTATTGACTGTTCTATCAGTAGCTATGAACAGGTGGAAATAAAAACTGGACCTATGAAATGCAAAATTGTAGATTTTTGGGAATTTAGCTTGACGTCCACATATGGAAAAACAACCAAAACCAGGAAAGGGACAGTTGCATGCCGCAGGCATACAAGTTAATTACGCTGCAAACATTTGGGCCACGAAAACAAAAACACGCTCTGCACACATTTTTTTAATTAATGGATGATGTTGATTTTGTCGTTACTAGAGCCTTTTGCTGTCAAAATTGCTGTCACAACATATGTAAGCTATTTTTCCGGAAGCTTATTCAAAATAGCCCTACACATTTTTTGTGTAGTCAACTTATTTTGGCGCTTTAACAATATTTCAATGAGTAACATGTATATTATTCATGGCTTTATGCCTAACTAAGCCCAAAAGATATGCCCTTTCAGATAAGCCGACTTGTTTTAATGAATTTAAATTGATTGCCTCTTTAGTTTCATTTTCATCATCATTTAATTCATTTACACCTGGTTTTCGCTTGTTAATTCTCACGCACATCTGTGAATAACTTTGAATGTATTGATGCGACTGAAAAACACGTACTTTTTTGACACTTTGGCATAATATTCCCTTGACACCAAAGCACTTTATGATATAAGTTGCTTCAACAGGAACCATCTATCAAAAAAGATGAATGTTTTTTTTTTTTGTTTGATTTAAATACGTGAATTGCATAACTGCCTTATAAGGATTATGGTTAAATCTTCATATTTTGCATTTTATGGCATATGGTAAGCGTTCAAATGAACTGCAGCCAAGAATTTAAGCCATGTTTTCAGCTGGGAGAAATTTGCTCTATCTATGTGTAAAATACGTAGATAAACACTTGCCAGCCAGCGGGCTCCTCAAAGTACTCCTTCTTGTTCTGATAAGAAGTGTGTGAGCGAGTGTGTGTGTATTTCTAAGTTATTGAAGTTGATTGTGGCTGTTGTATTTGTAGTTGTAGTTGAAGTTGTTAAAGTTGATGTTGCTCGTCAGGACACTGGAGGCAAAACCACAAGCTACGTGCACGTTATGCGTGTTGATTGAAGTTTCCCAGTGAACTAAAATACGCACACAAAGATACTCTTACACAAATGTGTGCAAAGGTATGTATGTACATATGTATGTATGTACAGCAAATATGTAAATGACTGAGTTGAACGGCTCGCAGAATGAGAACAAGATAACAGCGAGACCAAGACACAGCAACCAATTAAAGCAAATTTAACAACTACCGCACTGATCTAGATACATACATTACTACTTACTCATACATACGTATTCTTACAGCGGGAAGAATAGAGTGTGACAGTGGATATCCAAGAAAGTGACTCAACCTCATTAAAACTGTGAAGTGTTCATGTATCTACCAGAAAATAGTTTATAAAAAGCGTATCACGAAATTGTCCAAAGTTTGTGTATGTTCCGAAAAAAGCATCTCCGATTTCAAAGCAGCTTTTTAGAGTGTGTGGCTTTTTTCCCTCTTTTTATTATGTGTACTATTGGCCTCGACATATTTTTTGTTGTTACGCTAAATGCTGCACTAACGACGACACTTCACTCCCCTTTGGCCCTGGTGTGCATGTTTGCATCCTGCACTCGGTGTACGACAGTGTCGCTCATCATTTCTGCTGCCACACGTTGAAGGGGCAGCTGCCCAGCTACGATTTTGACTGCCCTGTAGGGCGTGGGAGAAACAAGATGAGACCACATTCTTGGTCTCATACGGGTTGGACATGTGGATACGATAATGAACCATTTTGCTCTCCTTGCTCCATCATTGTTATTTTTTTTATTAAAGTTTTGAATGGGGTTTTTTTTAATGACTTGTTGAGATTCAGCAAATAAATTAAGTTAGGTAAATTTAACAGATGGCTGCTAACTTCCATTAAAAATGCGTTACATATTCACTTCTTTTACTATTCGTTTAATCAGGCATTCAGGCAAATATTTTCGTCAAAAAAAGTACTAAAAATGAATATATTTATTTAGAGCAAAATTGTAAAGCTCACTTTTTTGTTTCAGTAATTCTTTGAAATAATAATGGAAATATTGTCAAGGCAACATATATACGAAAGCTATATAATATGAATAATAGCTGCCACATAAATGTATCGCCAAAAAGGGCACGGAAGCTAAATGCTAAGGGCTAGGCAAACAATGAAGAACATTTATACTCGGATATATAAATATATTTTGTGATTCGTGTCGTTAACGATGCTAATTGTTAAAACCCATGCTCTGCAATTTGAAAGTTAAATGAAAATTGTGGATTGCAGACTGCCGATTGTGGTCTAGCAAAACAAAAAAAAAAGAAAAAAAAGCAGAGTTCAGACCACTTTTGTCTTATTCACGTGTCCCATTTTGAACTGAAGTTGCAAATTTTTCGCATTACTGCGACAAATTTCAATATAAACAGCTTCACATACACAGAAACATACAGGCACACACACATACATATATATATATATATATATAGATATGTGGTATGCATAAAAAGAGCAAACTGCATCAGTGCGAAGGGCAGAAGTGTGGGGAGCAGACGAACGGAACGCTCCACATACGCAGTGACGCTGTCGCACTATGTAATCGGCGATACTCAGTGCGATTGTGTGTCTATGTGTGTGTGTGTGTGTGCGACTGTGCAAGTGTATGTGTGGGTATCTGTGTGTATTCGCACAAAGTCCAAAGTAGGGCATGGCACTTAATTGAAAAACTTTTATGCGGTCGACAACGCAGCGAACAACGACTTGGTAGCACCTTTTACGCCACCATCGACACCACAACCAAACCCCTCTAATTTTCGCATACCTCATGCCGACACACACACACACACACACTTACACACTTACACACTCACACACTCACCATTCACATTCCAATCATATACACACAACCATCTGGTGGTTCTGAGAATCACTGTCCTTGCCGGGCCAAGTCGCCATTTGCTCGACGCGCGGTGTTAGCAATTCTGTTGCTGCTGCTTTGATTTTCACATTAAGCCCGGTTTCATCATTTGCAAAAATGACATTTTATGAATGCAGAGCGATGTGAAGCAGTATAGCAAAAGCAATTTGCATAAGCACCACACGCACACACTTCGACTCTTAAAAGGATGCACTGCCTGGAGTAGAGTGGACCAAAGTCACCATCATTGCTAATGGAATTTTTTTTTTTAATCTTTCTGGAGTACTTTGCAAAATGTTGACTTCGTTCACACATTGAGTTGATCGAAATAAGAATATTTTTGTTAAATACAGCATATGCTTAATCGAACTTGAAATTGCTTGTTTAATTTTCCACTTCTCTCAATACCTGATTGATTGATTGTTTCAAGTTAGACTCACACGCAACAAATGTTGTGGTACGTATACGTAATATTTTGCATAAAATACTTGTCTTTTATAAGTGATTTGTCGTTTGAGTTGGTTTCGAATTTATTTACATTTTACTGCGGTTGATGCCCACAACTCCGGCTGCGGGAAGCCATCAACTAATATTTTTTGTTTATCTTATTTGCAGAGGAAAACATTCAGCGACGCTTTAAAGAAAATAAATACAATATTACCACAAGAATCCTTTGTAAACAGTATTTTATATTATTTATACTGTATCTTGAGCATATGTTTGTCTGTATATAGTCATAGGCGATACGAGCAGAGGTCTCGGGGGACAACGATGCAAGACTATGAAATGAAATTAGTAATTAGTTCACGAGAATGTAAATTTCTTCTCCTTTTTAGTTTTTTATTTTCACGAGTTTAAATTTTAATGTGACTTTTATTTCAACAAGTGTTGTTGTCAAATTTGAAATATATGTGATTAATCTTATTACCCTTTACCCTATTTACCCTTTTATTCCTGTCCAACAAATAATTTATATTATTTATATTTTCTTCGTGCATTATTACAATATTTATGATTTGCTACGAACTTGATTGGCTAACTAATATGATGAATTTTACATTTGAATTCAGGCAACTATAATACAAATTTAAGTTTCATATGAGTTTATATATACTTTTTTTTTGTAATGTATTTATTTGAAGCTTCCTTCCACTTCTGTACAATTTGATTTTGTTTATTTGACTTCAAATGACAAGCGATTTATGCTAACAACTGCTGATGCAGATCGACTTAATTTAATTGATATTTGCCTGTTGTGCATTTTCAGTATCCGTTTCATTCTCATACTAAATTTTTGTAAGCAACTAATCTGTTTTTGCCCATAACATATTAAATAATAATGTATGTTTAGTTTGCATTCCCTATTTACTTTTCCAAAGGACTGCCTTTATTCGAAATTGCATTTCAATGCTTGGTAATAGTGTAAGAACAAGGTCCCGTTAGGCTAGTACCATAAATGCAAGTGCCTTCAATCGAACTTCGCAGATTTTATATACATTCAGAGTAAATTCATATTGGGCCAAGGCACGAAACAATCCCAATCATTTTGAGTGAGTCGAGTGCACCAGAACAAACATGTACAACTATATATACAAATGTATGTGTACATGGGTTCTATTTTCGAAATGCAATTTATATTGCATTGTTAAAACTCTATTGATATTGTGTTTTGTATATATTCAATTTCATTACAATACGCGTTTGTAGTAAAAAAAGGTATATTCTAACACTTATCACAGCCTTGCGCAGAACATAAAACAATCGGAATGAAACTGTGAAATGCAACGCATACAAGTGCTGGAAAGTGACGGTTTAACGGGATAACTTTTTTTTTTTAATTGTTTTTCCATCCACTGTCCATCTGTCGGAAAAGTTGAAATTTTTGTTTACCACGACTTGTAACTTTTGTATTTTTACATCGAAATACATGATTGTGCTTAGACCAATGCATTTGTTTTTGTGGTTTGTTTAGTTGAAAACATTAACAATATTTAACTGCACTTTTCTTGCTGTACAACTGAAAATATACAAATAAATACAACAATATTTTGAAAAACAGACACGTAAAGTTTAAGTCAATGAAAAGGTTTGCAATCAATTCCATTGTGCCATTTTCAGATTAAGTTGCACATTTTTGGTAGTTGAATTCAATTGATTTTCTCTATTTCTTTCGCCTCCATCTTTCTTTCAACGTCCACACACAAAACGCTACCAAAACCAACATAGACACACAATTTTCTCAGTCAATGGGTTTTTCCCTATTGTAAATTTTCACCGTATCCATTTGCATTGATATTTTAGGAATTTCACGGTGTCCACACTGGAAACATTTTGTTATTGTATAAAGCTCTGAAGTTTGGGCCACAATTTAAATACTTGGGCATGGTCAGTGTAAATCAATCAGTGAATCAATCTGAGCTTTTTGTCAGTCAATCAGTTACTCAGTCAGCCGTTTAGTCAGCAGATGGTTCGCTTTAGAACTGCTTGATAGGCACTTATCTAAGCTATAGCGCGGCTGCCACCACCGTTATCGACAAATAACCACCCAGTGCTGCAATCACGCATACACACACATTCATATAAGCACATACATACACACACGCACACACGCACACACACATACACCGACACATTCGCTGTGCTTTCTCGAATCGCAACGAGTGCAATTTTCTGGCCCGTTTCGTGGCACATTTGTGGAAATTGTTACGAGAAAATGAGGAAATGCTAAAGTCATAATGATTTGAATGCCGTAATATGCGCTTGTAATAAAGCTTACTTGTTTGGGGTCAGAATATGCGTTCTTGTGCTGCAGTGCACATTGCACATTGGCTTTTAAAGCTTGTGCATCTCTTTAGTTATGCAGTAACAGACAGTCAGATTAATGCTCCAACTTGCCACTATATATGAGAAGCTTCACGATTTTTCCATATATACCCCATATACTATTTGGATAAATCTGCATTTTGGGTATGTTTCATGTTATCTCAGCTGAAAACATGATGTCCCCAAGCAATTGAAAGAATACAAATTCACCTGCTCCGAGCACTTGACTTAAATAAGTGAGTATGCCACATACACACACACTCGCACACACTCGCACACACGTGGAAACACATAAACGCAAAGAGCTGCACATCCAGCCTTTGAGTAAACCGAAAGGATGCTGGCGGGAACAAGCGAACTGCGCGCGAACTGCGAACTGCGAACTGCAAACTGCAAACTGCAAATAGAAACAGCAAGTAAGCCGGCTGCCCGACAGTACATACATATGTACACATATGTTTGTATGTATCTACTTGCTGGCACAGACGTAAACACCTTGTTGTGTGGTTGACAACACATAATAAGCGCATGCAACAAAGGTCTCGGTGTATATACAAATCTCTAGCTAAAATAGCCAGCAAACTTTTGTTCGCATGTTAACAAATATAAAAACACAAAAGCAATGTTATTTTATTTGAACAAGCGGACGTATAAGTAATTTCCAGACTATGACAGTATTTGAGGGCAAATTAAACAGAGAATAAAACAATTTGTATACAATAATTTTAATTGACAAATACGTGCATTCAAAGAATATATAATAGGTTTAGGGCAGGCGGACTTATAAGTTTAATTATTGATAATTTGGTCCCCTGAGTTGAGTAAACAACTAGTAAAATCCACTCAAGTTCAAGTTTCTGCCGATTGAATTTTATTTTTAAAGTTGCATATAATACAAGACAAGTTTCGCAGACTTAAGTAGTTCGAAAATGGACGTAGAACAGTTAAATGCAAATTGTTTCACCGTTTTTAGGGAAAATCCACCCTAAAGATACGAAGTTGTTTGGCAAAAGTTTAATTTTTGTCCTTCAAACTTATAGTCAAAGCTTTGCCGGACTTGGTAAAACTCGCGAAAAGTGTATGAACAACTAATTGATAGTTCGTATTGCAAGCAAAACTAAAATTGTTTATATAACTATGCGCCTTAAATACGACTTGGCTAAATATGCTTTACCTTAATACACAGTTTACGCATATATATGTATAAAAAAATGAAGATATTTAATCGAAGTAGTACAACAGACCCAACAGCTAAAAGTTTATTATTTATTTATTGCAGTTGCAGTTGCAGTGCCTGCAGCCCATTTCAGAGCTTGCTCAAGTGCCTCCTCTGATATCGGTCTTACAATCACAACCTGCCAATGTATGTATATCGTATATATACTAAATATATACTTGCTTGCTTAGTTGGCTGCAAACAATTTAAATTGCATTTTGTATTGATTTCAATTAGGTTCAGTGCGCTTATTTGTAGTCTTTTGTAGTGATGTTGCAGAAGCCATGTTGCGTATACGCCTCGTTGCGCTTCAATTGGCTGTCAGCTGCTCAGCCATTGATTGATTGTCTAATTGTTTGTCTTCGCTACATGCACACGGCAATTGAATAGCAGGTCGAAAAGTTCGTCTCGAGCTTAAACTTTAAGCTTGAACACGGCAACTAGGGCTACACCTTGACACACGAACTAGCTGGAGTTTATCATTGATTCTGTGTTGTTGATTTCAAAATGTGATTTTAATGTTTTTTTAATATCATCACATGTACACTTGCACACACACATGCACACACAACAGATGGCCAGACAACAAATGATAAAGTGAAATAAAAATAGAGCTTGAGCATTACGAACGCACAGAAATGTAACACAATAAATATGTTTCTGTGCGCTTCTAACAGACACAGACTCATCTTAGGCAAGTGGGTCGCCTCTGGATTTATTAGAAGTCTGCTTGAGTCCTTAAATGTATAAGCTGCTTACAAACGTCTATTGAAAACCGGTTAGATCGGAGGTGAACATTATTTGATTGACAGTGGGACAATCAGTAACATGTTCCATTGATGACTACAGTGGGTCAGACTAGGGCACATTTAACTTATACACACATCAAGAAAGTGTTCGTTTTTTTCTTTCAATTTCATTTACAAAAATAAAGAAGAAATACTGTACTATTGTTTTATTTATTTAATTTTTTGTTTATGTGTATGGATGATAAGTGAAAGTTGTATAGGCCAATACAGTAGAACTCTTTCAAAAGTTGTTTTTTGTTTTGCAAAGATTCCAATTGTAATTCTCATACTTATATTTAATTAGAATTTGATTTATCAGCTGCCTTTAGGTTAACCCCAATTTGCATGCTGCAGCTGCTTTTTGGCGTCCAATTACCAACTATGATGATGAAAACAAAGCAGAAAGCAGAAAGCAGAGAGCAGAAAGCCAGGATCAGGGTGGTGATGCAGAGGCTGCTCTATTTGGCCACTGATTCCCAGTGGCTTGCAGCTTATTATCTCATTTATTTTATGGTCTTCCCTTGGCTCGACACTGGACGGCAACCAAACTGAATGAAATCAAGCCGTGTAATGAGCAAAAGCTATTCAAAACTGCAGCTTTTGACTGTCCACAAAGAGAGTTCATGTTGGGCGTTGCCAAGTTGCAAAGTAGCGAGTTCTGCGATTTGAGCTCATTAATTTTCGTTACTTGCATGTGGCAATATTTTAATTTTAATTAAATATGTAATTGTGCTGCTCCCTGGCAATTGCCATATGTCGCTGCAAGCACAATATCCTTGTTCATTTTATGGCTTGAACACTGCCTGCAGGATATGGATGTGCAAATATCCTTTAACTGTTGCTGCGGCTGCGGCTGCGGCTGCTGTTAATATTTCCATTGTCCATTTAACAAACAAATTTTCCTTAGTGAATTTTTATGTCAGATTTTGGTTTTAGTTACATTTTGCGGTCTGCCGCCCGCGTATCTTTGTCAGTTGATTTGTTTGTTTTGCCGCTTGCTTTCGGAGCTATTTCGGTCCAGCTCCACGTCATACCCTCTTTCCAAAAGGTAATTGTGTATATAGGCCTTTTGCAAAATCCGTCAGACATGCTGTTGGCATAAGCAACAGACTCCAAACTGCCATCAGCAATTGTAGCCCATACCTTGCCATGCCTTAACACATATACAACGATAGATATTGGAGACCTTAGGCCTTAAAGCTTACTATTTGCGCTGAGCTTATCAATCACGAAGGGTATTGCGCAGTTGGCTACATCCGACTGCAGTGCTCATAGTAGTTTTGTGTAATGGTTATAAAGTTTGCCTGTTTGTTGAGGTCATGCCTGTTTTTAATTGCAATCTGTTGGGGGCTTCGAGAGAAATCTTTTTTTTTCTTCCTTTATTTTGCTTTTAGAACGCAAATATTTGGCAATAACCAGGTATTGTTCAAAAATAGACGAGAAATAGGCGAGTGGGTTGGCTTTAATTTTAGATATACATGTACACAGAATAAACAAATAATAGAACGTGGCGAATAAATAAAATGAGTACATTATTTTCATCACGAGCCTAAGGGACTTATAGCCATTGCCTCTAAATTTAATTATGGGTAAGCTGGTCGTAAACCAATAAAATAAATCCACAAATAAATGAGTATCTGGTGAAAGACTTCATAATTTGATATTACCTAAAACGCGACGTATTCATTTCGACTCGTTATCAATTGCAGAACTCTTTTTTACCATACTGTTAAACACGTCTCAAATAAATTTTCGAGCAGGTCATTAAAAATGAGTTTGGAGTCAATCGGTTGAAAACGAAAAAGTTTATACAACAGTTGCCCAACCACCTTTCGAACGTGGGGGAAGGCGGTTGGGAATTTTTCCCCTCATCGGTAAAGCACTTTATCATTGATTTGTTACGTAGAGCTTTTAAATGTGAATTTGATGAATACTTTTTGTATCAGTCTGCAATGGATACGGTGAATTACACTTTCTAACAAGAAGTGCACTTGTCAGTAGTGAACATAAGTACATAAGTGTATTGATCATTGAAACTATCAAAGATGCCAATTTGCTCAGGTCGTTTAAAATGAAGAAATGCTGTAATACGCTGGCCCCAGATGCCTATGGAACAGTTCCTTAAAGCGCTTGTGCTATGTTGGTTCATCTCCTATGTCGAAAACACAAATGGCATTTGCACAAAGAAGCTTAATACATTTAAGAAGTTTTGCTATTCTTTGGCTTTCTCAGTGAAAACCGTTTAGTTAAACAAATAAGAATATGGGGAGTATAGACAGCTTAGCTGGAAGACGTCTCGCATCCTAGTCTAGTGCGACCCAAACACACATTCGTATATCACATAAGCGCATTTTTAGTATACAACACCTAAACACATTACTAACCGGCCAGCATGAGACAGGGTGATAAAAAATGTATAATCTTTTTAGGGTCAGAAATGGCTGAAAGTTATGTGCATACCCTTTTTTGTACATTTTTAATGGGTACACGGTTTCTGGGCTAAGCATCCGGTCGTTATGCAATTTGCAGAACAGGTCCTGTGGCTTACACTAGTTACATACTAATAGTTGACCAGTAAAATAAAGTTTGCGTTTTAAATCGGTAGCACAAATCGATAAATTTCACATTTTTAAAGCAATGTCAATGTTCATTTATTTTTATTTTATTTTTTTTTGTTTCTATATATAAATATATATTTTAACTTTATTGAATGTGTAGCGATAGGAAGAAAACAGACCACTAAATGGCGTTGGTTGAGAATTTGACAGCTTTTTGCTTTTTGGGTCAGGCCAAACTTAAATGTTTGCAAAAATGTATGAAACAATTTGATTTAAATCTTTGGAGACTAGAATATGTCTACCCAGTCACGAAGTTGTTCCAACTTTTTTTGCTATTCTTAAAAATGATTTCATTTTGTACGATGATGATTACTGCAACATTCTAATATGCATGTAGCCTTATATGCGTATTCGACTGCCAGTATGCAATGGCCGAAAAGCCAATTAGCGATTTTCAGCGAGATTTTCTAATGAATTTCGATTTCGCTACTTTTTTTGCAGCTTCGGATCTACAAACAACAGCTGAGGAGTTGCTATGAACAGATTCGCAGCAACAATGTCGTCAAATTGGATTCTGCTGCTAGGCATGCTAATTCTATTGACAGGTAAGTTTTTTTTACAATCTGCAGCAGTCGAAATGGGAAAACGTCGCTTGCCGTAATCATTGGCTGATACTGGCAACATGGGGCAAGGGGTGTTAGGGGCATACGATAGTACAAGTCAATAATGCTGCAGACACGCTTCACGGGGGGATTTGAAATTGCAGCAGCAGCAGCAGCAGCAGCAGCAGCAGCCCGAAACCTGGCACTGGAGCCGCTGTGCCCAAAGTCAGCAGAGTTACTCTTGCCACACAGCCTTTGCATGCGCGTCACGTAAAAACAATTTCGTTTGTTCTCGCGGCTAAAGTAGAATGAAGCTGGAACTAAATCTGGGTTTAAGGCTGTGACTGGCCTTTAACCTCACGGTTGTTATTTAACCTATTTCCCCGCAACTGTCGCCTGGCCATGCTGAAATTGTTTTATATCATCTACACTTCCGCTGACATTTAAAATAACAAGCTGAGCGCGTGCATTGATTATTGGGTCCTGATTGTGCTGATGGAATACTTTAAAGCCCCATGTGCCGCTGCTTATAAACAAATATAAACACACGTATAATTATTTATTTATTTCAAATATTATTGAGAATAACTGATAATATTGTAAAAAAGTTAAATAAATAAAGAAACGAGAAGGATATGCATGTCGAAGATTACATACCGAAACTTGTGGAGCTGTTTTCTGTTTCCTTTTTTATTCGTTTTATGAATACAATTTTTGTTTCCAACAAATAATAAAAAAAACTTGTTCGTTCTACACAAATATTTTTCAAATACCTTTTTTTTGTCTTATACAAATAAATTGCATGTGCTTCTTGGTTTGAGGTCAGACTTTGAACCGATTATTTTACAAAAACTTTTCCAGATCCGATGTCCGCTCTACAAGGGTATAAAATCTATAACGAGCTTAAGATATAGCAAGTTCCTCAACATTGAAAAGTATACAAATGTTAAAAAATAATAAAGTACACAAAAAGTTGCACAATTGTAAACAATAATAAAGAATGCAATTAACTGGAATATAATGCAAATTTTAATACACCTTTCCTAATAAAGTTTGTGGTTAACAACAACTCCTAGACTGACTTTGTCTTCCATTTGCATCTATGCGCCAAATATGGCAAATTACCGTTACAGTCGCTGTGCTCATTTGGTATCTACAAGCGCTCATTAATAGCTCTTTACCAACCAACGCCAAAGAACGGCGCGCCTGTGTGTGTGTGTGTGTGTGTGTGTGTGTGTGTGTGTGTGTGTGTGTGTGTGTGTGTCTGGTAGTCCTAATGGCTTCTGGCTTCTGGCTGAACCGCAATCTAGTTCCTTCGCTGTTTGTGTGCGTGTGTGTGAGCTGTGCTGTGCTGTGGCTGCGCACTTTGGCCAAGTTAATGTACAACTTAACTGCTGGCAATCAATAAAATGTCATGGAACAAAAAACAAAAGAGAAAAAAATTCGCTTCCTGATTAAACTCAGTTAAGGTTGCCAGGGCGACATTTGACTTTAATTTAATGTGCCTGATGGACCAAAAGATAAAACGACAGCCCTTTATGGAAATACCAATATAATTGCTATTTAGGCATTGAATCATTTGCTTGTCGCTTGGCTGCAAATTGTGCACTGAAATCAATGCTATCAATTTGACATGGTTGTCCGTAGAATTTCAATTCAGAGCAACATTTTTTTTTATATAATTTTTAATTAAAATGCAGCAATGCGCAGATTCCACATAGTCACTGTTGCATGAAAGTGCAAAATTTGTCGCTCACTTGTGAATTTAATTTGAGTAAATATACAATTTTTTACAGCCTTCTCTGCTATCTTTGCAAAATGTGTGTATGTATGTGTAGCAAGTGTACGCGTATTGTTTTAGACAACAACAAAGTGTTTTATTTGATTTTTACAATATCTGATTTGGTTGAGTGAGAAATTGCTTTAAATTTTGTTGCCGGAGCACAATTTCTGGAGCAGACTGAGCATATAGCGAATGTTGCAAAGTGCCTTCAGTGTCGAAAATAAGGCAGAAAAGTTCGTGACAAAGTCAAACAAAAACGGAAACCAAAACATATTGATAAAAACGTCGCGGAGTTTTGTTTGTGCCGGAGTACATTTTCTATAAAGATAAACTTGACTTGGCACAATATGAAATTTCCTTTTTTATGGCAAAGTTCAGTTCTCAGTTTAACAAATAACACTACGCGTATGCTTTACCCAATTTGCAGCTTCACATTAAAAAGTTGGTCGAGAGAATACAAGCACCAATTACTACTAACTTTAACTTGACACTCAAGAGCAGGCGAAATGTGGACTAAAGCCATTAACCAGTTACAAATAGCCTACCCAGTTCACTTTAAAATCAATTCAAGCAGTCATTTTATAATTCCTGCATAATCAAGTCCTTAATTGTATATGCAAAACAAGGAAATCAATAAATTAACATGCAAGCCGCAGACGGCAAGTGCAATAACATCTGCAACCTTAATAGGATGGTTTTGAGTGTAGAACTTGAAGAACTACAATTTGAAACAATATTTAAATCAGGTGTTCATTCAAACAGACGAACATTGCACAATACGAATTTACCCATTTTGCCATTGAGCTTTTTCTTTTCTATTTTTTAATATAAATATGTAATTATGCTAGTATGTGAATCCTAACTGAAATCAACGGCCTTCGTAGTCAAACTTCGTTGTATACATATGTTGGCTAAGAGACCCAGTCGAAGCATAGACCCAATGAAATATGGAAGATCCATTTTATAGCAGAGATGTGTTTTTTTTGTTTTCTTCATGCGCAAATAATTTGTTATTAATTTTAATTACTGTAGGTTAGGGCTTAGTACATTTATATTATTATCACATTTTGGCATAACGTCGTTCTATTTTGAATTTAATTAGCTGAAAAGGCATCGATTATGCAGAGTCCATTTGACGACCAGATAATGGGTAAATAACTGTTGTAAGCACTTCAATTGCTTTGTTGTTGGGATTTATATCAGTTATGAAAAATAATAAGTTAATTGAATACATGTTTTACCAATTTGCCAATATCAAAAGCGTACAGTAGCTCCAGGCAGTAGCAGTAGTAGCCTGCAGCATGTTTGGTTCATTTAATTTGACTGCCACAACATAAATCAGCCGTCTAGTAATGCTTCAAATGTCCTGGGAGTCAAGAGTTAGAAAGGAAAACGCCATATTTCATGCCGTTCAGTTTCAGCTCAACATCCAGCCAATGAGTTAAATTGTTTTTTTATTTTTTTATTTTGAAAATGAAAGATGCCACCAAAACCGCCAAGTGGACTTGAGTCAGGGACAACTTACTGACTGAGTGACTGCCTGTTTGACTGACTAACTGACAAACTGGCTGACTGACTGAGTGACTTAGTTGAAATGAAAAGACGCCGCGCCATTAACAATGGGGCATGGGATTTCAAGGTTCGGGCTTGTTGCGGGGCTGGGGTTGCGATAAGAATAATTGGAATGTCAGTTTAGATGCGCGCACGTGAAAGTGAACACAAAGCGACACAGCTAGAGTCAACCCGCAGCAGCAACAGACACTCTGTGTGTAGTTGGTGTGTGTAAGTGTGGGTGTGGGTGTGGGTGTGTGTGTGTGTGTGTTGATGTAGCAGCGGGAGCAGCAAAAGCAGCAGCAGCAGCTCAACATGTTGCAGCCAGGCTGGCTGTGTAAAAATGGTACAATAGTTGCAACTGCGTCGTGGCGGCGCACTTGGCTGAACAATGACATAAACCTAATGACAACCAGATGACGATGACGATGAGGAGGACGACGACGATGATGATGATGAGGATGAGGATGGCGGCCTCAATGCCTTCGGTTGGCAAGCAGCGGCAGCTCCAGAAGCAGCACGGCCGAGAGATGGTTGGATGCCACTGACAACAATGACAACGCTGACATGCACAGACAAAAAAGGCAAGGAAGGCAAAAATATTTCGAAAAAAACTCATTTTTGAAATCAAAATTTGACGCAAGCTCCGGTGTCCAGAGCCGCAGAACCGCAAAGGACAAGCATCCGGAAAAGTGGAGTGACACTCGGGGACTTCACTAAGGATAACTAAGCATAAATGCCGGAGCATGCTGCGGTCAGCAATATGCGAAGCGCCTATCAAAACCCAGCAGTAGGTCTCCACTCGAGTGTGCTCGACTATAAGTTACCCAGTGGCATATGGCCAGACTGGTATAAGTATCGAATATATGTACAACAACAGCGTCAACCCAGCGTCAACATTATGAACATATTATTTAAACACATTTTCCCCATGATTAAATTGTATCTATTTACATAAAAATGTACCCACATTTGTTTTGACTATTTGACGGAATGCCAAACAGCCGCAAGACATTTAACCTTTTGTAATCAGATCTTGCTATTCATGTTGTCTGCCCTTTCTTTTGCCAGAGTTTCAGAACAGTAAAACACTTGACTTGACTTGATGTTGACGTTGTAGTTTGTCGAATTTGAGCAAATTCCTATTGCGCCTTGAGCAGAGGCAGCACAACTGTTCTCCTGGCTTCAAATGTTATTATTTATAATGGTTACTGGTTAATGGTCCCTAGCTAATATTTCTCCTCAATGTTTACCGATTTTTGATGAAAATCTGAAAGAAAGATCCATTCGCATATGCAGAAATGTCCATTTTCTCTCAGTGGCTTCTAAAAATTTGCTTTCATTCCGATGGCAATAAGCCGATAATCCTCAGTATCATAAAGAACACAATTTGATAAATGTTTTCATTGAGATTTGATACATATACATAGATGATATCCAACCATAATCCTTGTATCTACCTCTGCCCTATTATACCCTTCTGATCCACTTTCAGTGGATACACAGGGCACACAAAATCATGATAAGCGACTTGTTGTAAAAACTGAAACTGCAACTGCAACTGCAAAGGGCAACGGCAACGGCAACGACAGAGTAGGCAACGGGTGAAATGCCTGCCCATTTGTCGTTTAAATTGAAATTGAAAACAGGACAACAAATCGCGTCGAGTACTTGGGCACTCTCAAAGTATTGTGACAATGAATTGATGCTGGCAAGGACTGAAGCTTGAACTGCAACTGCAAGTTCAACTGCAGCTGCAGCTGCAACTGCATTTGATTGCCCATTTGTGCAGCTTGCGATGCAGACTCCAATTAGTCTCTTGCGCATGCGTTGTGGGCGTGGCTGGACGATGGGCGATTATCTGTCACTGACAGCGACAGCAGTGTCAAGTTGTATTCTGTTTTGTTGACACGCCTCCAGGCCGGCGCTAAGCTGTTTTGTTAATATCAAAGGGAAAACGGCCAATAGGAAATAGGTAGTGGAACAGTGAGGGGGTGGTGCCAAAAAGATAACCCGTTGCAGTTGCCGGCTTTCATTAGGCGGCCAACAGAAATATGGCATTGTTGTTGGTGTTCGTGTTGTTTTTGTTGTTCATTGTCAAAACATGTGCGAAGCAAATTGCTGGCATAGCTTGCGTAACTTACAACAGCTGTGGAGTGTGAGTGAGTTATAACTGAAACTTGCCCGCCCGAGCCGACAGCTTGTTATTTTTTTTGGCTATTTATGGCAACCACTGACAAAGTACTTGATATGTTCAAAACAGACAATTACTACGTTGAGCTGCTGTCATCAATTGACTGTCGTAAAACATTTGCGCTCCGTCCTCCAGTCTTGACTTGCACACTAGACAGTCTATGTGGCATACTTAAACTTGTGCAGCATTTCTCAAGTTAAAGAAAACTTGCATATTGGCCTCGCATTCGGCATTCGCTGAAGACTTTTCGGACTGGAACTTGGAGCACTCACGAGCCAGCCAGTGCAGCAAAACTCCGGCTTGAATAACAACTAAGTTCGAAAAGAGAAATTATATGCATTTGTAAGTTGATTCGATTTGGACAAATTTCGAGAAAGTGCATGACATAGAATCATAATACTCACAGTCAAAGAATTCGCTAGTCAAAAGTCTAAATCGTATACCCATGAATTGCAAATATTCCCACTTATGCCAAAAAAAAAAAAACTCATTCATTCGTGTAATGAGAGAAAACTGTAATCTTCGGATTTGATACCCTTGCCATTGCCAGACTTTGTTGCTAATCTGTGATAGATACGACTTGGCGGCGAAATACGAATACGAATATATGAATAGCTTTGACAAGTTGGACACATCTCACCGATCTGATTAAGAATATGTGTATGTACTTTGCGGGGTCAACGATGACTTACACAGATTTATAACAGCCTGGGTGAAAGCAAAATAGGAGCAAAAAACAACTTTAACAGAAATGATGGAAAAAGGCCAATTGAATATAAAAAATTGCTGAACTTGACACAAAACTCATTTGAAATTTAAATGGCACAAGCGCATCGAATTCGTTGAGAGTGCCTTATCCTTCCTCAGCTTCTTCTATTGCTTCTACTGCTTCTACTGCTTCTACTCCATCATCGTTTTCTTCTCTTTCTTCTCGCCATCATTACAAGTGCGACGGTGAGTGTTTGTCATTTACAAATGTCTGCCGACTTGATTGGCTGCCATGGCCATTAGGCAGCTCTTCTCGACCAACTGTGGGAGCTCAACATTATACATTCACATACATATACATGTATGCAAATAAGCTTAATTCCTGACCAACTCTGGGGCCATTACGCTACAGCATGCTAAAAATTGGCAACTCAGTGAATAATAATAGTGAACGTCGCATAAATTGAAAATCTATGCGGGGACAGTGTTAAATACGGAATTTGCTGCCTGTGCGTAAATTATTGACCAAAAACTCATGCCTGTCTGTGAGTGAATAAGTGAGTTTTTGGCTTACCACATTGCCATTAAATGCTGGCATTTGAAATGGATGACAAAAAAAATAAGGAGATCTGTTCGCAACATAAGTTGAGAGTGCATATTTTGTTTGGCCTTAAATTTAAGTTTCATGTACATACATACATATATATAAAATTTAAAGTGTAATATAATTCATCTACCACATTTCTTTGATGGCTAGCACAAATATTCTTTATAATTAAGTTTGACTTTCACAGTTTGTGAATGCAAGCCAAAGGAGAGTTAAGGTCAAAGCAAAACCATGTTTAAAGCAAGAATATGAAGCAATCTTCGACACAAAATCGATAAATATATATATATATTTTTTTGGACTATGAACTATCAAACAAAAAAAAGAAGAAGATAAAACATGGCCTGCATTACAACTTTTATAAAAAAACAATACAAAAAAACACCCTCTCCTTAAGGGTGTATGTGTAAAGAGAAAATATCAAACCATGAGTATATGTATGTGTGTGTGTATTTGGTTTGTATTTGTGGTCACGTAAAACTTATTCAGGTGGGAGAAGTGGGCGGCATCCTGCCATATAGCGTCAAACTTTCATCTGTGCAAACCAGCCAGCTCAGTCAGAAATTGGCCATGACTATGGTAAGCAGTGTAATATCGATGACAATTTTATTTGCTACACTTCGTGCTCAACTGAGGGAAAGCCCGCCGCAGTGCGACTCACATGTAGGCGAGTCTATTTTATATGCTTACTGGCTGATAAGTAAAGTCACACATATACTTAAAGTGGAGCTTGAAATCCGCTGGATGTGATTCGCCATCCTAGCAGCCGGCAGCCGAGCAGCCGAGCAGAAAAGACGCCCATTCTCCCAATATGGAAAGCACTTCCATATATTGGCCTGAGCCACCAGGACAATCGAAAGCTTAGTCTAAAGTCTTACACAGCTCTGAATTGCCCCCCAGTACATTCTGCACATACATATATAAGATCACGCGCATACGCTTGAAACTGTGGGCGCAGGCAAATGTGTCAAGGCCGATTACGGCTGTTGGCAGGGGAAATTGTTGTAGCTTGGGGGAAAACGTTAAAACATTACAGCTGCAACGTGGCAAGCTGCCACGAAGCAAGTTGTAGGAAAAAAGAGGGAATCTCACGTGTTCGACCAGCTGCAGCGCAAACAATTCAAAAGAGGGAAAACGAAATGAAAACGTTTGCAACGACAACGGGCAACAGGCGATGGAATCGCAAGGTGTTAAGCGGTATTTAAACTGTGACACCAGAAGAGGGCGAGTGGAAGGCAGATGCAGCCAGACAGCATTCGCTATCATGGCGTCGTGCAGCGTGCATCTGTTATCTATACCACCCAAGCTATACCATCCCCCCAAGTTTCATATTGTTTTCAATTTAAATGGGGTCTTCCATGGGGAAGGAATGTTTTTTTTTTAAACAGATTTTTGCACTGCTCATTGACAAAAATGTAAGAGCTTATTTTATAATTCAATTTAATATTGGTTACGTATTCTTATTTGATGAAAACAATTCAGTAATTGAATTATGAGAAATTATCAATCTTCTGTGTTGGTTTAATTAAATCAAAGTTCCACATTGAACTTCTACCTAAGGAAGATTTTTCTGGGAATACATAGAAAAACCGTACAATTATAACAGTTAGTTTGTGTTTGTTGTTATGTTGTTTCTTTCCAGTTAGCTTAGAATAATAATTTTATGATAATGCTTACAAAAAACACGAAATGTTTAATATTTAATGTTAAGTTATATCGTTAAAATAATTCAACGATACGTGCCTTTTATTAAGAAATACATATAAATAAACTCATTTAATTTAATTTAAAATTTATCAGAAAAAATTAGGTTTTGCATTTGTACATTTTAAAAATATTTTAGGTTATTTAGAAATATTTTTCTAAAAACAAAATAAAAACTTTCCAGTTTAGATTCGATTGCCATTTTACTGGGGTTTTTCTACATTTTTTTCTGCATAGATTAACCATTTTCGTAAATAACAAAATCTTCGCAACTGTTATCATATTTTGCAGGGGGTTCGCAGGGTGCCTCGAAGCGATTTTTTACCGACTTCCTGCAGGACCTACCCACACCCGGCACAGGGGGACCCACATTTGATACAAACATTGCCACCAACGTAACCGGTCTCGTGGGAAAAACCATCAAGTTGACCTGTCGCGTCAAAAATCTCGGAAATCGCACGGTAAGTACTAAAAAAGCAGCTAGCTGTTCGAAATGCAGTTAATTTAATCTGAAGTATTCGTGTATATGTACGAAGCGGCAACTCAAAGCGAGACGAGGTACACAAGTTTTCATGGTGCCGAATAACAAATACCTTTAAGAAATTTTTGAATTGAGATTTTTATATAATAGCTCTATAATATGGAAATCAGTTGATTTGGTGGCTAAAATTGAAAGTACAACTATGTAATAAGTAGGCAAAAGTCTTATTTTGATATTTGTAGACAATATTTTTTGTATTTGCTTTCGATATACGCTTAACCTGATCGAATTTGCTTTCGCTATTGCCTTAGCGCAAGGTGACATAATTATTTTAACCGCCAGAGCCATGTTCTGCTCTGAATGCAATAATAGCTGTATTGATAAAATGCATTTATTGGATCGAACTCCGGGAAAGAGCTGAAAAAATGTTAAAAGTCTACAATTCTAAGCTGCCTTCGATGAAGCTATTCACGAATTTCGTGTTCCATGCTGGGAGTGGGGGGAAAATATATATACAGAAGTCAGACGGCCAAATGGGTGTTGCATTAGCAAAACCAATATGCTCATTTTTCATTTTGGAAAGTGGGTATTTAAATATAAAAGTTGTACAGCGAAAAGTTGTCGAAAGGCTTTACGCTTCACGGAAGGCGACTGCAAAGAGTTGCTTGTTATTAGAAGAGGAAGAGTATATATAGTAAGGGCACGGCTCTAACTGATGGCAGCTGTCGTCTGTCGACGGTCGACAGTCGACTGTCGACTGTCGACTTTCGACTGTCGACTTTCGACTGACGTTCACTCGGGCAAAAGTTGTGAGCCGGCTTCAACATTTCTCTGTGCATCTCACTATGGCTTTGTCTACTTGAAAATTCATTCGAAATGCGACCAGTTGAAGTTGTTGAGTTTGCTATAGCACCAGCTGTTAAACAATTAGAAATTTAATTTTTACTCAGAAGTCACTGTACCAAATAACATTCAGGCCAAGTCAAACAGTTAAAATTACACTTTTTAAGTTTTTCACATCTGCTATTCCAGCAAATTGAAATATTTTGCATTTTGACTAGTCACTAATAATTAAAAGAATTAAAAATTAAAAAGCAATCTGGCTATTTATGGACTCGAAGGCCTTCCCAAAGTTAGGCCTAGCCGAATCAAGCATAACGGCGGATATGTGGTGGTTGCAAAGTTGCAGCTGGAGCTGTGCGAGTGGTGCTTATGGATGAGAAAATGGACAAGCACAGCTATTTGATCATTTTAAGCGTGAACTTGCGCCGAAATGTCCTGAAGCTGGGGCTTGATCCAAAGGCATTCGTATTTCAGCCCGATAATGGCCGAAGGGACGCGTCACTCGACACTGCAAGCATCTAAGAATGATATTTCAAACATCGGACCCAAGTCATATTAACCATATTGCAGAAAATAATAAGGAAACACATGGTTCCATGAAAGGAGTCCTTAAAAACGGCATAGTTAGTTGAATGGAATAAAATAAGTGCTAATAGCACCAATAACTTGGTGCAAGGACGTAATTAAGGGCAAAAGAAGGCCCTAAGAAATGTTATGAACTATATTCGAGGCTGTTCTACATTAGTATTTCAACGGAATTCTTAAAAATGCACAGTTAGTTGCATGGAATGAAATAAGTACTATTGACATCAATACCTCGGTGAAAAGACATAATAAAGGCAAAATAAGAATGTAAGTTGAATTAAAAGGAACCATATTCGACGATTTTTTCGTTAGTATTTTGTAAAGCTGTATTTTTAATAACATTTAAGAAAAAAAACTGGTTAGACAAGTGTGTACGAATAAATATTGTTCTGACTGTATATACAAATAATAAATAATAAAATAACGCTTGTCTTTTTCTAAGAGAAATGAATAATGCATTGTAGAACACAACTCCGACCACATTAGGTAAAATAGTATCAAAAAGGACTAGTTAATGTTAAGACTCCCTTAGAAGCTATTCGTCACAAAATTATTTTTTAAATGACAATCTTTTATTGTTTTACACAATTTGTACTACAGTCACCAATAATATATTATCAACATCGGACTAAGCTATCAGTTATGTTAAGCTTGTACAAAGAACATTCGTTACTTAAATTGAACTGTAAAAAAAACGAACATATTTTTCCATTCGACAATAATGAAACATGATTCCAGGTGGCTAAATTATACCTCTTGCATATTTAGCTTCTAGATGTCTGGTGTTAACTAGTACATTGGCAGCCCCAATTCAGTACAGTATATTTATTGGTGTTAAGCGGCATCCATTGATGTTAATTAGCTGCCTAGAGAAGAGTAATTAATCACATGGCTAACAGTTTGTCAATTATAATGCTCCAGATGTCGAACTATTCGCAAGATGCAAGCTCATAAATAACAATTAACTTGGTGGTCGACAGGGGAGTGAAGTGTGTGGAATTAAGTCGCTTGGTTTATGCTAAGACAGCAATTTGCACTTTGCTCATGTCTCGAATGTCATGTTCCAATTTCCTCGCCATATTTTAACATATTTTTGAATGCAAAGCAATAAATGGCACAATTAGTTGGCTGCCATTTAAAGCAGACACTTCAAAATATATTTGTTTGTTTGTACATTTGTGGAGGAGGACGTCAATGTCAATTGTGATTAAATCATTTTTGATGTCGCTTTTTCTGAAGACGAAAAAGAAAAACAGCAGATGTCAATATTCATCTGGCACAATAAAGCAAATTGAGAATGGGAAATGGGAAACGACATCTGACCATTATGATAGCAACATTTGTTGCACTCTCCGATACTCATATACATAGTTACGACTTTTGTTGTTGTTGCAGATGCTGTTGCTAAGGCTAAATTGATTTCAATACAATCAAATAGACGCGTCGTTAGGAAAGCTTATTAAAATCACATTCGTAGCAGCCGCCATCAATGGTTACGTCATGTTAGTGTCATTTTGCTTTGTTGTTGGCAATAAAAAAAAAATTACATACATTAGAAAAAAAACAAGCGAGAACGTTGCAGTCGGGCGAACCCAACTGCGAAAGACTCTGATACCATAAGTAATACCATCTGATAACAGGTGCCACAGAACAGGGTGGGTGTAGCCAAGAAATACCGATCTTTAAAGCAGAGTTTTAGTAATCTATCGTATATTAATATTTTCCCAGTCACCTACTTTCCAAGCTTGGAAACTGTACTATAAGAGTATGAGCTGTCAAAAAGTTAATTTCTAAGACGAAGGTTGGCTCTTTCTTAAAGCGGAAGTTTAAATTCTTAATTCAAAAGTCGATTTTTCTCAATGTATAAAACACAAATCTAAATTCTCTTTAATATTTTATTTTAAGATTCAATAAATTAATTTCTAATATTTTAATACCTTTTTATGATTCCTTATAAGATTCAAGATTTTTTCTTTTCACCTAGAGCCCATTACAGCTGGGTAAAAAAGTATCCACTTGGTTTAATGCTAAAGTATGTATAGGCAAATGGGAGTATCTGCGACTCCATAAAGTGTTCACTGCCACGCCTACTTACATTTGAGCACTTCCGCGCCTACTTACGTTTGAGAGTGCAAAGCTTTTAAAAGTGATAACTGGCAATAAAATTATAATAATATATTAAAATAATGGGTTTAGGGTAGTCCAGCTCACTCGACTACAGCATTTTTACTGGTTTTTGCATAAAAATGTCTCCCTTGTCAACGAACAGCTAAACTCTGATTTTACAATTTTAGTACGATTTTTCCTTTCTTTGAGTGTAGTTGCGGTGATGGAAACAAAATAAGAAAGACAAGCTGCTAGAGGTTTTGCGCTTTAGCCGCTTCTTGCCTGTCATTTGTGGTTATGTATGCAACTGGCCGCTTTAACAGGCGACCGCACATCCGAAGGCTTTCACGCCGCAAAGGTTTGGTCAGGTGGGGAGCGAGACGTCTAATCTCATTGCATGCACTTCATTAGTGTGTAATTGAAGTGGTGTCGTCAATTGGATTGCCAATGCCCACAGTGCCATGTACGTCACAGAAGCTACCTCCACTAGGCGATGGGGCGATGGGGCGATGAGGCAATGCGATGGGATGCGATGCGATGCGATGTGATGTGATGTCGACTGTCGATTGGAATTGAAATTGTTGTGGTTGATGCTGCAAGTAAATTGATATGTGTGGGTCAATCATACATACATACACACATGCATATCCTATTGGCCGACACCAATTGAAAGTGCAATTTGGCGTGTGAGCCGCTTGGTCCTGTAAACGTTTCTTTTCGCTACCTCTCTCTCTCCCCCTCTAGCTCTGGATTGCCCTTTTGTTTTGTCACAATTCGTGGCAGCCGCAGGGCACGTTCACCACACTTACATAGACACACACAGCACACACACACACACAGTCGTCGAGTCGATTTCCGCTTTGACTCTTACTAATCCCAGCGTATGTTTTTTTGTGTGCGTTTTTCGAGGTTTTTATGCAGAATTCCCTGGCCCCAGCCACCCCTGCCACCCCTCTGCTCCTCTCTCCTGACCCCTGGTCGCCAGCAGTCACTCAACTTTTCGGGCAATTTTGTGTTTTTTGCCCCTTTGTCCCCAATTTCAAACATTTATTTAAATTTGTGAGCTTTGCATTTGCACTGTGAATGCGGCGCACAGCGCAACAGCTGCCACTTCCACTAGATTTGGTTGCCTGCCCAAAAGGGAGCTAAGAGTAGCAGAAAAGCTAAATCAATAGCAAAAGCAGAAACCATTTCTCACAAGTTTAAATATTGCTCAATGAGTGCTGGCTCACTTAGTGCACTAAATGGAATACTTAGTGCATTCGTTAAATAAGTTTTAATACGCTGACACGCCCATTCTCCCCTCTGATTTTCCGCCTTTTCGGCTCATGTTGAGTGGCTCATTTAAAAAACGCTGTTAAAATAATCGGCAATTACTTTTATTTGGTTTGTTTCCTGCCAATTCCCACTGCCATGCCCACAAGCCAGGTGATTTTTCATTAAGTTGGCCGCCGATCTGGCGGCTGCGCAATTCTCTGCTCCCAGTCAAATGACTGCTCAAAGCTGTTAGTAATGGCCCTTCTTGATTACGAGGCCGAAGCCGGGCGTGGCTATAATATTCTGAACTTCCAAGCTCAAGTGTTGAAGTAGTTGTCGAGGTAGTCCAAGTAGTTGACAAATAGAACTCGTCCATCAAAATGTGCTGCTCACGTTTGTGACAGAAATGTTCAACTTTATAATGGAAATGTCAAATCAAATCTAGTTGCATACCCTTATGGAATTAATATACAGAGATATTTAGAACATTATTATTTGGTTTTGACATTTTATATTTTAAATACAAATCGAATTACTCGTTGCTAATTTGAAATCTTTAAACTTATCTTCTTTTATTTATTCAAAGTGTTTTTTAATTTTGTATATATTGTACAAAACAAAATATATATAAAGAAGATGAATGGGGAAAATGATTTATTTTTGCTGTTGTTAATTTCATACATATTTTACAACAAATACATTATTTAAACGGGAAAATATAATGTTAAAATTATTATTATATTTTCAATTAAAAATAAATCATTTAGTTGAATGGGGAAATAGGAGTATGTTGAAAATTGTAAATTAATTAATTAATTTTTATATATATTAAACAAAAAGAAAGAATAAAGTGTGTTGTCGTCGTGAGTCTCATGACTCCGGATAACATTGTTATCCAATCGATGGGTCAAAAACAACAAGGGAAGCAAAGGACAATTTGTGGCACTCCTCAACCTTGGCCATTACACGCTCAGCGAAGTAGTACTTTGCGGAACATCGTTCCCATTTTCCTATTTCCTTTGCACCCTCTTTCATTATTGTTATCTCTTGGGTTATTTGTCTGCTTACAAGCCAGTCGCGCTTTCGGGTATAACTTACAGATTGGTTTTGCTGCCAACATTTGCCAGTAAGTGCTAAATGGCAGTGCGTCTCTTATTGACTTGAATGCAAACAAACACAGACAAACACACACACACACATAGACCCCAAACGGCTCTCTACACTAGTTAGTTCATTGCCATAAACCTTTGTGTGTGTGTGTTGTGAGTGTGTCAGATTGCAGAGCGTCTGAAAGGCGGAGGAGAGGCTGTGCTTAAGCCTGGCAGATAAACACTGATAGATGTAGTCACATAAACAAGTGAAACATACTTGGAGGACGAGTGTCTTCTATTGGCTGCTGGCTAACTTATGAGATACTTCTGAAACGGCTGTTTCTTGCTAGGATCCGGATCATCGGGTGCATAACCCCACTGGCTCGGTGCAGCTTCCTAAATCATTGTCATAACTAACGAGTGCTGGGGCGCCAAAAACAGCTGCCTACCAAAAAACTGGGATAATAGATTATTTTACTGAGCTGACTTTAAAAACTAACTGTTTTAAAACAGTCTTAAAATAATTGAATACAAATTAACCAAAGATAATTCTCTGATCTAGAGTTTTTCAGAATTTAATTTTGTGGAATCTTTTTCAAGCCCAGTGATTTTAATATTAATTTTAAATGATTTATATCGTAGTGTATTGAATTAATGCGCCAAATTAACCTTTTGCCAAATCTAGTCTCAACTTATGAGGTCGAAGTTAAACAGTGAATTAAAGCACCATCAGAACACACCATAGGATGGTAATTAAATTTCTACATTTCAAGTCTAAAATCCCCAAGATTGAAACGTAGTTCTGAGAGAAAGAGAGAAAGAGGGACGGATATGGATATTGGGTCGACTGGATATTGTCCTAAACAGAAATGAATATACTTGATGGGTGTGGAGTTGTCTGTTTGATGCTGCCTGTTACATAAATTTGCCCGGCCTTATTATTTGTTTTTTATTCATTTTTGATGGGTGCAGTGTATACAAACAAAGGACATACACACACACACACATATATATATATATATATATATACCTTACATCATGTTTTGTGTATGTATATAAATGTATTTGTATATGAATATGTACATATATTTGTACGTATACTATATGCTATGCTTTGTGCCGTGGCATCGTTTATTTTCGTCAACATTTTTTTGATTTACGTGCTCAGTGATTGCTCCGCCCGCTGCTCCGTCGCCGTCACCTTCTTGGCAGCAAATCCCATTTCCATGGCCGTTTCCATTGCTTCTTTCCTTCCACTGTGTAAGCCAGACCCAGAAACTAATGTGCCAGGTCAAAGGCTGCGGGCGAGACCACCCAGCCATTTAAATACAATTTCCCTGACGTGTACTCTTCCTTCCAGCTCCTGTGCTTCGGCTTGTTTTTAAACAAAAATTGCGTTACGTGCTTCGTGTTAAGCGTGTGATGGAGTCTGTGGGTGCTCCTGGTGGCGACAAGAGGGGTGGGCGGTGACTTGAGCGAGCATAGGGGCGGGGCCGTTGGGGGGTGTGCTGGCGTGAGTTTTACGGCCGTGCTTATTATTATTTCATCTTGCTGCCCTTTCTCCTTGCTCTGTTGTTATTGTTGCTGTAGCTGTTCTTGTTGTCCTCGCTGTTGTTGTTCTTTTTGTTGTTGTCGTGGTTGTTGTTTGGTAGGCAATTTCATTCAATTTCGTTATGAATATTTCGCGCTGCAGGAAACGCCGACGCAAAACGCGCCTCACTCCCCCCCTCCCCCCACACCTTGCGTGGAGAAACTCCACCGTCTGGCCTCGTTAGCATAGCTATTTGGGTTAACGGTAAGTCAAAAGGCGATATACATCCCATCCCCCATCTGCTACCATTTAGCATTCGCCACTGGCTCTTACCCGCTACCCATTCCCATTCCCATTCCCATTGCCATTCCCTGTGTGTGTCATTAGCGAGCGTTTCGAATCGAACAAACACTTGGCCATTTCGACAGCTTATTAGCCAGCCATAAATTTGGATATGTTCGATGTGGGTAACATCTTTGCCTGATGTGCCTCTTATGCTAATCCGCACGATATTGCAAAATTGTTTTATGACACTGCTGCACCGGCAATAAACATAAAAACTCCCATTTGCAGGCCCCAGTGTCTTATTCAAATCAGCCCGAAAGAGTTCGCATACAATATAATATTTGTGAATATTTTATGAAGACAACAAATTGTTCTTCATTTTGAGAGGCCGTATAAATTATGATATATGTAACATAAAACCTGATCAAATCATCATGTATACACTAAAGGGCCAAAAGAATGTAATTAAACAATGCAGATGTATGCAACAGGCATTGGTAGACAATACCGTCGATATTCTTGAGCAAACAGCAAAGGTGATCTCAGATACTGAAAACCTCATATTTAATTAAAGTAATGAGATCCAAATGAGAAGACGTTGTGTTAGTTCCCTGACCGCAATTTAATGAAGTTTTTGTAATTGATCAATAAGATTTTAAAATATTAACATTTATGGCTATCGGAAATCGATGTACCGATGAAATTAAATAAAACTGATCTGCGTGCGGTATACGAGAACTTATATTCCAAATTTGAAGCCTCTATCTCATATATAGTCTAAATTTGAAGAATCTAGATCTGCTAGTCTTCATACAGACGGACCAACGCACATATCGATATACAAATTAAACAAGGTCTCCCGTTTTTTACATATTTTTTGCCTGCTGTTCACTATAATAATAAACTTGCGGTAGCAAAAACACATTATCAATGACAAAAGCCGATAAGCTGCCAATTGCATTGTATTCATTTTTAATACACACATTCAGTTTATTTCCGGCAAACAACATTTTTTTATGCGCAAACAGTAATGAGGTTGGTGCTTAATGTATATATACATATATATATATATATATATATATCCTCTAATGATGTATGGGGATCTCCGCCCGATATTCTGCGGCATGCAAAACTCTTTATTCCCCTTTAATGCTGCCATTTTAATTAGGGATGCACGGTGCTAAAAAAGATGTGTTAATTATGCTGCTGTTATTGTTATTGTTCATGTGCGTTGCCCGCCGTCGAGCTTTGGCCCACTGTTTGACAACAAACAAGTAAAAAAGTAATTGCACACTGAAGTGCTTATTGTGTTTTTTGACTTGACAATCTGTATTTTGACAAAACACAAGAAATTATGCACTCACCGCAATACAGAAAAGTACCAATTATTTTGGTTCGGAAACTAAAATACAAAATACGAATTTTTTAAGGCGATTCAGAACCCTGCCCTTGGTTTGCTTTTTATTTTGCCTTATCATATGTGTCCTTGCGCTGGACATACAAACCTTAGTCTGTTACATGATAAGAAAACTGTTACATAAGAAAGGTAATCGCATAAATATCTTATTTATTTATATAAATTGCACATTAAAAGCGCTGATCGACTTGCATCAATACATCCATGACTTAAACTTCTTTAACATACTCGCTTAAGATAATAATATCCTCGACATATATATATATATAGGTATATTTATATGCATATATTAACAATGAAACACACTGCAAGCTGCGCTGATTGTTTCCACCTGAAGAGATACGTATTACCCGAATTCTTAAAAGTGTTGAATAATGGTCGCCGTCATTGTACTGCCATTTCAAGTGGCTGGCACTTAAGAGAATACATGCAAACAAAAGACGCGAGGCAACCATGCGAAACAATTGGGGACCGTGCATCTGCTAGAGTCCTCTTCTCATACCCTGTCCCCATTAAAAGTAGCTAAGAAGGTGTATCTTGCTTTATTTGCCTTATAGTGAATAGAACACCTAATATTCTTGGCCAGGCTCAACAGCCGAATCGATAAACGATATATTTCAAAATGATTTTATTCGCTAAAATAATAGCCGTATATAAATAATATAAAATGTGTTCATTTATTGCCATTAAAGGGTCTTAAAATAGTGTTCATTCTTAATATCAATTAATAGACAGAAATGGTAATCTTTGACTTTTATTAATTAATTAATTTTTATTTCTTTTTTTGCTTAAGCTCAGAAACTAAAACTAAATCAACCAGTCAAGTCAATAAACTTATTAATAGTAAATCAGTTGATATGCAAAAAAGTTTCTTAGGTTTAAAGTGATCTTAATGCAGCTTTGTATAACAATAATCCGACAACAGGATTAGTCTTTGACATATTTTATTTTCCTTTATATTACTTATTTATTTCTTTTTTTTTCGTTGTTCGCTCAAATTTGAAATTATTGTGAAACAAAGTTAAATGTTTACATCCTAAAGTGTATATAATGGTAGAGTTTCTTAACAGACGAAAACAAGTCAAATAACAAATCGAGTCTTTCGTCTAGCTAACAAATTAAGCTCCAATCGATCGTGCGTCATTAATTTATATGTGCTACTTCCACAGAACACAACAGTCATTAAACTCGATGCCACATGTCAATTTCATAGAATTTCAAATGCATCCGATTTATAAAATTGAGCCAGAAGTCATTATACCTTAATTGCGCCAATTTATGGCATAAATATATATGGGACTTTATAATAGATACATTTAATGGGCGAATCAGTTGAAAGTGGTCATTGTATCAACACATAAATAATGGACATATTGAACCGGACAAATTTCTAGGGAATCGATTCGATTGTGAATCAACGAAATTTATTATAAATATACTATTTCAGTCATTCATATCAGTTGCCACTCGTCATTCTGATGGCATTTCAAGTGTATGAGCTGTAAGTGATACGCAACCACAAGTCATCACATGTCGCAACATGTCACCAAAATTGCAGTCATTTTAATTATGAATAAATAAAGCAGACAAATCCAGCAAACCAGCAGCGCACAGAAAGCAAGAAACTGTCAAAGCAGCATTAACTGCTTGCATGGCGACGATGTCATGGGACGTCAGTGCGTGTGTGTGTGTGTGTGTGTGTGTTTGTGTGTGTGTGGGCGTGTCCGCCAATTACATTGTATATTGCCAACTGGGGCTGGCAACTGTCATTCTTATGGCATAAATCATATATTACACGAGCTTGTCAGCGACAGTTGCTGTTTGCCCATTGTCCATCTCTTTCTTTTGCTGCTGCTGCTGCTGCTGCTGCTGCTGCTGCTGCTGCTCGTTTTAATGCGGCCGTCATAAAACATTTACAAAAATTGTATAAACACAAATTGCTGCCGTGTTGAAACTAAAACCCAGCCAACAACAAACTAAGCTCAAGCCCAGAGCCCGGCGCCCAGAGCATCCATTCACATTTCTCTCCCAAAGTAAGCGCACATTTCAAAAATGAAAAACATACAAAAAAAAAGACAAAAAAAAAAAAAAAGAACTTCCATAAAAGTTAAGCACACAATGGGCATTTGTTGCATTCCAGTTTGTGGGGTCCGTTCCATTGACATGATACTTTGGGGCTCATTGTCAGAGTTAGATGAGCAGCTGAAACAGTTGGAGCAGTTGGTGATCCAAGCACCTGAAGTTAGGGATGCGGCCATTCTATGCTGATGTTTTCCGCTTGACGCTGCCAGACGCAACTTTGCCAATGTAAAAACTTTGTGCGATGTCGCTGTGAATGTGGCTCCTCTTTAATGTCATATTGGCTAATCTGAACAGTGCTCAGTTCAGTTCCCGGTGCTTGGTTGAGCTTGAACAACAACAGTTATGGCCTGGACCAGTGCACGTGGTCCCTTGTGCAAATATTCAACGAAACATGTACGCTGCCCATACACACACACACAGACACAGAGAGAGAGATAGAGAGAGTGAATGAGAGATTGAGAGAGAGAGAGAGAGAGAGAGTCATAGACACAAACGGAGACACCCAAGGCCGGTGTGTGAAGTCTGGCTCGTTGCGTCCCGTTCCGCTGTAGTTGTGTCCTTGCCCAGACTCGATAGGCTTGACGTGGTCGAGTGTTCAGTTGCAAACCATCTCCATCTCCGTCTCTTTTGTTCGTTTGGCGAACACTCAAAAATTGCCAAGACGAACTTTTAGCAACGTGGCAGCACTAAGACGAAGTCGTAGTTGGATCAACCTTGTTAAGCTGTGCCACACTTGCTAGACAAGCGCAGCAGCAGAAGCAGTAGCAGCAGCCACAATAGCTGACACTCAAGCTCAAGCTGAAGCTGTAGCTGTAGCTGTAGCTGAAGCTGCACCAGGAGCTGATGCTGACGAAAAGAAACCTGCTGAAGAGCATTAGAGCCAAAGTTTGCTCTTAGCGAAGCGTTCAAGTGGAATAAGTGGAGCAAATGCGAAGTTAAGCCCACCCAGAGCGAGCGGCTCGATAAAATCAACGTCAATAAACCTCCAGCCCCACCCCCCAACTCCACTCCATAACCATTCGCATCCTCAATATAGTCATCGCATCGTCAAGCGCGAAAAAAACGGATAGCTTCTTTGACACGACAATAACAACTGTCACTGAGGTGGGCAAAAAATCAAATTGCCACAGGTAAGAATGCTGTAGTGAATGTTGCACGACGAGAAGATGTCCTGCAGACTTTTCTTTTTATTTCCGTATTTACATTAAAATATAAATAAAATCCTTTTGAATTTCTTTCTCACTTGGAGAAAAGTGATTATGCAGTCACTTATATTTGAATTAATTGTTTTATTAGTCATTTCGTCAACGGAACCCGGCTATAAATCGGACTTAGTTCGTCTGGATGATGTTTCATTTATGCTTAGTTCTGTGTGTTACATACTTTGGAACTACCTTACTATACCCTCTCTAACCATGCATTTTCCGTACAGAGTATTAATGGGCGCTGTGGGGCGGCACGGGGAGACGGCAAAAATAGCAGTACAATGAAACTACAATGAAATTGTCAAGCAGTGGGAATTCCTTTGCCGTTTGCTGCTCTAAAGAGCATTCTGATATTTAAAGAAATTTAAGTTATTTGTAGATAAGGACAACTGAAGGTAACTGAGCCGGTTGAAAATAAAAGGAACGCAAACAATTAAGTACATGTATCGGTGATGTTATCAGGTGCTTTCAAGATAAAGTTTCCTTAAACACTTGAATAGTTATTGCCATATTATGCGGTTGTAAAAAGGCAATATATTAAAGACGATACAGTCCGAAAAAAAAACAGGTCGTTTTTTCGGAGTGAATTGTTTTTGAATAACCTTTTTTAAAGGTATTCAGTGTGCAGGTTTGTTTTTCTTACGAGTTACAAAGGACGTTATGATTTGTAACTGAACTGAGCTAATCTGGCTAGAAAGAATTTTCAAAGTATCCAGGATCTTATGCCATAACCTAATCTTTTATAAGCCAATTCTAAGTTTGTGAAAACATACCAGGACTGGACAAGAATTGACCTGATTGTTCGCTTGCCTGTCGTCTGTCGCTTAAATTTTAAAACACTTTTTTTTTGTCTTTTTTCTTGGAGTCAGACAACATTTTGTTATTGCGAATTGGAATGCTTGTTTTTATGACCTGCAAATTTTATTACAATTGGATAATAAACTCGCAAGAGTCAATTTTCCAAGGTGTAAACCATGAGGAAAACCCGAAAGTGAGCAATTTACGATATGTATGTCTGTGTGTGTCTGTGTGTGTGTGTGTGTGTGTGTGTGTGTGCGTGCGTGTGTATGCGTGCACATAAGTATACTTCAGCACCGTCCTGCACTTTTTCGCATGCAATTAAGTATCTATTTGCTAGTTGCAAGTGGTAGCCAACTGGCTGTCACGTGACTGCATCGATGTTGGCAGGCTAACAAATAAGCGCAGAAAGTGGCCAATTACAGACCAATTGTTAACGCCTGGTGCAACGTATGAGTCAATATCGCACACTATCGTGTAACAATACTAAATAAAATATGAGCAACATGTATAATATTTGCAGTACGGACAATCGTTATGGCAAACTGGGTCGGCAACATTGGGGAGAGTTTCACATTCAGTCTTAAGACAATTTACAAACAAATAATATTGTGTTTTCTTTGAATTATCGGTTTGGTGCCGCAACTCACATTATGTTATTTTATCATTGTCTTTGTCTGGTGAGGCCTGTTTTTCTGCACTTTTTTTATTCGCATTGACTCCGACGTGGTTTGCATCTCAGTTGCACGTTTTAATGTATTTATTTACTTTTATTTATCTTTACAATCTGACAGAGAACTATCTGCAGATTTTATAGATACGGGAAACATGATAGAATTGATCTTAGCAATATATTACAATTTTATATGTTATTTAATAAATTTGTTACATACCAAGTTTCAATGCCTTGATACAATCAGACTTGGCTTAGACTAGCTAAGGATCATTCCTTAACTGATTAGAGCGCACTGAGACATTAGTTCTCATCGGAAAAGAATAAGTAAGCCATTTCCATCATGGCTGCTTACTTAAATGAAAACACATGTCTTATGAATCAAAAACGTATCATAAAATTAATTTGAAAGACAATTTGCATTATCTATCAGACATCTAAAGCGATAACTTTTGCAAATTAGTACCGATATCGAAAATTCAATTGGAAACTTAAAATCAGTCGCTAAATTTATTAATATATTTCATTATTTAATCAGCAACTGTAATTCAGCTGCAGGCGAGAAACACTATTTGCATTAGTGAAAGAGTAGGCAAAGTAGTCCACTTGGAGTAACCAAACAGAAAGTGCTAACAGGCCTCGGGTATATAGTAATCTTTGCACTGATGGAATGTAATTGCTTAACATTCTATATTATATATTATTCAAATTGAACTACAGATGCTTATATGCACTATTAACCTGACATGCCCAAAGTAAAATGTAAATGTGGACAGAAGCTGTCAAGTCCGTGATGACAAAATACGTTAAATTTTATACAAAATTGATAAAAGTAAAAAGAAAAAACAAGTTAAAATGCAATAGTAGAAACAGCTCGAATAGTAGATACCCTGAAGCCAGTTTTTAAAACAGTATTGTTAAAATTAGTTTGTTTAATAGGCAAATACGTTTTTGTTGACTAAATTTGGGTTCTTTATCCATCTTAATTACAATTTAAGAGATTATTATTATTATTATTTTTACAATTGAGTCTTTTATTGCTTTCAGAAATCATATCTACTATATCGATAATACCGAAACGGGTGAAATTATCGATAAAATAAAATAATAATTAATGTGTTATACGAGAAGGGCTGTCAGTACATAATTTGGCACAATTGCAAATCAGCTTCTACAACCTCGCCCATTTTTAATGGGTTAATGGTACAAAGAGCTTTAAAAGAGTTATGGACTTATGTTGAGCATAAATAGTTGAGTAAATTCGAAGCCGATTCTATGCATAATTTCTTGTTGGAGAAAATATCTATAACTGATAGATAAGATACGATATACGAATGTTCGGCTTATTAAGGGTGTACAGATGCAGGATATCTGCTAGTCGAACTGACCTACTAAAAAACTTAAACTTCCTTATCTAAGCTAATGAGGGACATACTCTGAACAAATTGATGATGCCCGCAGCCAGATAAGAAGCCCCCTGTCCCATCTATCCCTTACTTCTCCATACATACCACTTGCAGGACATTTATTGGCCGACATATATAAGATGCATAACAATGGCTTTGCGATAGCTGCTGGCGTTGGCGTTTAACTTGGACGTGTATAAATCATAAAAGGCCACATCATCTCCTTAAGCCTGCCACAACACAAAATACAAAGCAAAATATACGCATCCAGACATTGACAGGCAAACTACAATATAAGCGATATCCTCGTCAGCCTAACTGGGAGCACTTTGCTAATGAAGACCCTAGATAGATACACAGAGAGAAAGAGAGAACCAGTGGGAGAGAGAGAGAGAGAGAGAGAGATAGGCTGTTGTATGCAAAATAATTGGCAAGTAACACTGCCGGTCTCAGTGAGAGCCCTTGATTGGCATTCCAGTCAGCGATTCTAAGCCGCAGAAATATACGTGGGGATTAAGTGTAAAAAGTTTTAATCTTAAATCAACCAGACGACAGCAAATGTTCACAAGCAATTTCTTGTGCTAAGCAAATATTTACCCAATAAATTCCATTAAAACTAACAATTGGTTTACTTTTTGGCTTAAATGACTACCCAATATAAGCAGCAAGCAGCCTGACTGACACTAAAGGCATGCCAGCAACTTTTAACTTGGCTACGTAGTTTTTCCTGCGGTGACAAAAACCCAGCAACAACATTAGTCGCAGTAGCAGCCGCAGTTCCAACCGCAGCCGCAGCCGCATCGAGTAAATGAAGAAAGAAACAAAAAAAAGGAACTTAAGCAAAATATAAGCATTTGTCTGTTGGGCGGAATGTTAGGGGCGTGGCGGGGCGGGGCAGGGCAGGGCAGGGCAGGGGCGAGTCGTGACGATGCACGACAAGGATAAAACAGGGCGACTGAATAAAAATAAATAAACACTTTGCTTCTGCTGCTGTTGCTGTTGCTGTTGCTGTTGCTGTTGCTGCTGCTGCTGCTGCTGCTGCTGCTGCTCCGGCTGAGGTTGTGGGTGGCGTGTGTGTATGTGTGAAGACCTCGGGTGAAAAAAGTTGTTGCCAATTGAGCCAAGAGCAAGACACAAAAGGCCTGGTTGGCCAAAAACACATAAAAATATAAAAGAAAAGAAAAGAAAAGAACACCTTAAAAAGTAATATAAAGCGACCAACAATTTATTCCAGCTGAACGCGCCTTTATTTATCTAAAAAGTAGTAAGGTGAACTTAACAAGCAAGTGTGCCCGGGAAGTGGCTGCTCAACTAGCAGACACCCTGCTCCCATCCCCCTTACACTGTCAGCCACATATACTGTGCATACACCTTTATCTGCAGGGGTATTACATTTTTGGCAATTGATCTTTCCTCTGCTTGAGTACTTTGAATGAATGCTGAGTATACAGATTCGAGCACGTCAATTCGAATTAAATAAGATTTTATTTAAAACAAGATGTACATTTTAGCACATAGTTCGAAACACTTAGCATTTCTGCTAACGGTAATACATTAAACAACTTTCAGAGCCAGCTTCAGGCAATGAAATTAAAATCAATAAAAGATTCAACTTATCTCGAACAATCTATGAATGTACTTTAGAACTGGGTTATCCTTGAGATTCTGGTTCACAATGGTGGATACGGAGCTAAGCTTGTAAGGCGTGTCTGGCCAGCACAACGAGGTCATGATATCAGCGGAGGAGTGGTGACAACTGATGACAAATAAAAGAGCTGACTATATACGAAATTAATTCCGCTTTCCTTTGGCGAATTATTAAAGCGAATGGTTTTGCTTATCCCTTCTTAATTCCAAGATAAAATTCTTCAAAAAATTAAAACATTTTTACTTTTTTGTTAAATTACACAGCATTTGTTTTTATTATTATAAGTTCTAGGGTGTTAACTATTGTTTAATTAAGTACTTTAAATAAAAATAAAAATAAAAAATTTGAGACGAAAGTCGAAAGAGAAAGTATTAGAAAGTGTGTTACAAAAAAAAAAAGGTTTGCATTTCTGTTAAATATCTTAAAAAACAGAAAATATTTTATGAAATAGTAAAAAACAAGTGGGAACGTTGATACCATAAGTAATACCACCTGGTAACAGGTGGCACAGAACAAGGTGCGTGTAGCCAAGAGTTGCAAAAGTTTCCTCCCTCCTTCCAAGTTTGGTAACTGTAACTGTGAATTTTGGGGGCGTGAGTGAGCGTGACTTAAAAAAAATGTGCAAAGATTTTCAACCCGCCTTCCAAGTTTGGTAACTGCAGCTCTCTAGAATTTTGGGGAACGATCTTAGTAATCTACTTTCTAAGTTCTACTACTATAGTTCTTAAATTGTCGGAGATATAGGCTTTTATCGTTTTTGGAACCGGATTTTTTATTTTTTTTGTGAGAGATATGAGGCCGTAACGATTTGGGACTATCGATTTTCTCGATTTTCTAGCCCCTTCGTGGTCGTAGCATTCAAATTTTTACACTTTGGCTGACATATGTCGATGAGGTCTACTCGAATGCGTTGCACATTTGAAAACAAATCATAATCTCCTCGACAAGTACATAAACTATAGCAGATTCACCAAATCATTTCAGGATTAAGTCTTTTGCGAGCATATCCCACTCAAATGCCAAGTGCTCAATGGAATGCAGCACATTCACTATCTTCACTGCATTGGCCTTGAGCCATCGGCTGAGTAATGCTTTCGGAGACGAGTTTGCGGATAAATGTTCGGTGGCACTCTGCTCTGATTGTCCGATAGCTGTAAAGTCTGGCAAAACTTGCCGCTAGCTGGGCGATTGCCTACGCAGATAACGGCGCTACTGTGGCACACTGCCAGTGCTCCTTTGGCGCCGTCATGCCGCGCAATGTGGACAAATCAATCTTGCTAGCTACGTGGATTGTAATTATTCTTAGTACGTAACTTTTCTCAAAAAGAGTAAGTTAAACTTCCCCTTTGTGAGGCATGCCAAGATATTATTCTTGAAGAAGATTGTGCGTGTTCATATCACAATTTGTAATCAAACTTGATCAGAGCAGATTCCCGGCACCCCTCGTCACTAAAATGAAGATAATGATTACGATTTTATGGACGCAGGTTGCTGTTTGCTATAATATAGATGTAAGCGTTTTAAGTAAAATTGACTCCTTAAGTTGTTTTTAGCTTTTGGGGCAACTGCTGCCAAACTGCTGCTGATGTATTATTAACGCTTTTACGCGCGCTTAAGTCACTCATCATCGTTTAATTGGCGCCCACAAAGCCAACACACACACACACAAACGGACACACACACACAGATACAAACACTAAGAAATTGGCAGCGGAGTCTGCTACTTGGCAGCGAGCCAAAATGATAAATTGTTCGAGAACAGCAAACCTTTTTGAAGTTGTGGCCATTAATGTTAGGTAAGAGAATTTGAAAGAGTAAGAAAAAACTCATATATTAAGAGTTAATTAATGTTGCTTATAATAAGTTCTTAAGAAATGAATATGCATTGAATCGATCGAACGAACCTCAAACAGATAAGTGAATTTTCGAAATCAACAAATCTGTTTTCAACACTTTTCCGCCTAGTTCTTAAACTCAGCTTAGAATAAATACATATTATTGACGACTCAAGTTCAATTTGCAAAAACAACATAAATGTTTTTTCGCAGATTTGCGCCTATTTGTTTGGATATATATTTATTGTATAAGGGACCTTTATTAATTTAACATTGATTGGCTGACTTTGCTTTGTTTCAGGTCTCTTGGGTGCGCCATCGAGATATACACCTTCTGACTGTGGGTCGCTATACGTACACATCAGATCAGCGTTTTGAGGCAATGCACTCGCCTCATGCCGAGGATTGGACCCTGCGCATCCGTTATGCTCAGCGCAAGGATTCGGGTATTTATGAGTGTCAGATCTCTACGACTCCGCCAATTGGTCACCCTGTCTACTTGAATATTGTGGGTGAGTATCAATTAACCTGCGTGTGTGTGTAGGTCGGGTAAAGCCTCTTAGCTGGGGGTTGCTGTCATATCCCATCTGGACGCTTTTACTATTTGGCTACGGCTACGTGTGACTGATTTGCCAGGCACTTTTCGGTGTGTGTGGACTCTGTCTGACAATCCAATCTGGCAGAAGTCGAAAGCAGGAAGTGTTGCTCGAAAGGAGCATCCCCAAAAAAAAGCTGACCACTTGACCGTATCTATATCTTGGATCTAGCTCACTGTGTGTGCCAGTGAATATCTCTGGGTGTCTCTGGGTGTGTGTGTGTGTGTGTGTGTATGCGTGGACCTCAACCTACCTCTAAAGTGTTGTTGTTGCAATGTTTGTGTCGTTTTATGGCAGCTTTTTGCTGTTTGATGATTCCCCTGGGCACCATTTGCACTTTATGGCTTTTCACAGACCGACAACGATGCCGTCGTCGCCGTCACCGTCGTCGCCGTCGTCGCCGCCGCCTCCTTTTGACGACACCCACGAAGGAGCGTGAGTCCTGGGATTTTTTTTTAGCGTTTTCAACTTGGGGCGCTCTTGGATGCTGTGCCTTTTAAGCTTGAGGTGTCGCTGCTGGGTCGGCGGCTGCTAGCGGTAGATGCCCCGTATCATAAATTACAAGTTGTGCATTTTGTGGCTATAAAAACCAAAACAACACGTACTTATGCTCTACTCAAGTCAACTCAAGTCGATTCGAGTCGAGTCGAGTCGAGGCAAGTGAAGAGTGTTTGCTTACACACTGTGGCATGTCCGTCTTAAATGAATTCTACTTAATTCGAAAATAGTATCATTTTAATGCTTCATGGTGCTGCGTATAATTTTATTTCATTTTATTTTACATTTTATTTTGTGGTTGACGCCCAAATTGCTGTTTAAATATTTTCACTCACAGTTTTAAAAGTGCGTTTATTTCTTTTCCTCTTTTCATCTTTTTAATGAACAGCAAAACATTTATTTGAGTGCTCTCTCTCTTTAAAGGCTCCAATGCATTGTCTTTCTCTCTGTTCATTGTCTGACTTAGTCTTGATTCTTGTAAACCATAACATTTTTACATAGTTGATGAATAACAAAAACTTTTCACAATAGTTCTTCACTCATTTTTTTTTTTTGTATATTCAGAGAGGTAAAGTCAATTAAATGAATTGTTCAACAGTTTCTTTTTAAGAGAAAGTGAGAGAGAGAGAGAAATGTATATATATATATATATATATATATATAGATAGATAAAGAAAGAGCACTTTAGAAGAATTGGCAACACAAATAATGCACAGATGCTTATTTGTATTTTCCACTGTCCCAATATTTGAGTAGTAATCAACACAGAAATACTAACATACACACATACACACATACATAGATGTTATGCTCAAATTTATATGCACTGGGCAAATACATTTGTATGCTTGCATGTATGTATGTATGTACATCTGGAGAAGTACAGAATTGTAAGTTTATTTGTACATAGACCCGTTAGCAAGGACGAGGCGAGGCGAGGCGAGGAAAGTCGAGCCAGCTGTCGAGAGTGAAACAGACTATAAACATAAACCAAACCATTATTATAATGTCAACACAAACACACACATAATTCAACTTTTAACACTTCGCTGAGGCGTTTGGCAGGCTGACATGAAACTAGAAGGGGCGTGGTCATGCCTCAAATCACGTACAAACACATTTGCGGTTGTTTGCATGTTGGTTCCCCGTCTGCAAAGTGGAAGCTGCTCCTGTCATGTGTTGTGTGTGTGCCACAACATACACTCAGAAAAACCAAATCGCCCTACATTTTAGTAAATCATCCTAAAATATAAAACATATGTTTTTAGAAATAATTTTAAAATATTTAAAAAACTGTTTGCTCCAAATCGACCATATGAAATATATGAAAATATGACGTATTTTCCTATTTCTTAGATATATTTTCTATTAGCAAGAAAAACATATCTAAATAGTAGAAATTCAACCTAATTTTTAGACAAATCCTTTCTAAAATACAGAAACAAGTAATGATATTTACTGGCTAGGGTTTTATATTAGTATTTAGCAGTCGTCTGCATTCCAGGCAGAGTAGCTCAGTGTGAAGTATCTCAACTCGCGATCCAAATCCCCGTGAAATTACCGATATTTTCAAAGTATTATGAACATACAAGTGCTTATTATTAATAATATATACAAGTTTAATAGAATAAATTTAAAACAACATCCTGGAAATTAGACATATTTTTTCTACATTTCAGAAAAATCCACACCGAAATGCAAGCCTAAGTTTTTAGAAGGCCACAAACGTAAATTTTAGAAAATTGCTGCCAAAAATACGGCATTTGAGGGCTACTTTTTAAGTGTACTACTAGTATGTGTGTGTGTGTGTGTGTGTGTGGCATAACCGTTCAACAAGCATGAGGAGTACATTGCAGCTTAAGCATGCATATGTATATGAATACAGTACATATGGTCGGTGGGATTGTGTGTGTTTGTTTGTATTAGTAACTGCATGGTTCACGCTGTCTGTGAACTCGTCTGTTCTTCCGCTCGTCCGCTCGTCCGCTCGTCTGCCCGACTTTGTCGCGCACAATTGCAACAACAAATGCGATGTTCGTTGACTTATCGGGCAGCGGAGTGGAGTGGAGTGGCCTGGCGTGGCATGGAATGTCCCAGTAGGGACATGGGTGTTTTCAGCTTTTGTCAGGCTCGTCGCGACGTTGATTAGAAACATTACGGACGATGGGGGCAAGCGGCAAGGAGCAGGCTCACAGAAGCACTTGGAGTGTGGTGGAGGGGGGGGGGGATATCGGGGGGTTTGGGGAGTAGCAAATGCGATATGCCGACGCTGTGCAAATCTAGACAATTTCATGGCCACTCCACCGAAACAGGGAAAAAAGAAACAGAAATCGAAACTGAAACTGAAACTGAAACCAAAGGCGAAACAGATACCAAAATAAGCGAAGATTCCCAAAGGTCTTAAGCGAAATGGGACAAGTGACGTAGCACATGAAAGAAATGCTAGAAACTAGTTAGGACAGTTACCCGGTTACATAACAAATATGCAGATGAAGGCTAGTGCGGGAGTTATACTCGCACACTACACACTACACACATTACCACACAACAACACACAACACACAACACACATAAACATATTACTTTATGTAGTTGTGCGTGAAAGGCGCTTAGGCGCAAAGAACAAACAAAAAAGCACAAAAACAAAATATAAACGAAACACATCTCTGTGGCTTGAGACCAAAAAAAGAGCAGAGTGCGTTGATTACTCTAACGAGAAACAACATACTCATATACATATGCACATATATCACATTTCTGCTGCAGACATCGCAGACATCGCAGACATCTAAAGTGCTCATACCAAATCTTAGCCAAGGGTGCTTCTCAACTCGCAAGGCACAGCCAAAATTAAAACCACCGGAGCTTGATGAAAGGGCACGTCAATGTCGACAAAATGTTGCCTACATCATTTTTTTTTTATATCATTTTCTATTTATAAAGGCTGTAACACATTTCACAGGAACAACATAATTTGGACTTAATAACAAGTCTTTAACAACTTCATTTAAATCATTTTACAAATTATTTTTTCAATATTATTTTTCAGTAATAAATTAATAAATTAATACAATAAAAAAGTTTTTATACCCATCAAAAATGGGTATCAGAGGCATAATGGTTTTCTGCAAAAAGCATGCAACAGGCAGAAGGAAGCATCTCCGACCCAAAAAGTTATATATATTCATGATCGCCATCAACAGCCAAGTCGTCTAGCTATGTCAGTCTATCTGTTCTGGTATAAACTACGGTTATCCAGTTTCGCGTATGCAGATCGAAATAAGCCCCAATCTTAAAGTCTTCCTGTTGAAATTTGGCAGTAAAACTATAACGTGTACTTTAATCGACTTAATATATTTAATAGATAGGCTTAGGGTGTCGCCTAGTCAAGCACTCTTTACTTCAGCACTCTTAGTTGTTTTTCAATATTGCAATTTAATATGTAAATAGCTTGTTTATTATTTTTTAAATGCTCCCGAACATAACAAATTTTCTTTCTTTTGATAGTAGATAGTGTCACACGAATAAAAAAAGCAAATTATGATTGCCACATGGACTGCCCACTTCACACTGTCCGTTGCCCATCAGTTTTTCTACTTGTTGGGGCTTTGAGACAAAAATGCATCAGAGTACATATTTGCAAGCTGCCTCACAAAGCTCAATTTGCATTGCAATTTACATAATCAATTTAAACATGATAATGGAAATTTGTTCTTCACCTCATATTCATATTTGAATGCTAGAGTGAACTTTTAATTCAATTACTATTTATTTAATTTATGCGTGCATATATGCAAATATTTATTAATGTACGCAAGCATTTGTATGTGAATGCATTGTGTTTGCCAATAAAAAAATTAATGCATTTTTAATGCTTTTCGAATCGTTGTCAATTACAGATTCCACATAGTCGATGGACTTTTACGCTTTAGTTTGAAACGAATAAAAAAGTGTTTTCAATTGAATATCTCTCGATTTTAGAGCTAAGGTAACGAAGTAGAGTATTTCATAGTCAATATCAAAGCTAAAGTTCATCAATATGTGCGACTGCTGAAATGCCAGTTGTTCGGTTGTTGTACTGCTCTTTGCTCCATCAGATAATCAGGACCATTTTACAATTGGCATGCAGAAATTTGTGGCACAAATGAATTGATGGTTCAAAGTCTGACAGCGACCAATAATCTCTTTAGGAGACAATTTTCCCTCCACAAAGAAACATTACATATCGTTTGCCTTGTCAATTGCAAAGCTTGCCAAAGGCAGTCGAGCAAGAGTGTATGTAATATTTACAATATCCGTCCGGTTGCCTGTTTGCAACATTTGAATTAAAACACGCGAAACACCCGCGCTCCTGCTTCCACAATATTGCGCTTTTGAAATCCTAAATTTCTAGCTATAATTAGTATGAGAATTTTGACAGCTCATTGGTCAGTCTTCATTTATTTCACAACTAAATCGTTCCTCAGTTGACGTACTCATGACATTTATAGTTTATTAATGATGGTTTTTACTCCGGATTAGTTTTCAGCTGAATGAAAAATGCTTTGTTTTAGCTTTAATCTTGTCTTGCAGTCGAAAGATTTCATAAGTGAATTGACGAACCCCCATTCTTTGTCAAGCATTTTTTAATTTGAAAGCATATTTCTGCACGCCATCAAAGAAACTACTCTAATTAATTGTCCGGTGCCATGACTTGGATAATTATGCAGTTTTCTCATATGCATGTCGTCCAAATATTTTACATTGTTTGGTTGATACGTGACGGGAAGCCAAATATCATCAAAGTTAATTAATTTAAGAGGAAACAAGAACACAAGCAAAAGCCAAAGTATATACTCTTTAACAATTCCTTCGCCTTCCAGCTGGTCTTAATGTGTCATCCAGAAATGTATTGATAGATCTGGGATTTATGAAATATAAACATACATTTGATATCATATTTAATGTGTTTAGCTCTGAAATCGAACGCCAGATTGATATTGATGATTATCGGAAATATTTTTACTGGAACAAAAGGATGATCTAAGCAACAAACGCATAAGCAATCAGCTTATTTTCGGGTAATGACAATAAGCCCCACGCTGACGCAACCAAATTAAGAGAAAAGGGGTCATCAATTCAGCTATTCATGGGATACAAACAGTTGCTGGGCCCAAAGATGAATGCGGGTATTTCCTCTATGAATGTGCGTATGTAGAATTGTGAATTTTTGGTGCGGCTCCGCATGAATGGCATAAATAATAAACCTGATGCATGCTGCTCCATCAGGATAGATACGCAAACACTCACACACACACACAGACATAATCGAAGCGCGTTTGATGGTTGCCAACTGGTCCCACGTGTGGTATGCGCAATGCTTGTTTGATATTTACTCCCTGACATTTCGGGCGTTGCTTTGAGTGTGTGTGTGCGCCAGCGAGTGTTTGTGTGTGTACTATCACTCGAGAGCCCGCAGGATAAACCATTCCTATTTGACTTTGGCTTAGACTTTGGGTTTGTTTTCCCATTGGTTTTTCGCTTAGGCCGTGTGCGTTTCAGCCAGCATCCCGCCGTTTGCTGCCTTTGCCTTTTGTTTTATATTTCGCCTGGGCAAACGAGACTTCTCTTTCAACCCCCTCCCCCACACACATCACAACGCCTCCTTGCTCTTTTGCTGGCAAATGTAGCGGAAGCTTACAAAGAGCGAACATTGAAATCAATAAATTAAATTGTGGTAAACTTTCAATTTGTCTAAGATGAGAACGAAAGCAGTACTCGGAATACATAATTACAGAAACATAGAATGGGAAAGCGATACATATTTTGAACACGCTTATAACAAATCATGCTGTTGACATTATTTAAAGTGTAATGTTTCATTGATGATACTTTTTTAGATTCTTTTTTTCCGATTAAATCACTTAATGAAACGCTTGAAATTCTCATTTTGTTTCATGGCTAGCAGTATTCCTCAAATACGATGAAACTAAGGGTTTGTCGTGGGCAAAGGACACCTTACATCTCTCAATATTTTACACAGACTAACGTTTTTATACTTATCTGTCACCTATCACCTCTCTCCCAATGCAGAGCCCATCACTGACATCATTGGCGGTCCTGAGCTGCACATCAATATGGGATCCACCATCAATTTGACTTGTACTGTTAAATTTGCACCGGAACCACCACCAGCCGTCGTCTGGTCGCACAATCGAGAGGTGAGTACTTTGTTATCTACACACAACCAATGCATTCTTCTGTTTTATCCTTAGAAATCAATGAAGATTTCCAGATTGCATAACTTTGTTAAAGTCAACCCGCTTTTCGTGCTTAGGTATTTATAGGGCATAGTTTGTCCTCCAGTTTCTTTTTAAATCAAGGGAAGCTTGAAGTTTGAATAACTTTGTCATAGCTGAACCGAATTTCAAGCTTAGAATTATTTAAAACATAATGTGACCTACAGTACAAGTATTTATTTTTACTCTTGTAATGGACAACCACTTCAGTAAATTGTAAAATTATGCGAAAGTTACGACACTTGGGAATTAATTTTGATATGGTCGTTTCAATAAGGCTATCCCTACATGTCAAAATTAGTAAATCCAGCTCATAATATGTGCGCTCTTAGAAAGCGTACGTAAATAACATGGCGGGTCCGGCCAATGTTTATTGGTACTGATGAGAAAAACAAAAAAAAATAAAATAAAACAAAAACAGCTAGCTAGACTAGCTGGACTCAAATAGTCTCATTAATAAAAATTTAACTAACAAACTCATGGGGCCGTAAGCTGCCGCAGCAGGGATAGAGACACTAGATATATATAAGTAAATGTATATTTGTTTTATGTATGGACGAAAACAGTTCGCTGGGAAATAGCAGAGAATCTGCTTTGGCATTGGCTCTGGCACTAAGCTGTTAGCTGTTTGTTTACTTTTGTCTAACGCTGGTTCTGTTATTCATTTCAGCTCATAAATTTCGATTCACCTCGCGGCGGCATATCATTAGTCACTGAGAAAGGTGTGCTGACCAGCAGTCGGCTCCTGGTACAAAAGGCCATCCAACAGGACTCCGGACTCTATACATGTTCACCATCCAATGCCAACCCGACGTCGGTGCGCGTGCACATCGTCGATGGTGAGTAGCCCGGTATGCAAAACCCTCGTTTCCATATTCAACCTTCCTTCATATTGCCGGAGCTTGGAACGTTGTGCGAGCAGAGAGCGCTTTAATTGTGGGTGGTGTGGGATAGCTGGCTGGCTGAGAAGTCGTCATCGTCGTGGTCAGCGGCAAGACAAATGTGCGACGCCCGAAAGCCAACTAAGCTTATTTGACTTACTTTGACAGACGACCGCGGCTGTGATTGACGACAACTTGCTTACTGCGGTGCTCTGCTCTCAAATCCAAATGCTACCCATTTAATTCAAGCTTGACCAAAAATTAACGGACGGACAGCTGGGCGTATGCGCAATATCCCTATCACTTGTGTGGCATTTTCTAGGATTTGCGTATATATAAATATACATATACGTCTATATATAGATATATTTATTTTTGTACTTCACATTGATTTTTAACAAATCAAAAGAAATCTAGTGCAATCCAACTTGCTATTTAAATATATACTTTTAATTGATCGTTCTTTCTATGGCAGCACAATACTAATGTGTAAACATATATCAGAAAAATATCGATCTGAATTTCGACATAGTAAGGTGTGCTTACTTTAGTTAGAAAATAAATTTAAATATATCTAACAATCTTTGTTTTCACTTCACAATTTCAAAGAAGACTTTTTTGACCCTTTAATTAATTTGAATTACGACGATTAGTGATTTTATGCGACCAACTCATGCAAAGCAAGATCCATAAATACATATAACCATAAGTGGAGCTGTTTGTTAATGCTAGTTTCTTTGTGCAAACGTAATATACTCTGTGTACTTAATATTAGGGCATAAAAACGGTTAATTCACGGAAATTCCGCCACTGGCATTTCAATAGTTTCAATTAAAGCTGTCATTCTGATGCCCAACTTTGTGACACTGTGTTGATTAGTGGCAGAGATATTCACACATTTGCCAAAGTCGTAAAAAATTAGTTTTGAGCAACTTTGGGCATCAACATTTTCGTAAGTTTTGACTCACTTACGTCACATCTCTCCAACAGTTCGTCGCTTTGCGTTACGCTCTCCACATTATACTCTCCAAGCCCCCATCGTCCGCTCATCTGTTCTTCCCCACTTCCGCTGTGGCCGGAAAAAAGAGCTTACAAAGCAAAAAGTTTAACAACTTGAGCGCAAATGACTTTGGCTTGTAAGCGGCTCGCTACAACAAATACACCACGGAATTAGACTAGAATAATAATAGCAACAACAAGCAGAAAAGAACCTCAGCAGCCCTCAGCAGCAGCTAAAGTGTCATCCAGCACATACCCTGTACACAGATCTGAATCATTCCTTTCTGCAAATATTCTCATGAAAATGTGCTGCCCTTATTTCTGATATGTATCGATTTAATGAAGAAAAAATAAATGAATAAATTTGTACTGTTCGATCTGAGCATTTAGCATGTCAAATTTGAAGTCTCTGTACGCACTCCGGGATACAGGGTATGAAAGACAACAATATCAACTTCTTAAGTGGAGCAACTGCTGAAACTTAAGTAATTAACACAAGTTGTTTGCACTCAATGTAACTGACTAAGCAGGGAGGCAAATCCAGGGACGTGTCTGCAGGACGCATTTTACTACATTTCTCAGCAGTTCATATCATAAAAAGAATACTTCAATCGCCAGTGCTTGATACCAATACCTACTTCTAGCATACACATGCCCATTGCTCAATTATTAAATGACCTGATGTCAATAAAAACATAATTAAGTTTCCTATAAGCGTGCTTCGTGTGGATCTCATTAATAAACATACAATATGCTTATTTGGTTGTGATCTTTGTACTTTATTGTCTAATAAATCCCCATGCCATTATCTTGTCTTTATTTTTATTGTCATACTTAAATACTTGAATAATATATATGATTTAACATTGTTGATTTTTAACTGAATAATTTGGTATTTTTACAAGGGATTTCGTAGAATTTAAAAATACATTTTCGAAATTGAATGGTGTTTTATATTAAATAGTCAGCTATTTTTACTCCGCTTAAATTATCGACGGCAGTGCTGTCATTTTAGCATTTTTCCGTACAGATCTCTCCTTTCACTTGAATTGGCCGAAATAGCGTTTGCCCCCCTCCGAAAATCGATCCTAATCGGTCAATATAAATCAGCTAATGCTAAGGTATGGTTTGAATTTCTGTTAATTAGCTTAACATTTACAATTTATGTGGTTTTCTGTCTAAACTCACAGATAATTGTTAAACATTGATATGCTTTCAACTGAAAGCTGCTTACTATTAAACAAGCACGACACTTCCAATTAGAGTTTCACCCCAAATGCAATTAAAATATTTAAATGGCTTTTCATTTAATATTTTTACAATCCAACTTTTCGCGTTTTTCTTTTGAATTTCTCATGTATGAGCAGCTGAACTGCTGCAAACACACACATCAAAAAAAGATGACAGCCAAATGTAATCTTTACTATTTTGTTATTTGCAATTCCCAAAACGGGTTAAGTTCGAAATCTATTGACATACCCGACTGAGAGCCGGAAATTTGTGTTTCTATTGATTTCATTCGACCAGTCGTTTTTTCAAATTTTTTTTTTTATATATGTTATTAACTTTTCTATATTATATATTATATGTAAGACAGAAATAAATTTGACAAGCTAAGGACGCTTGTTGTTTTAAAAAAAAATAAAGCAAGCTAAAGTACAATAAATATTTATATAAATACAATTGCTTATCGATATATTTTCATAAATCTATCGATTAATAACTCAATATATATAAATATACTTTTAGTTAAAATAAAAGTGTTGCCACTTTGCACATATGCATTGTATAAAACAATATTTAAATACGTCGATGGATCTCAACTATCAAAATTATAAAATACGAGTAATTGGGATGAGCGATGGCATAATAAGAGTACCACTGATATGGAATATCAGCAATAAGACAATACAGCAATAATTCTAAGAAAGTGTATACTTATTGATTATAAGCCCGACGAAGAATGTTTTTGTAATGTTTTCATTTCATTGTATTAACCAATTGGACAATAATGTTTGTGTTTTAATTTCAACAGGAGCCTGATTATTAAAAATTTATGTGCTTCTAATCTTTAATTTCACCATAGGAATTATGTGATTCTGGGATATCATATTCTTCAACCGAACACAACTCTGCTAAAGTATCTTTTGTCATTCAACATCCTAATTGATAAAGTTGTAGTTTTATCCTACTGGAGGAACAATCTCTGAGAAACAGAGATTTAAATTGTGGCTTATCATAAAGACGTTCATATTTAAAATGTTAATCAATTAGAAACCTTTATATTTGTTTTAGCTGTTAAAGTCTGTTTCATCTAAAATAACTCTCAATATTATAACTTTTAATATAGGATCTATTGTTAACAATAACATTTTTCCATTCATTACCAATTATTTTCGTTTACTCCGTCACCCATATTTAACTTTGGCAATATCCGATTTCAGGGACTATAAGAGCCAGAGACTTCAGATTTTGAATAGAAGTTCACGTATACCACGCACAGATCAAGTTTCTTTCATTTTTATCGATAATTCGTCTGACTCGTGAATATCGACATAACTATAATTCCGATACCAAACGGCGCTCAACGTATTTAATAGCTGGCTTCAGGGAATCTCGTACTCAAGTTCGCGTTTGACTACAGCATTCAGACCAATTTTTATCAATCTTGGTAAAAATAAACCAGTAATCTACCTTCGGGATCTAGACATAAAAAGAAATATCTAAAAATAGTAAGTAGTAAGTAGCAAGTAGCCAAGTGGGGCATCAGTATTTACAGAGTAAGGACGCAAATATAGCCAAGCTCTTTTTGAACTTAAAGCCAAAGCGCTTACTGTTGGCACAATGTGGCATTTTGTTGCCCGCCAAATTTTATAGCGAGCGCAGAAGTTATTTTAGAATTAATTTTTCAAAGTGAATCCGCGTGAAGTGCGCATCGGTATGTGTTTTGTTGTCTCTGTGTGAATAGGAAGTAAGAAATATGTATATGAGCTCGGTTTTTAAAGGGCACTGGGTATTTAGGTTTTCTTTTATTGCCGGCAATTAAATTAATAGACAATAAAGCTTTTGCATTTGCCGCCAGCACGCGCTCGCCAACGTTGCTGGCTTATGTTTTCATTTTCATGCTATCTTTTGTCCACTCAACGTTATTATTATTCTTGCACCGTATCTTTGCGCTCACTAACTATACCAATTTTGCAGGCGAGCATCCAGCAGCTATGCATCATGGCAGCTCCGGTTCTCTGGAGCCACCGGAACTGCTGCTATTGCTGCTGCTCTCGTGCGGATTACTGCTCTTTCTGGAGTTGAATGGGAATGGGTCCGGGTACGGGTCCGGGACCGAGTCGTACATCTCTCGTCTCCCGTCCACCGACCATTCCTTACCCACTACTACCACCACCACAGCTAATATGACAACAACAACAACAACAACAACAGTAACAACTGAACTCGAGCAACGAAACAAGACCAGCACCAGCATCAAAACTAATGCCAATGCCAACGACATCGTCACCGTCATCGCCATTGCCAACGCCATCGCTCCGGTTAGCTGCGCTGAGTTGCAGCTATCTGGAAATCAGTTGGAGTACGGCATGTTGCCGTCGGCGACATAGCTGGCAGGCGCTGGCACAGCTGCCACAGTTGCAGTCTAAAAATGCAGAGACCCCATGGGAAGGACTTTCTAAGAAGCTAAGGACTTAAGTTTGTATTTTGTTATTTCGACTTTAAGATATGTTTATGATTCGAACCTAATACTATACTAGTGTATCGTTGGTTAATCTCGTTATCACTAAATTAAGAGGCCGGTTTGCATCAGGCGAAAAACACTGAAACGCAGACACTTTTATCAATTTTCTAAAAATACTATTATCAAATAACAGGAATTAAAAAAAAAAAGGAAGTAGTGAAAATGTTGCTTGGTGGCAATGACGCAAGTAAAGCCAACTACACTGAAATGCACACAGACCCACACCCAAACATACCCAAACACACACACACACACACACACACACACACTCACACCCACACATGAATACAGACAAGTTGTCAGCTTACATAAGGGCTACTAAATGTAATTTTACTATTTGCCATAACTTAAAATAATTGTCTAAAGTAATTTGTGTTAGTTAGTGCTTGTTTATTCGTCTTGTCTACTTTGAACTCTCAACAGGTAACGTACGATGAGCAAGCAACTAGCTACACACACCTACACACACACACACACACAGACGCACACACACACACACACACGCGCACACACATACAAGTTAAGCTATAGATGTCTAAATATAAATACATACATACATAGTATATGTATGTAATATAAAGACCCCAAAGGGAATCGACTTTTTTTTTTGTCGTTGTTTTATCTAGGCTAAGCCCAAGACTATAGTAATATTTAAGAAAATAGTTGCTGCAATAACTATGCAGCTTACATCACATACATACATAATATACAAGCAACATACATACATATAGCTGATACATATGTATAGCCATATGTGTATATGTACATACATTGGAAATGATTGAAATTGCATGCTCTAGAATCTTAAAATTGTTCTTCGGCTTGCCAAAGATTAAATACCCTTGCAGACAAAATTACCAAATAGGCTTTTTCTTATACAACAAAAACTTGCGAGTAATTCAGTTTTCAACCAATCGTTCTTGTTGCAGCTAAAAAAAAAAGAGGAAAGTTGTCCGCTATTGGTACATTTTAATGAAATCGACCAAACTCGTACGAGATAAAAAGCTTTGTATCCGACCGATTGTTCCTACTACGGCAATGACAACTTTGTGATCTGACCCGGCCGGTTTCAACACATATTTATGTATATATATATATATATATGTATGTACATGTAACTTTTTTCTAGATTGTTTATTTGGCTGAGGCACTATTTATATTTATATTTATATTTGTATATACTTTATGGATTTGGATTTTCGAAATGCAATCAATGCCTGCCATTTGTTGTAACAACCACTGCAAGGGTATGAATATAGTGCACTCCTGAATGGCCAAGTATGTATAAAATGTAAGTGATTAATTTTTAATTTTTAATTTTATCATTTACTTTTTTTTATGCACTTATCGTAGGTAATTTAAATACCGTAAGTTTAGCGCGCGTTTTCATATGTAGGACGTTTACATATGTATTTGAGTGTGTAAATGTATTAATGTATTAATGTTCGCTTGTAAGCAAAGGGAATTCAACACACACATGAAAACATGATTATTGTCAGGATAAGCAACTACCCATACTAAATACAGCAATTTATAAGTACTTATGTAAGCGTTTATCTCTCACTCTTTCTCTCTAACTCTCCCTCTCGAACCTCTCTTCCATTCTCTCTCTCTCTCTCCCTTTTGTGGCTTTCTACTTCTCTATGTCATTCGGAGCACTTTGCAAAGGAGCAACGTGTTTTATATCACTTTCAATCTATGTCACGTAAAAACACACTTGCTCGTTTATTAAGTGTTAACTTATGGGAATTTGGCCAAGCTAAAACAAAAAAGAAACGATGGATAGTCCCACCCCAAATTTGGGTTTAACCCAAACCAAGTCCTAGCCACAATAGCCAACAAGCCCAATTTATTATATTTTAAAAAATTCGCCCAATCGCAAAAGAATGTTCACTCTACAGAAAGTACTACATACTATAATAAAATAATGCATAAATTTAGTACATAAATACAACATATATATATGCAAAACCAAATCAAATAAAAAATATTCAAAGCTCGAAAGTATATTTAATAAATGTGATGAACGTCTAGCAAATTTCAAGCTTATTCAATAAAACACTAAACAAAAAACCGATGACCAAAACATCAATGAAAAGCGCGCGCGAGATAAGCACGGCGATAAATTATAGCACACACAGACACAAATACCATTTATGTATATGTATGTATAAGTTTCGATGCATTTCAGTGTTGAATAAGGAATATCCTTAAATGCTATCTCCGTAAGTAAAAAGATTTAAGAATTCCAGTCAACAATTACTGGGTAGTAAATACGGTCAACCCCAAAGATAACTCGACTTACCAAACGCATTTTGAATTATTTGCATCCAATGTTTTCAGTTCAAAGCAGCGTTTTGGACAATATTCAAAATCTAAATTACTATATGCTTAGCATTGAGTATCTTTGAATAAGTTGTTTTCAAAAATATGACCAAAATAAGTGCAGACAAATTGATTCTCACGACTCCGCAATACTCTGTTCCCAGTGATAAAACAGCTAAGCACAGTTGAAAAATTTCCATCTATAAGTGGGAATCAACATTTTTGACAAGATATTGCATTAAGTCATCAGTAGTCCAAATTTTCGGCTGCATATGTGACCAAGAATATTGGTGACTCTTCTTTCAAAAAATTTGGGCGACTTAGATTCTCACTATCTGTGAAGAGGAGGGGAACAGTCGGGAAAATATCTGCGCATTTTCTCAGAAGCGGATAAAAAAAAAGAGCATAATTCTATTTAAACCAATCTTAAGGTCTTTAGCTACTAGAACACTGAAAAACCCGCTTTCTTACGGACAGAAGGACAGACAGTGAGATAAAACCAATTTGCTATTTTTCCCATTGGGAGTAGAGTATATATAGAATGAAATAAATGACACAACTTTTTATTGTATGTATAAATAAGGTGAAAATAAAGTCCATGTTGAGAAAGCTAAAAACTTTAAGTATATACTAAAACACAATTAAATAATACTGGCATTAATATATAATCTATAAGCCATAATTTCATATATGTTGAACACCATATTTTTTTTGGTAGAATTAAACTCAAAAAGTATAAAATTGCTAGAAAATGCAGAATAAAATTTTAAAAATAAATATGTATGTTTAAAATAAGCATAAAAATTGCATAAATGATAAACAATTTAAATGTGGTTAAATAAGAATAAATACAGAATTCATAAATGTTTGCAAAACAGAAAAAATTTCAAAATCCAAAAAAAAAAAATAACAAACAAAAAATTAATTCATAAATACATACACATATTCAGATGGCTTGCCGATTCATAAAACAGAAAAGTTAAATTCGAAAGAAATTTAAGAAAAAAGTTAAATTTGAAAGAAACTTATGTTTTTTTTTTCAATTTAAATTAAGTGAAGTATTCGGAGAATATTATTAGTACTTAGGTTCGGGCAAAAAAATATAACATGAAAATGAATGAGAACAAAATAAACAAGATTTAAAATACAATTTCAATAAAAGTGTAAAATTACAGATAAATGTAAAAAAATGTGCGTCTTGTTTTAATAAATGGGAATGGAAATTATTGTTTATAGTCGAGTAGGTGTGAATTATACATAAAATATGTTTCAAAATATGTTCCAGATGGTCTCTACGATGGCTCAACAACTTCGGTTATCAAATCAACTGCAAATTCTACCTCACAGCCCATTATTTAGACGACGGGACTTATATTTAAGTACATGTAAGTACACTAATGTGTATGTGTATGTGTTTATGTGTGCATGTATTTAATGTATACACGTTTCGCCTGCAAATAATGAGACTGTCAACTGGGCATTAACATTTTTGGCTTAGGTGTTGAATACCATCAAATACACATACATATACATTACGCACATAGAAGGAAGCAGAATTAATAATGTGCTGACGAGGAGGACATTAGCTGTCAATTAGTGAGAAGCCCAAATTTAAAGACAAGCAATTAAATACATGAATGTGTTCATATTCATGGCAGTGCAGAGGGAAAGTGTGCTTTTTTAATGTGCCGAAACCAAATTTGCATTCTTATTATCTGAAAATAACACATACTTATATATGCATACATTAATATACGACTTTTTTACTCGTTTCCTAAACAAATAAAGCGAGAAGAAATAAAATGAAAAAATCTATATCTCAAAGACTTCAAGACCTTAAAACCTGCACCCAACCAACTATTATTGTACCGGGAAACGAGCATGGAGACTATCTGTCAATGTGTTAAATTAAATACATTTAAATGGGTATGCCTAAGTGACAGCAAATAAAAGAGTTTTTCTTTTAGTTTTTAGTTACAGTGGACCTTTTGTGGCAACGCCCAAGCGGCAATCCTTTACGGATAAGCAAATAATCCACTTATAATTAGCAGTAAAGAAAGAGGGAGAAATGTAAAGAGAAAACGTTCCAAGTTGACAACAACAACAACAACAACAACAACTGTAGCAGCAAAGGGTGTGCGGGCAAGCGACCAAGGATAACAGACAGGCCGCCAAGTGGTTAATGTTGAGCAAATTATTAAATTGCAGAGCGCAAGCAGCGGGGGATAAAAGGCGTGCGACTAGGCCATAAAAATATTAAGTAAGCAAGGGGCGTGTTAATTTATGGCCAACAAATATGTTTGGCAAACGTAAAGCGGCGGCGACCAAAGAACGCTGCCGCTACAAGGGTCACAAGCTGCCAAGGCCTAGTGCTCAAAGATGAGGCGGCGGTTGGGCACGATGGGGCGGTGAGGCGGTGAGGCTGTATGCGCTTAGGCTCGCTTAAAAAGTTGTAAAATATGTTAAAATACTTGGACGGTGCTAAAAATTAGTAAGCATGCAAAAAATTAAACAAGCGTAAATAATAAAAGAAGCACCGACAAATGGGTCGACAAGAATTCGAGCCGCAAAGGACCGGCTAGGGGTGGCTAGCCACATTCAAGCAAACCAACAACAATAGCTGGGGATACACAGAGAGAGAGAGAGAGAGAGATAGAGAGAGAAAGAGAAAGAGAAGCTGCACTCCCAAATAAACTGAAACGAATTATAAAGAAACCCAATACAACAAAGGAAAGTTTGTCAGGTGACTCGATAGTTGAATGCAAACACTGTATGTGTATTCATCTATACATATTGTATAAGACACATTTATTTAGCTCAAAGACTATTAAGGACACATTTCTATAAAAGATTATATACACTGCTGCATTGTGTTGGACCTATTCTTTTGAGTATTTCAAGAGTTCATATACATCTCACAGACAATTAAGTTAGTTAGTTAGTTAAGCAGCCTACGGGATGGATTATAGTGCAGGAGTAAGAAAATGAAAAAGGATTACGTCCATTGCGGTGGCACAATGCGCCAATACGTGGATCGATGGGGGCTTACTCCCCCTCTGACCGCCGCCCCAACATAACTTATTGCTATGGTTCATCTGCAATCGATCGGGGCTCGTAGAAATAAATCAATATCAAAGATGAACTGACGAACGACAAGATCAAACAAGATTGTCTGTACACACATTATTTGATGTACAGATTGATGTACAATTGGCGAGCTGTCGCTAAATGTTTATTGCTGAGATCCAAATCGAGTTTTACAGTCCGTTAGATTCATAGTTATACAAATGAAATCTAAGAGTAAAGTCTAATAGCTATTAAAACTTTACTTTTTATATGTATATGGCTGTGTTACTATCTTATGTTGTGTTCTCAAATGTCTTTTATTTAGTCATGAATTAATTTACATTTAAGTTGCAACATCATCAGGTAGGTTTGATAACAAAATATTAAAAGTCATCAAGCTGCTTATGAAATGTCCGCAAAATTGAATGCATGTTTGTTCATCAGAGAAATCTACATGAAAATAGTATTTTATTTTGACAATCGAATTTCGCGGCAATTCAATAATTGTGTTCGCGGTTAAGAAAGTTTTTTTCCGCATTTGATATCATATTTGCAGACTGTAGACCCACTGTAGACGCAGTGTAGACCCACTGTAGGCACGTTGTGAGGCAATTAAAAGTGGGTTCAAAGTTCAGTTCGGCTCACAAATTATACGAGCATTTAATGAACTGTGCCACGCATACAAAGCATACACACACACACACACAGGCAGATACTTCACACATGTGACTACGTGCAGTCATTAAACAGGAAGGACCACGCCCTCACCACGGTTGAGGCAGCAACCTGATAACCTGTGCGCTAAGGTCACGCGCTGACTTCAACCAAAAAGGTCACTCAAGCAAAATGAAATGAATAAATGTATGAGAGCTTTGCATAGGCATCTGTGTAGGGATGGGCAGTGGTGGGGGAAGCAGCACTTTGTGGGGATGGGGTTAGGCACTAATGCCAACCGAATGGCCAACTAAACGCTTTATAATGGACGCTCTGGCCGCCAGGATTGAAACTTAATTGCGAAATTTTAACAAACACTCGGAGCAATAACAATAATTTTATCAGTTTACACAAAGAGACACAAGGGGGCACAGCTGCATAAGAAGTAATTGCATACATATACAAACATATGTATGTCTGTATGTATGTTTGGGCAGAATTTGATGGGGAGTCTTGTACCACCCACTGTGCCACTTTCAAGTCCCACGGTGCTGGCCAATAATTTATGCGCGACAGACTTAAATTAGAAACGTTTTTCTTGTTGCGCTTTTTTCAACACTATATCCATGTTATGAACGCAATAAACATGGCCCACTAAGGATGAGAAGGAACAACCATCGCCGTCGTAGTTGCTATTGTTGTTGTTGTTGTTGTTGTTGTTGTCGTTGGCCGTAGAACATTACTTCCTGCTGCTGCTGTTGTTGCCGAAGCGACAAGTGCACTTTATTAGCGCTTTCTCATTTGCCGCAGCCTTGGCCGAGCACGAGGATGTGGACTCACTGTGTGGCCGGCCTCCTTCTCGAGCCGGTGCCGCGTGTTCGCCTTTTGGCATAAACGCGATCATTAAAAGCACATTGACATGGTGCACAGTGAGCGACGAACTGCAATTTCACGCATACAAACACTGTGACAAAACTGTACGATTTCATTCCCCACATTAACTAAATAAATAGTAACTACATATGTATATTATCGATCAGCATCAGCAACCGATCAACATCAAGCTGTTATCATATAGATTTCACAGATACATTTTTTAAATATTTAAGCAATTCAGTGAAGAGAATCTCACAATTTGTCAATTGCAATATAAACATATCTTACATTTGTGATGTTCTGATGTTAAAGCGACTAAAGCTAAAAAGTATATTAAAAATAAACTAATTTTTCGAGTTTCAGATTGTGTCATCGAAGTGCATCCCCAAGAAAGCATTCTCTTTTCATCTGATTATGGAATCGAAAAACGCACGTCTTCTTTCGATCTCAATAAAACTGAACATGGATGGGAATGGCAAACAATTTAATGATTTTCAGCCACTGCACAGATGTAGTCAATTATAATAATTATATATAAAATATTTATATTTACATTTTTAGTTTGGTTCCAAATCCAAAAGTCGTTTGAAGAAAAACTAACATTTTTCATGTTTTGAACAAGAAGAAAATGTTCAAAAATACTAATACACGGGCAGATGTAATCATGTATAACCATCATACATCGATAGAGTTCTTCTTATTGACCTTTCCTCCCTAGCTGTGTACAATGTCTTTGACATTGTTCTTGTCTCTGTTGTTCCTACATAAGAACACTCATTAATTAAACTCATTTAAGCTTCCCGGTTACTTGCGTCAGTCTTAAACAATCGATAAGTGTCGATTATCATCCATATTCATTGATGTCAGCAAGCGCCTAGCTATAAATTGTCTGAATGTAGATACAAACATACATACATACACACATACATACATACATATATAGTATGTATTAGACATGTGTAGATGTAATACAGACTCCTAACTGGTTCTCATTTGTTTTCTTTTGCCTATTTTCTCCATCAATGTGGCTTATGAATAATTTTTATACTTTGGGCCAAGTTAGAATTCCGGTTTAAGTGTCTGCATCAAATTTAGCAGCGCCATCAATTCAACTCAATGTTGGGGCCAGGCCACATTTTGTCCCGATCCCTGGTGCAGTGGCGGGCAGGCGAAACAATAAAAGACATAAAATTAATTAAATTAGGCATAAACAAAGCAAAAGGTGATTAATTAACTAGAAATTTATACCGTTACATTCACCAGCAACTGGCATAAAAGACGTGCTTGGCCCCGAGGAGCCGCGTCCGGGTGTTCAACTAAAAGGTGGACGGATGACGCTACAGGGAAGGGGTGCCGACTCACGACTCACGACTCCCAACTGTCGACTGCCGAGTGCCGAGTGCCAAGTGTGCGGAGCTGTGCGGAGCAGTGCGGAATGGCATTACGCCAGTTTGGCCATAAATGGGTTGCGAATTCTCTGTGCGATGGGGCAGCGTTGCCTGTGTGTATGTGTGTAAGAGTTTCCGCCAATGAGGCTACATTTTGCGCCTTATTTGCCCATTCATTATTATTTCGTTGCTTAGTCGTCCTCCTAACTGGTACTTGGTGCTTTTGATTTGGTTACTTGTCCATTGCGACTATTGTTTGTTGAGGCGCGGTGGACATTACCGCGATTCTCTGCCCATGACGCCCGGCACTGGGAACTGGTTTTGACTCTAGCTCCGGCTCCGGCGCCGGCTCCGGCTCCAGCTCCAGCTCTGGCATTGGCATTTCATTTCGTGAGCACGCTTTTAATTAATTTTATAAAAACAGACGAAATGAGGAGAGCCAACGGCATTGACATGGGTAATGAAACATGATTATTACGGGTAAAAATGTGGGGTTGTTAACCAAACCACCCACAACGATTGTTACTATTGCATGTGAATTTGGTTCAAGAAGTGCAAAGTTCAAAGTTTGAAACTTAAACTTTATTAAGACTAGTTAAATCATTTCTAAAAAAACAATTAGCTTCTCAATCAGTGTATAAATGATATAAAAATCACAATTTAATGATTATTTCCTAAATTACTCATCTGCTCAGATAAAGGTAATTATTGTGTGGTTTTACCAATCAACCCATGCCATACTGATTACTTCCGGAGTGAACAAATAAAACAAAAGTACACTAGACGATAGCGCTTAAGATGATGATCACTTGTAGCCATGTCTACTTAGTTGGCTTATTGCTGTTGATGTTACTCGCGATTTGCCATTAGTTATTCACTCAACGTAGTTTTCCCATTTCATCTGTTGTGCGCAGTCGGCATTCCTGCCGCATTCAGGGTGCATTAGATGGCGCTTGCTTAGTTTATATGCATTTATGTTTTCCAGCAACAGCAGGGGTGGCCAACAGGCGTCCTGTCGCCAAAGCACATCGTTGTTTGCACTGGTTACGCAGAATGCGGCGCCCCTAATTACAGTTAATTGATGCCACAGAATAAGTGGAATGAAGGGAGAATACAATATAAGACGGGCCAGTGAGAAAACATGGTCAAGCACATACAAAGCGCGACACCGAAAACATACACAATTTTCCACTTTGTACTAATCAAGAACTCATTATCCTTCATTATGCTTTTCAAGTAGCCGTATGCAACAAACCATTTCCACTTTACACAACACAGCAAATCCAAGTGGAAAACGGCCACCAAGCAATCATTCATGCATACAAAATGTAAAACGTAGCCGTCACTTATATATATATATATATATATATATATATATACTTGATTGGAGGGTTTGCAAATTGCTTCTTTTTTGTAAACTAATCTCTTAATTTTGAATAGCAGTGTAGAAAAATATATGAATATGTAAGTAAGTCTTCTATTAGCTTGCAATTACAGTACCCATTTTCCGAATACTTTGAATACTTTGACCGCGAAGTATATTTTTAAATCGCTTGATTTTTATACTATATATTTCAATGTCCGTTCACAACTTGCAAGCTGAAGTCACCAAATGTTTAGTATGTTCCTGATAACTCCATTTGAGAATCAATAAGAGAAAGGTTTAACTACGCCCACTACCACTCCCGAAAACGCGAAAAGTCTATATAAACCACAATTAAATTACGTAGTTTACTCGAAATCTAAATCAAAATATTTTTTGCATTTATCTCTTCCGCAATTTTAAAGTCAAACTTGGAATGTAGATTACCAGGAACCTTCCTCAAACATCGGTAATTCTTGGCTACAATCATCCTTGTTGGCATCAAAGTATTTTGTAGTCGCTTACGCCTGACTGCAACTTTCTTATTTCGTTGTGTTGTCATTATTACTAATCAAGTTAAGTCATTTAACAAACTCCGCAAATTATTACGAAGTTTTAGAATATAATGTGCAGAAAAAAAATTCATTAAGTGTTAAATGCCAAAAAAAATAAATGTTTTTGCGATGGACTGAGAAGTGATCCATTATTGACTGTTGATTTTCAAAATTTCTACTGAAATTTTCTCTTCTGAAAACAAATGCAATTGAATCGCGATAAAAAAAAAACAACAAATATTCATAGGTACATACATATTTATTGTTTAAAATATAAAATACAAATAATAATAATAATAAATAAATTATTTATTTATAATATATTTTACACATAAGCTTATACATGAAAATGCAGTGTTTTTATTTTAATATGTATCTCGCGTCACATTTGATGACTTGGCGAGTAACTGACTCCAAGCACGACTCTTGTATTTAGCTTCTATTGTTGTCGTTGTCGTTTCTGCTGATTTCACCTCGTGTCTTGATCATCTTTTATTAATTTTTGTATTGTTTTTGTTTTTAATGGCAATTAAAGCGACCAGAGCTCACGAAATAATAAAGTTAAATACAGAATACGAAATAGGAAGAGTCTACGATGAAAATGAAGTAGCAATAAATAAGAAGAAGCAACGCATTCGCGGATGAGCGTTAAATGGACTATTTAGTTTTAAATTGCAAGCGATGGCTACTTATATGAGTAGTGACTGAACTTAATGCTTGGCCTCCTCCTCCTCCAACTCGGCAGCGACAATGGGTTCCAGCTGCTTGCCGGACTGCTCCTCCCCCTTGCCTTCCGCATCGGGTAAGACGCGCACCTCCACACGATTGGAGGCGCCATGTTCCTGTTCATGCTCTTCATGCACATCTTCATCGTCCACTTGCTGCGGGTCCACCTTCTGATCATCATTTTGCGTGTCATCGGAACGACTCTGCGCCTTATGATTCTGTGGCAGAGATGACGACGATGACTGTGGCTGCTCAATGGCCGTTAGTATGGATTGCAATAGACCCTGTGACAAGATCTCCTCGTGATTGGCAACTGGCTCACCGCTGGCTGCACCACTGTGTGGATTGCTGCCAGCACCGCCAACACCCACATTGTTTAGCGAACTACCAAACTGTACCTGAAAGTTCTGCATCGGCTGGCCATCAGTTACTCCCAACTGAATGCTCTGGGACTTTTGTGCCGAGATCACATTCAAACCATCCAGTCCCGGCAACTCATGCGGATCGGTTCCGTCGGGTAGTGCTGACACTGACGACTTCTGTGAGGCGTAGCCGGAGTGATCGAAATCAATTTCGTTGCCCGAGGGTGGTGGACCATAGCTGTCACTGGGCCCGGTCACAAACTGTGTATGCTGCTCAGCGACTGGAATGCTCTGTGCGATGGCATTGTACGCACCCGGAGATGAAGCCGAGATGCTGCCAAATTGTTGTTGTTGCTGCTGCTGCTGGTGTTGTTGATGTTGCACTTGGTAGCCAGTGCTGCTTACCAAATTGGGACCATGACCGCAATCGTGCACCACAATTGTCTGTTGCTGCTGGTTGGGATGCGGTGGTGGTGGTAGGCCTGGTTGTTGATTAAATCTCGGTGCCTGGTGTGCCAAAGGAAGTCCCTGCGAGTGGACAAACTGTTGCGTGTACTGCGACGAACTGAAACTGTTCTCCAAGTGTTGTTGATGATGCTGCTGGTGCTGTTGCTGCTGCAGATGAATGTGTGGTGGTGGTCGAGGTGGGAGATATTGCTGCTGTTGAGATGGTGGTGGTGGTGGTGGTAAGTAGTTAGGCTGTGGACCAGGACCAGGAGGACCGAACTGCTGCCCTTGTCCAGGCTTCTGGTGAATGAACGCTGGTCCGTGCTGCGGCTGCGGCAGTTGCTGCTGGACAATGATCTGTGGCGGCGGCGGACCAGGACGACTTAGAGGTGTTCCGTAGATAGCTTGCGGAGCTGTGGGTGGCCCACTCAAGGCAATTTCATGGGCGGCTGGTGGAATGTAAGTGGGTGGTTGTTGCGCTGGCTTAACGCCAAATTGATCCAGATGCTGAACGGTGGCGCCAATCGACTCCAACAGACCGTTTGGCACGGGCGGACGATAAGCGACAGGCTTGCTGGGATGTCCAGCGCCAGGACGTGCGAACGGCGGTGGATTTCCAGAGGGTGGTCCATATTGGATGTTAACGTTGGAATGCGACTGCGAATGCGCCTGCGACTGGGCATGGCTACTTGTCAAAGCGGCAAAATGTGGCTGCGGTGGCGGTGGTGGGCCATAGTTGGGTCCGGGTGGTGCCTGTAGTGGTGGCTGACCACCACCACCAATAGTCTGGTATTTGTGAGCATGCACGGAACCAGGAGCAAACGAATCAGCTGGCGGCTTAGAATAGCTGTCTTCAATGCCTCCGACGGAGATCTGTTCGTCGAAAAGAATATTATACTTGTCATAAGTTCAACTGAGGAAATGCATTTCTTACAGTTTGATTCTCTTTTTGAATTTAAAACAAATGCGATTCTCCAAACTTTATTTTTGAGTGTGGCATTGAGTACGTACCTGTAAAACGTCGGAGTCAATGTGGTTGTTGTTGTTGAAATGAGCATCGCCGCCGGGACCAGTGATCAAGTTTCCACCATCGCTCTGCAGAGCAACGGCAACCAGCTGTTCGTCGGTGAGTCCATCAACAATGCTGCCACCGCCCGTGCTGCCTCCACCCACATTGTACTGGGTGCCAAGGATCTGGCCATGACTCTGACTGTGTGCCTGACTGTGACTGTGGCCCTGACCCTGATTGACGTTGCTGTAGCCGCCCTGGGTCTCGATATGGTTCTGTTCGATGTAGGCACCGATCGGAGCTGGAATCGGTTTCCAGCCATCGCAGGCTGTGTGGAATGGCGCCTGGGAGCCACTCACGCTGTGTGTGTGTCCAGAGGCATCGATCTGGATCTGTACTTGCTTGAAGGGCGGGGATCCACCCGGGCCACTGGGAAGCTGCTGACCACCGGGACCAGACAATATGATGGTAGTCTCGGGCGCCCGGTTAAAGTTCGCCGGATGCGGGCCGGGCAGATTGATGGGCAGAGGTGGTGGGCCATAGTTGGGTGGGGTATCGTAGACAGGCTTAGGTGGCAGGTTCAAGGGTCCCGAGGCGGGTGGGCCGTAGGAAGTGGCTGGCTGATGGGCTGGCTTGAATAGTTGGGCTGGATGTGGTGCAGGCAGTGGCTGAGGAAAATGTGGTTTCTGTGGTGGCGGTCCGTAATGTGGTGGCGGTCCGTACTGTGGTGACGGACGATGCTGTAGCTTCAGAGGTGGCGGCGGTCCATACTTTTGTGGTGGTGGACCGTACTGCGGTGCAGGCTGTGGCGGTGGTCCATATTGTGGTGCAGGTGGGCCATACACAGGCTTCGGTGGTGGTGGGCCATACTCCGGTCCTGGCTTATGGTGAACATGAGGTGGTCCATAAAATGGCTTAGGAACTCCAAAGTGTGTCTTGATCTGCTCATACAAGCCACCCGAGAACGATGAGCCACCCCCACCACCACCACCACCACCACCACCTCCACCGCCCAAAAAGTTAAGTTTGGGTGGGCCATACTTTAAGGCTGGTGGGCCGTACTCGCGGAATGGAATCTGCTGTGGTACGCCATACTCCCGGTGTGGTATATGGTGTGGTGGCGGTGGGCCATACTGTGGTGCTGGCCTTGGTGGCGGTCCGTAGCTGTCAAAGCCGGCCTCTCGTCGCTTCAAATCTTTGCCACTGAGCACAGCTTGGCCAAGGCCAAAGCTTAATGTCATCAGCAATGCGAGCCGGAGCAGCATCTGAAGCAGAACGAACAAAAAGACAGAGATGCAACGAATAAGATTGATTAAATTTCTATTTATAAATCACAATTTAAATCATTTTATATAGCGTGCATAAATCAGCGAGTGTAAATAACGATTACTTTTTTAATTGTGTAATCAAGTAAATCATTCACTTGGAATATACGTTCAAATAAATAAGTATACGCGATGATTTGCTGTTAATTGATTTTCCTGAATGGTAATAATTATATTTTTATGCCTATTTCCTAGCGATGTTTAATTCCTCTACGATAGCAGGTTACTGCGATATTACCCATGACTTAAATAAGATTTACATTTTTTCAGCAGCGTACATTTTGCTATTTAGATTGTCAAACAATCCGAATGCCATTTGCAATAACGCAGTTCTGGGATTCACACCATTTGCACACGCTCGCTGTATCCACATCCACGGTTGCAAACATGGCTTACGTGTGACCATAACTTGCTCTAATTGCAGCCGTCATTTCTCTCTCCCTTCGCTCTTAGGAGTAATTAGTCGGCGGTTGGCCAATCACACTACTGCTAGCTGAGTCTGGCGCTCTAATTAAAACTTAATTGAGGTACTGTCTTCATCGTCAAAGACCCCATGGCAATCATATCGTAATCGTCATGATTCCCATGCCCCACGCATCATCGTCAATAACTAAACAACAGCGGAGCGTGCCACAAACAAAACAAGAAGACCAACAAACAAATTATATATAATAAGCCGAATGCCCGACTAGGCTTATACACTGAAAGTCCGCATACAGTTTGAAAAATAATTGACCAAACGACTTGGGTACAAATTAAATTTAAAGTAGAAAAAGCTACAGATTGTCTTCGGTATTATCTTGAAAATAAATTGTTGATTGCATTTGTTGCATGCGACAAGTTTAATATATTCAATTTGTAACATCTGTGTAAATACGGTTAAAATTTGAATAACTATAAATATTATTTTCAAAAAGTATTTTGTGTATTTTTTCGATTAGTATAATTCCCATTTACCAAAGCTAACTGGCATATTAAAATGTTTCTAGTAAATGACATCTGTCTTTTGCATTTGTTTACAAATTATAAAATCTTGTTTATCATACCTTTAATTGAAAATAAGCTATTCTATTCACTTCAATCTGTCACTATCAGCTTTTAATGAAACAAACATGCCAAACTTAAAATACATTTATATGCAGCTGTCATTGTAACTTTTGTTTGGAAACCGAATCAGAGAACGTGTGACTGCTGATAATTTGTTATCCAATGGGTGTATGAAGACTAGGGCATTTCATCGTCGGCATTCCAAGCTTTTTTTCTGCTAATTCAATAAAAAATGCGGCAGGCAACAAGCATTATATGATTACTCATTCCATATTCGAAACACAGCGTGTGAATTAACCGTTGAAAGCGAGTGACCGGACTCAAAAAGCACGATTACAGCTGCACGTACAAGTGCAGATACATGTATATCTATATATATATATATATGGCATATAATACTAATTGGATGGGATTACATGAGGTCAATAAAGCATTTCGGCTGTTTCTGATGGGCTATCCATGAGTGGGTTTTAGGCTACAAATAACAAATAACGATCGTATGCAAATGAGTTAAGTAGGTAACAACAACAATCACAAAAGATAGCAGGTAGGCGAGAAGTAAAGTTGGTAGGGTTAACAGGTTGATGCTGAGCGATTCGATAGTCCCAACTTCAAAGCCAATTCCAATGGTCAAATCAGTCAGTATGTCAGATATGAGGTCGTCTGCACTATTGTGTAACTTTAAGATAAACACACACACACACGTATTGATAAACTTGCTTGAGTGATGATGCCCCTTTCTCCAATTACGGCAACAATTACGTAAGACGCACTATGGGCAATCATCTACTTAGAGTGCAGCTCGATGGCCTCCGCCACTGTGCATTGAATATCAAAAGATGAAGCCCGAGGCAAAAGCAATAACAATAAGCAAAGCGAACAACAATTTGGCCAGCATTTAAATGTTATAAGCGCCCCAAGTGGCCAAAAGCGAAGAAGCCAAAAAGAAATGCCTCGTCCGAGGTAAAAACTTTCACTTCCCGTTAGCCACAATAACAAAAAACTGAAGTCTGCCGCAAATATATATATATGTACATCAATGGCTCTCTCTCTCTCCCTCTCCCTCTCTCTCTCTCTCTTTCTGTCTGTCGTCCATCCATCCCACCATCCCTCCCTCTGGGCCGCAATCCATCTGTTGTGGGGAGGATGAGTAGGTGTCACAAATGCAGGCAGTGAAATTACGCTGCTCATAATGAAAATACATTATACAAGAAATAGCAAACAATTAAGAGTGCCAGCAAGCATAAAATCATGTGAGATGCGGTTAGCAAAGAGTGCTGGCTGAAAGGGGCAGGTGGCAGGTGGCAGGTGGCAGATGGCAGGTGGCAGGCTGGCAGGGCGGCAGGGTGGGGAGTTAACCTGTAGAGCCGCCCATTGTCTGTGAAGCGTGTGAAGTGACCCGCATGCTGCCAGCAGATAGTTAATAATAACGAAAAGTAACTAACCCAATTGTTTTTGTAGTAATCTATTGCGAGAGAGTCAGTCAGTCAGTCAGTCACTCAGTCAGTCAGTCACTCAGTCAGTCAGACAGACAGTCAGTCAGTCGGTCGGTCTGTCGGTTGTTTGTCATATTGATTAAGTGATAGAATCAGCAAATGAGAAAATGAGCACAAACTTGGCTTCACTTACTACTATTTCTACTACTTCTAATACGGCTGTCGACTGTTTACTTGGCCATTACTTTGAGCAGCTTTCGTTCGATTTCTGTTCATTAGCATAGCCCACAAATATTTGTTATTGATGCTAAACAATTGACAAAACAACAGCAACAACAGACACAAACAAACGAGCAGTCGCAGCAGTAACAACAAAACACTCAAAAACCAAATAAGCAAAAAAAAAATAAAAATCAAGAAAAAAAGCAAGCTGCGAACTTTCACTCTCGTTGAGAAAACGATAATTTAGTTCGAAGATGAACAAACAAACCAAACGAATAAAAACAACAACAGAAAAACTTAACATACAACAACATTTACATATATTAAATGTAAATGAAGACGGATGCCCACTAAATTCGAAAAGGAAGCAGCAGCAGAATCCCGAAAGGATTGCTTATCTCATTCTATAATCATACCCAAAAACACTCCCATTGGTCCACCCACACCCAATTTCTTTCTCCAGCAACCCCACCCCGTCTCCCTACCATTTTCATTCTCATTCTCATTTCCAATTACAATTCATATTTTCGTTTGGATTGCCTGGGCGCAGCTGCTGCTGTCTGTCTGTCTTTCTGTCTTTCAGGCATTTGCTCAAAAGTAAGGCTCGTAATCTGTGTTAATTCCTTGCTAGCAGCAGCAGCTTCAGCCGCAGCAGCAGAAGTGGCAACAACAATAACAACAACAACAACGATAACAAACTCATTGAATAGCAAATACGAAATATTTATGAATCAATTTCGATCATAAATTAATTATGTGGACCCATAAAAGGCAGAAGCCTTCAGGCATCGTGTTGTCGAAATGAGTAATCTGCCACTGGCAAGGATGGTTCACAATTCAGCATCAATTTTCATTTGTGTACACGAAAACCGAAAACCAAAAACCCCTTATTAATTGATTGCATAGGTCAGTCATAGCGAAATCATATCGCAATCATTTACCAAGTGATAGAAACTTTTTAATTTCTCATTCAATCTGTTTTGATTTTTTTTCTCCTTATTTGATTTTTGTTTTTGTTGTTTTTTTTTTTTTGTCACTCCTAAGCGGTTCGTCATCACCATGACAATTAGTGATGGTGAGACTGTGGCAGTGACAGTGACAGCTTCAATTAGCCACTTTCTTTATTTTGGCTTAGTTGTGAGCATATCCAACCAACCGACAACCAACCGACAACCAACCGACAACCAGCCGACGACCCCTTTGCATATTTTGTCTGATCCTAATTAGTGATGATTCTTAAAATTTTGTACCAGCTGGCTTGCTCATCGAAAAGCTGTGTTTTTCGCTGTGTTTAACTTTTGTATTAGCAGCCGTTCGGCAATCTTGGTAATTAATTAAAATTAAGCAAGATATTTTTATTGCCACTTAGGAACTTAGAATAAATTCTTTACCATTGCGGCAGCGCCAAAGATGCTTCCCAAAGCCGTTAGCAAAACTTATTATGCTTCGCAGCCGATTCGCCAACCTTATGCGTTACTTATTCCGCTTTTCGTGAGTCTTTCGTCTTGCCACTTTTCAAACAGCAACAGAAAAAAAAATCAAAAACAAAAGCCAAAGCCAAAAACAAACAATTAGCAGATACTTTGCTGGCTGTTCACTGCACGAGGACGCGACGTATGTTCGAGTATATGTATGTAATTATATATACATGTGTGTGTGTATTTATATATATATATATATATATATATATGTATATATTTATGTAGGAAGAAAAGAAATGTGTTTGGCGCCGCCTCGACACACAATACAGCACGGAACGCGACTCGACAAGGTTTCGGCAACGGATCGTCCGTTACTTGTCACTCTCGAATTGAAAATGCTGCCGCACAGATGATAACGCCAGCTCATATAGGTAATAGCGAACGTCGGCGTCGTCGGCGCCGGCGCCGCAGCCACCGCAGCCACGGCCGTAGAGTCGAAAACTCGAAACCGAAAGTGAAGAAATTTTGTAAGCGTAAAAAAAACAACAACAACAAAACACGCACACAGACACACACAAGACACTAAAATAAATATAAAAAAAAAGAAAAAAAGAAGACAAACTGACGACTTCGGAGTCGGCACAAGGTGCACGCTGAAGGGACCGGCAGCCGACTCTGGGCCAGGGGCAGGCACAGAGTGACAGTCGCGGCGAGCGAGAAAAGAGAGATAGTGAGAGATGGAGGAGGATAGAGAGATAGAGAGAGACAGAGAGAGAGAGAGAGAGAGAGAGAGAGAGAGAGAGGGAGGGAGCGAAAGGGAAAGAGTCTTTTGTACGCGACCAGTTTTGCAACAATTTCACACAGACTTTGTGGCTTTTGCCACATGCTGAATGCAAATTGGCTGCAGCCACAACTGCAGCTTTGCCAGTCAAGAGACTGTGCCACGGCGCCCATAAAGATGTTTGTGTCACATGGTAACCAAGTTAAAGATTCTAAAGACTCATTCAGCAAATATACTAAGACATTTTCTTTTGTGATTTGAAGACTCTGTAGTTAAATTGGCAACACAGTATATCAAAGATAATTGGCTTAAGTCCAACTTCTTGCTGCAGACTCTCTTAGACATACCCATTTGGAATTAGCTTCTTGTATTTTCCTATCCACTTTGAACTGCATTACCCAAAAAGATATCTCACACAGCGAAAAATGATTAGAAAAAAAAGTGATTTTTTATATACATATGCACTCACCTTGCACTCACTTTGAGGCTTACCATAAGCTTAATGTATAATAGTGTCTGAAAATGGGCAGCATGTGCCACACTGCTCTATTTTAACGGTTTGTATGGATGGAGGAAAGCCTCGTTGCATATCCGCTTATACATTGTTAAGAGTGTTAAAGCGTGTGATTGTCAACTTTTGGGATTACAAGGAATTATGTGTGTTGTTTAGTAAATAGAAAAATGCGCTCAGTATAAAAAAGCGATTAATTTGTCTTTCATTGTCCATTTTCCATTTCTTTTAACATTAAACATTAAACATTAAACTCTAAAAGCATAAAAGTTTGTATCAAGTCATACTTCAAGTTAGACATTTGCATTCCATATTTAGTACATTTTCGCATCGATACAATTATCAATAACCAGATTCCGATTATGAATGCATTTATATCCAAGACCTACGAGCAGAGTATCAAGTGTATGTGGCAGGCATCAAATTGCAAACACCTATAAAGAGTGACATAATAGCAATGCGCGCTTACGAGATGGTCAGCTTTGTGGCTAAGTGGGAAAACCTTTCCGGAGCCGCACACACTTTAACCAGTTGCAATTGAAACTTTATGAATGTATATGTAAAAACTGGTGTCGTGTTAAATTCTTTGAATTAATGTCATCCACTTAAGTTGCCCGAGGCATCTGCTGGTTAAGTCATATGACTTCATCATCTTGGCGCACCGAGCCAACAAGTAGCGCAGAGCAAGTTTTGCCTTCTGTTTTGTTTGGGTTGGAGGTGTGGCAGGCGTAGGCACAAATTGCGTGCTTCGATTCGATTTCGCTTTCATTTCCATATTGGGCGGTGGGTGGTTGGAGGTCGCCACGCTTGCTATCACCGTTGCCGACGGTAACATCGAAGGCGAGCATGATTTTGGCTTTGCCTTTTGCCTCTGGCTACAGATTTATGGTTGTCATCATCTTCGTTATCTTTTGCTGCCTATACACATACACACCTAAACACTTACACTCACACACACAGACACACAGACACACAGACACTCATGCATAGAGAAGACAGAGTTTTGGCATAAGCCTCAACCTTTGGTGGCTTTAAAGATTTTGGTTTCTGCATTTTTTAAATGACGCCCCTTGAAACTCGTTTACTTTGGCTTTCACCCTTACATGCAAAACTTGGTTAGAGTGTAATCCCAATATGATTTCAAAATTAGCTTTTAATGCGAGTAAATATTGCATGTTATGAATGGTCAAATTTGTTTTCATCTCATAAGCAATTTCCTCACACACAATCACCAAAAAAATCAAAAATACGAAAAATAAATACAAATAAAATAAACCTACATTTAACATTACAGTCTTAGTTTTCAGGTGATGACTCGGGCTTTAGCGCTGATATTTATCCAGTTTTGTAAGCAGCTGACTCTCCACACACACACACACACACACACACACACATGCACGTACACACACACATGCACGTACACATATTACATAAGTATGTATGTGCACTGTCGCTGTGCTTGCATCAACACGGCTACTGCTGCCTCAGGCATTTTTAGACTTCCTGCTACTACTGGAGTTATAACATTTACGGTTTGGTTTCGTTTTCGGGGTCGGAATTGGGACTGGGACTGGGACTGGGACTGGGAGTGGAACTCGGCCTGGGACTCGGACTGGGACTGGGACTGGGACTGGGACTCGGCCTGGGGCTGCGGTCGGTGTCAGGTCGGATCGGGTCGGGGCCACTGGTTAACCAGCATCAGCCACCTAACCAATAACAACAATAACAGCAAATGCAGCGACAACAAAAACAACAACAACAACTTAACAACAGCATCAACTTAAGTATCTGCAAACATTTTGTCCCCATCTGTTCCCTTTGGGTTGTCATGCTTGCTGTAGGATTGCTTGGCAATTTTTTGCGCTTTTACTTTGTCGAGTTTAAAGTTGAGGAAACTTTCTTTTATTATATATATATATACATATATATGTATATGTTAACAGGAAAAAAGGTTTTTAATTATATGCATATATATTATTCACGAGCAGGTATAAACGAGCCCATAATTAAAAAGTATGCATTCCTTAACAGAAATGGAATTCCCTAGACTTGAATGACACTTATATAATATTCCATACCATATATAGGTCCAAGGGAATGCTCGGAGTCATTAACTCACGTCAAGCGATCAATTTTTTTAAAGATATTATTTTCAGATCTCAACACAAGCAAACCATTGCAATAATATTATAAGTTAACATAATATGGTAAAGCAATAATAAACGAATAAACATTCCAAAAGCTAAACTCTTCAAATAACAAGATTATCTATCCCCAATTTATCTATAAATCTATTTGAGATTAATGATACACTTAAGTTTTTGATCATGTTAGATTACTTGATACTTGTAAGTGAATCGAAACGTTTCCAAGTCTTATGAAAAGCGTTCGGGATACTGGGGATAATAGCATTTTCCCTGAACCAGTTGCATTAAATTTGGGATACATAATGTGTAGTGCAGGGTATCTCTAGGTCACAGCAAACTATGAACTCAAATATTAAATATTTAAGTGATTTTAAATATATTTTTGTTTTTTAATTAGCGAACGTAAACTCATTAATGAACAATGTGTATTTCCCAAGTCAGCTTTAACCAACCTTACAGCCGTAGCATTCGAATTTGTGCCACATCTGTATCTATGTGTGTGTGTGTGTGTGTGTGTGTGTGTGTGTGTGTGTGTGCATATGCATGCCAAATAGAGATAATACTCTATCCAATGTCAACGCGAAACGCACAATTATTGAGAAAATATTTAAAGAAGTGAAATTGCATTCCAATGCTGTGAGACATTGTTGTCGAAGGTGTTGCTGTTGCTATTGTTGTTGCCGTTGTTGTTGTTGTTACTGTTGTTGTTGTTGTTGTTGTTGTGTTCGCTTTCGTCGCTGGCTGCTGCGCGTAGGCCTCGCCCACATTTCAGTTGATTTCGGTTGCAGGGCCCCAAAATTTCAGGTGTAGCCACAATTATGCGGGTCCAGCCACCGTCTCATATGCTGTGGCAGCACACAGTCTCCCCCTCTCCAACTCGCCCCACCCAGTTGCCGCGTTCCACTGTTGCCGACTCTGCTGCCCGCGTCTCGCTTAATGCGATGACGCAAATATTGCGCAATCCGCTTTCTTCTTGCCGTCTTTCATTCTCTGGCCATCGTTTCTATGACACTTGACGTTGTTGCTGCTGCTGCTGTTGCTGCTGCTGCTGCTGCTGCTGCTGTTGTTGATGTTGATGTTGTTGGTGCTTTAGGCAATGGTTTCGGCTTCGGTTTCGACGGTGGCTTTGCATCCGCTTCTGGGTCCGTCTTTTGGCCAGCCCAAAGCGATTTGCAATTTGTCATGCCGAATGCTCCAGAAAGCATTGATTTCGAGCACAATTGCTCCAATACGCATTGCCTCACTTTCACAATGCCGAACTGGCAGTCTGCGTCGAGTGGAGACCTTTGTGTATTGTTGTTATTGCCAAGTCGTTTTAATTAATGTTAATTAAATGCAGACTTGCCCTGCATTCATATTAAACGTCTTTCTTCCAACTAATCAGTGGACCTTATCATCTGCCTCACATCTCAGAGAAAATACATAAGGAGTAAAGAATAGAAAAATGTAAAAACTAAACAAATATGCAAAATGCGTGTTCGACTTTTATCAATTTAAATAAGTCCAGTTATCTTATATATCACGCTTGCAATTCTAATTTAAATCTTTAAGTTAAAAAAAAATAATAATAATAAGAATCTTGCTTGTCGCATTTTACATTTTACTAAAGAAATAGTGCAATGAATATATGATATGTAATTTTTAATTCGGCCTGAAAAGCTTAGAAATCGGTATTCATCACAATTTTAAAAATTCCCTTTCTATTTGAATATATGTATATTGTCAAAATCTTAATCAACTGAAATAATCTTATCAAGATTGGTTATAAGACACAAGACACAAGTTGGTAAATAAATCATACATTCACAAATACCCCATTTTCTAATCGACTTGATCAATTCAATAGCAATAACAAGTGGATATGTTGCATCTATTAACATACAATCCTACATAGAAATGTACGCATTAAACAGGTTAAACACGAGACACTGAACGAGGCAGGCATCTTCAGCCAGAAGCACAGCAAGTGCTCTGCCTCTGTTGAGGCAGTCAAAGTTAATACTCGAAATATCCGCATATAAATATATATAGGTATTTTGCAAGGATTCCCACATAAATATTATGCTGATTAACTCGGAATTTCCACGACTTACTGCCTGAAAGTCAACCAACATTTGCCATTTCAATTTGGGTGCCAGCATCTCATTTGCATTGTCAAATGCGTGAGGATCTGTTTTTGGCTTACGCGTCGTATCCAACACCGCCCCGATGGCACTTAGAATGCGAGGCGACCACCATTCCAGCCTCACCGCAAGTCTGCCAAAAATTGTTCATGCTTACGTTGCGTGAACAATTTTGGCAGCGAAAGAAGAAGACAACAGCAATGGAGCTGCAGCAAATTTATGATGCGTTGCGGGCGGCCATAAATTATCATATTAATCGTTAAAAGGTGTTAAACTCTGCTTCTCAGTGCGAGTCGGAAGCGAGTCGAACAACGATGCCTTGAATTATACACTGCCTCTGGGCACTGCCTGCCTCTCTCTCTCTCTGTCTCTCTCTCTCTACCACCATCTTCCACCGTCTACCGTCCCCTTACCCCATCCAGCCAGCCATTTGGCATCTTCCGCATTTCATCTAGCAACGACCATCTTCATAATTTTTCGCGCCTGTTTGACTGTGCAGCAAGATAAACGATTTGTTCAGCAGCCAGCAACAAGTTTGTTGAGTCCCAGTCGCAAAGCACCTTAACTTTCACTCATTGCGCAAAATGGGCTTAGAAGTGACGCTTCAAATCGAACAAAACTAAATAAAGGCGGGTAAAAAAAACGAAAAAAAATTACACACACACAAAGGAATGGCGAAAATGTTGTTTCGCCGCGCACTTGTTGCACGATCCGCCTTATGTCATCGTCCCAAGACCCGCAGCAGCATTTAAGTAAATCACAATCGTTAATCACTTTAAATGCCCGACCTTACTAATCAAGGGCTTCCCAGAGTCAGGTCGAAATTATCTCTCTTTCTATCTGTCTTGCAGTTTTGCTTTGTGTTTAGTGTTTAATTAACTTTCTCTAATCCAGCCAACGCCTCTAGCTGACTGTCTCTGTCTCGATTCAAAACTATTTTAATTGGATGCCAGTACGTACGCACGTTGCCCAAATAGCTACTCCAAATCGTATTGAAATCTGCATGTATGTGTAGAGCATTGTCGAATTGGGTTAATGCCAATCAATCCGATCGACCTGCTCATATCGCCCATAACTCCACCTTCCCTCACCTGGCTATCATGCGTGCGGATTCAATTAGTACTTATAAGCTTTGTGCAACACTCAATAATTCGAAATTCGAATGCTAAAAGTTATCTTGTTTGCCCTTATAAAAGTTTCACTGTACGTTTATATGTGAGTTGGTCAAATTAGGTGCTGTTATCCGACGTTGGCCGTTCCGGTGTTTCTCAAAGCTCCAATTAAATTGATGGCTTCAAAAATGTACAGGGAAAAAGAAAACAAAAACAAACTTGCAAAAGTTGCTTGTGTGCGTCGATCTTATTTGTTGAGTGCCAAACAAAAACATTTACCACAAGCAAATGTCATGCTGAAAAATACATTTAAGTGGCTTCGTAGTTTTTCGTGTAAATTGTTTTTGGGCTGCCCGTGCCAAGTTATATTTGGCTTCCGTTTTTTGTTCTTTGTAATTAATTTAAAGGTTTATGTGCAATATTCTTTCATGCAATTTTGTTGGCCTCACAGGACATCCTCATGCAGCTCTCATTCGAAGAGTGGTAATCAAGTAACAATGATAAACCGTGCCTCTGAGGATAGAATCAGGAAGTACGCAGCAGGCATTATCAAGCCACAAATTGTTTGAGTTGGTTTTGTATTTTGCTGTCATTCTGGAAGGCAGATTAATATTTTTTGAGAATACGTTTGAATATAGTGTGTGTAGGTAGGAACAATGGATGCTGTTGCTCATTAAAGCAGCTATCTGCCAGAATGAGCGACATAGCTCGTAAATTTGCAAATCAATTTTACCCAAGTTGCAAATAAATATTTTGGCATAGTGCCAGAGGCAACCTATGTGGAAGGCCCATAAAAACCAAAGGCTGACATTGCTGCTTCTGCTCCTGTTCCTGGTGCTGCATAAGCAACACCCACACAAAGCTGTAACAAATCCAAAACTTCTTTGTTATCGGTGACAGTAAAAACACCCAAGTGATGTGCAAATGCTCAAAGAGAACCTAGCGCGTGCTCATACAGCATACTGCATACATACATATGTATGTACATACATAGATACAGACACACACCTATACATCATAGATTGTAGCTGCTGTTGTGGGGCACAAGTTGAACGTAATCAGCAGACAGGCAACTACATGTGTATGTGTATTTGAATATGTAAATCTGTATGGTAATTCAAATGCAGGGCATGAAAGACGCTTGCCAAAACACACATCTGAGATACTCTTTAAAATGGCTGTGCGTTCAACTTTTCATCGACCGAATGCCAGGATGAAAATAAATAACTTCATCATTTTCAAATACGTGGCAATCCTCAGTTGGGTGTGTGGTCGCAATTTGCTCAAGTTCTCGTTTTATTGCCGGGTGCTTCACAATTACTATAACATATATCAAAATTCTGCAATCGCATGTCCAAAGTTGGTCACATTGCAATAATCTTGTTGAAGGTTGGATAGCCATCACTGCAATCAAACGAGTTGTACATTTGCTGAAGGAAAAAAAACTTGTTGAATGCTTTTCTCGAGTTTCTGCATACTTTTTCATAGTTTCGCACCAAAGCATCTACACACATATATGGCACTGAAAGACCTTCCGCTTAGAGTTATCCAGTTTCCATTTGACAGTTGCTATTTTGTCATTTTGTGATTTTGCTGGATCTTTCGCCCTTCTTCAGCTTGCACAACACCCTCCGCTCTTCCCATCTTATTCGTCATTCCGTGTCCTATAAGCAATTAAGCCGAGTGCGTCTAGCTAAATCATTTTGCTATCCAAGAGATTGCAAGTAGTTCCATCTCTGAGACATTTGCATGCTTATTCTTTATTCTCTGTGCCGTTCTATTTTTTCTTGTCTTTACTCATATTTGTTGGCCCTTCATAATCCGAAGCGTCTCTTCTTTTCGACTCGTTGTCACTCGTCATATAATTTTGCGCATTTAACATGTTTCTCTTATCAAAATTGTCAACGTTGCCAACTTGTTTATTGCACCTTAGCTTGACAAACATACAAGCGCTTGCCACACATACATTGTTTGTGCTACATCGTTATAAACTTACTAAGTTTACGGTCCCACAGAAGTTCATAATCCATGACATCCCTCAGACGCCTCATCACAACACCAACAGCAACAGCAACAACAATAACAACAACCACAAAATCTTAGCGACATGTACGACAAGTTTTGTTCGACATTGATGAAGTTTTTTGCCGAGTTTCTGTTGTTTTTTGGCTTGTGACTTTTGAGTATTTTATAGAAACATTAAAAATAACAAAGCCCATTTGCATATTGTGTACCCATTAAAGAGCACATAATAAATTCGGACAGCAGGAGACATATCCAATCGTATAAGGCTTATAGATAGATAGATTCTTATATCAATCCTATGTTGATCAATTATTTATCACGCTGCATGGACGAGCTATCTCAAAAGACCAAAAATGTGGTATTGTTAGACTAAAAACTGGTACCAAAATTCCGTCTAACTAAAAGACAAATTTGCATTAAAGTAGGCAGTAAGTCGAATAACTTGCTCAAGTGCATTACTCATTTCGTGACAAAATTATGAAACCCTTTGCAAGGGTATAAAAACCACTTGACTGATCTCGCCTCTTTCTTATCTTTTGAAATGTGGAAGAAAGGAATGCGATGGGATGCGACAGACACTCAGACTGACGTATGTGTGTGAATATGTGTGTGTGTGTGTGTGTGTGTGTGTGTGGGCTCAGTCGGTGACAACGATGATGCTCCGTGGAATACATAATGTTGCTTCCTTCTGTGTTGAATGTGGCTGCGCCGGCGGATGATACGAGTGACCTATTTACATGAGTGTCAGAGTCGTAAACAATATTGGAGAGCGAAGTGCGGAGAGATTAACGAGGCAATGCATGGAAATCAAGTAAAACTGCTTTCGAGTCGAGAGTGATAGACTAACAGATGCCTTGCACTTATTAAAACAAAGTTTGTGTACATAATATTCAGGATTACCTTTGAAAGCAAGCTTTTCGTTCTGATCAAGAATATTTGTGCTTCAGCTCAATGGGAAAAGTTGGATTTGCCTCATTTAATGTGCCACAAGTTCTGCGACATGGTTATTAGCTCCCTCTGTAAAAGCAGAAGAGCTTAAGCATCGGCAGCACAAAAAAAGCAAAAGGAGCAGGAGAAGTTAAAGAGACGACGACTGCAACGTGTGGTTGCGGCAGCGGTTGTTGCATCACTTGTTTCTTCAAAATACCCGACCACGTAGCGATCGACGCGGCTCAACTTAGGCGTCCTAGATTCACTTTGAATACCCAGTGACCATATAAAAATGGTAAAATGGTATCATAATGTTATCAAACGGTATGAAATCAGCAGAAGTTATCAATTATTCTTGGTCAGGGCGAGCAGAAGTCTATCTATGTACGGTTATTTACGATCCAAAACTTAGCACATAATATTTAGTTGATATTTTTTTAAAATATAATTAACTAATCCCAAAGAGAGCTAAGAAAACTTTTCGACTATTATTATTTTGACCGGCTTTCGATTTTTGGTAATATTTTTATGATTAATTGTTAAATATTTTCTGTAACAGATTTGTGAGACGAAAAATAAAAATAAGTTGAAATTTGTTTTTAAGTGTATTTCTGCATTTCTTATTTAAATTTAATGCTATTATTTTGCATGACGCTGTTTGTCTAAGCGGAGTCAGTTAGATAAGCACCACAACTATCAACTTCTATCTCAATCTCAACAGCTGAATACAGGGTAATTTCAAGTCGGGATCACTCTTACGTATCTGAAATTATGACATTGTGCGTGACAAGGTAGATATTTGTAAGGTGAATGGATACTATAGTACTAGAGCGAGAGAGAGTTGTATAGGCAGATGCATCACAACGACAGGGTCACATTATGTGTGCATGTACAAACATACTTATAATGTACGAGCATCTACATACATATGTACATCACATAATTTCGTTGGACGTGGGCCGATTTGTCATGATAACAGACACAATGAGCACAGCGCTCAAAACAAATCAGAACACATAACATACAAACTATGAATATACATTCAGTTACACACACACGCACACACGCACACGCACACACACACACACACACACACACACACACACACACATAGATTAAGACTGGTCAGTGGCTGCTGGCGACAAGTAACAATAGAAATGAAATCAAGTAACCATTTATCCATTACTTTATTCACCTCTCTCTCTCTCTCTCTCTCTCTCTTTCTACATCTCTCTCCCTCTCTCTTTCCCTTTATGTATCTCTGAGATTGCTTTATTAAGATACTATACCTCAGATCAGCGTTCAAAGACAATTAACTGTCCCAAGCCCAGCCCATAGCGCACTTCAGGCATTCATCAATGTATCAATGTAAATCTGAGTTGGTTGGCAGCGCAGCCAGCCGAGATGAAATTAAAATACTTTTACTTTATATTTGGGTATTTGGTCGTGGAGAATTTCGAGTTTCGCTTTAATGATAAACAAAAATCATTTCTTGTTCGTTTGTCTAATGCGCATCGCCAGAAATTTATTTTATGTCTTATTAATTTTACATAAGCGTCCAGTATTGTTGTTGTTGTTGTTACTGTTGTTACTGTTGTTGTTGTTACTGTTGCTATTGTTGTTTCTGTTGCAGCTGCTTAAGCTCGTGTTTCCGCGAGTGTGGGAAACAAATTTGTTTATGTATATTTGTGTCGAATGGATGTCCGATCTTTATGACGCAGCACTGGGTTAAATTCCGAATCGAAATGTTGAAAGATGAAACAATAAATAACGAAAGTAAAAGTTAAAGAGGTTTCCTCGCATCCCCACTGAATGGTAGTCAGCTGCATTGCTTGGCCCGCTGCTCTGTCATCAATAAATACCAGGGCTCCATTAGCAGGTGCAACATTTTAACGTACAACTAACACTCAATTTCTATTCCAATAAAGTGTGGGAGACCCAAATACAACACATGATAAATTTCGCCAATTGATTGTCTGTTACTTGTAGATTTCAAAAGCATTTGTTTGCCATCGTTTCGAGAGCCAACAGATTATTTATGGCACCTTCCGACGCGTCGATTCCAATTGGTCCCAATCTCCAGTCACTTGAGAGCGAAAGCTAACGTTTTGAGATTAATACCAAAATCGTAAGCGATTTCGACATCGACATCGCCATCGTTGCCATCACCGTCACTGTCACCGTCGCTCTCTGTTTGAATTGTAACTACTGCAGTCGACGCACAGCAGCCGGCAATAACAGCAGCAAGAGCCGCATCCAGCAACCAGCAAGCCTCTTAAGCCATGCCACGCCTACCAGGACCAGAACTATTGCGCAACCGCACAGTGGGCATCTTTTTAATACTTTGGCTGAGCTACTCGGTTTCAGCCAAGCAGCAATCGAACCCGGGTAAGTCGAAAGTTGATAAGCGTTTATTCGATTTCAAATTCACATATAATCTCTATTTAGTCTACAGCTGTCTAATTATTTAACTGATACTTAATGGGAAAAGAAAAAGCTTAGATCATTTTGCTACCAAGCCAATAATGAACCGTGAAAGTGATCGTTAATCGATCGATTAATCTTAACTTTTAGTTAAACATTTTAAGCTAACTTATATTTAGGAGCAATAACAGCTAAGGGCATCAGCTGGTTGAGTGTTCGCTTTAATTTAAAATCAATGATGATCGATTTTACAACTAAGTAAATATTTAAGAGAACTATTCTCGAATGAATTTAAGCTTGTAGTCATTTTCATCATATTAACAATCGCAGAAATGCGCCACATTCTGATTGAATATGAAATGAAAAAACGAATTACTCGCAATTAATTTCAAGGTCGTCAATTTGGGAGCCCGAGCTTTGGTAATGGTCTGGGCGTCGCATCGAATCCGGGATTAGGCCTTGGTTACCCCTCATCAGGAGCAGGACAGGTCTGCCCACTGTGCGACTCTTCCGTGTATACCTACTGCTCCCACAAGATGGTGCACGACGCTTGCTGCTGTGATTTTCCATGTAATTACTGCGATTCCACATGTATGCCTAATTTCTAATGACTGAACATTTTAATTTTTTACACGGCACGTACAACTAATTTGCACTTGGTTCGTGCAACTCGCAACTTGCCGCTGCAGTGCATCAGCCCCGTCCGTCGCAATGCGTTTACTTCGACTGCTCGCTACTGTATGCCAAATCTTGCTACGAACACGCCCTGATTAAGAACTGCTGCTGCAACAATCCCTACTAGCCAGCAAGGGCAATTAGTGCATTGTTGCAGCTGTTTTCCTTTAATAATTATTTATTTTTGTAGCTTAGTTGTTTAAAAAATATAATTTCTGTAATAATATTACAATTTATATATTATTGCTAGAATTTTAATGTTTGCATTTGAAATTGAATATCTTCAGCTGTAATAGTCTTAAAGATTAACACAAAATAAACACTTTATATAGAAATTTGTTATTTTGGTGTATTTTTTGTCATGTATTCGAGCTGGGCTTATAAATTATTAATCCGAGTTGGATAAGCCCATAAGCTTTAAATATAAGATTTCGCGTTCCATTTTGTAAACAATACGTAATACTTTGTGGCTGCGCAGAAATGAAAACGAATCGATGCATAATCATTGCAATTTCTGAGTCACAAACAACAACAGTCGTTAGAGTGGCGTAACAGCTTCTCCTTCTCCTTCTTTGCTTTCACATTTGAAAATCATACCCAAAAAAAATGTTCAAAAGGTCTTTCATAATCCAAACAGACATAAATTCAAATTTCAAGGCGCGGCACAAAATATCAGCATATTATTTACGAATTTTTACTTTCATTTAATACTGCAAATTTGGCAGCCACTTTGAGGCCGAAAAACCCCTTTAACGCTGCCAAATACTTTTGGCTTGATTAGCATATGTAAATTACACTATTAAGTGGCTTCAGTCACTGGCGAACATGACCAGTTTTCAAATCCATTCATGCAACAGCGTCTCACAAATCTTGTCGGCAAATAACATTTAAGTTATTCCTGCAAACAATTAATTATTATTAACTTTTTTTTTATTGACGCAGATTTAAATTATTGCTGTTTTATAAGAAATTCGAAAATACCTCTGCATACGAAGAAAAAATAAATTAGCCATGTCGCTGCTAAGTAGAGAGGAGCGAAGCTCTGCGTGGAGTTCCCCAATCAGAGTATTTTCACCCGGGAGAACCGATTTAAAGTCTGCTGATGATACCATGACCAGGTACGAAGATTTTTTGTATATATGTAAAATGTTTGGTGAGAATATCTTTATCAAAAAAATATTTTTGTAATATTAATTTAATTTGATATATGTGGTAAGTGGTCGGATTATCAAAAAGAGTGGTTAATTATCATACATTTGGCGTCTTTCAAATGCGATAAGTAACAATTCTGCAACTACATTTTTATATTTCAAAAATAAAATTATCAATCTGGCCCACAGTGCAAATCATGTGAATTGTTGAACTTAAGTATTTGAGCAAGCAAAAAAATACAAATTTCGATCTTGTCACCCTTGAAGCTTACTCCCTCCATTGTAGAATGACGAAATTTAAAAGGTGAATTTATGAATATTCACACCCAACCATTGCTACCCGAGCCCTACCCCCAAAAGTATGTTATTTGCCACCTGCTTTCAGCTGGTATTAAACTGTTATCAGAGTATGCCCAATTCGCTTACGTTTCACGTCAAAGTTCCCATTAATTTCTGCTGCCTTGGAGTATGAAATACTTTTTAACCCCCAAGGGCCAAGTCCGGCTTAAGGCGGCCTAAGTTTATTTTCGCGCTTGAGAGACCTACAAAAAGTCGTAAACAATTTTGTTTGTGTTTTTTTAAGACAATATTACTTATTTCCTGCAACACATTTCCATATGTTTTTTATTATTTTAAAATTTGGATTTAAGAAAAACCATTTTTTTTTTTTTTTGCTCATTCCATCAATTATGAACGTCACATGAATGTAGCGCCATAAAATCAATTTTTAGTATTTTCCAAGTTAGATAAAAAGAAAAAGACTCAACAAAACGGAAAGCAGATAAGCGAGAAATAAAATTGTATAAGATGTATACAATCTTAGTTAGTTGCGAATAACAAACCCGTTTCACTAATGACTTTACTTCATAAAAAAGTTTTTTCTGCGTATTCAAATGCGATAAACAAATTATAAGCCGACTTGAAAGTACAAACTACTTATGAGAATGACCTAACTACAAATGCACGATTCATTGATATTTTTTGAGGTACATTCATCGATGTGTAAGACATCTTCGATGGCTTACACATGGTTTCCGTCTATATTTAAGTGGTTTTTGTTGGCGCAACAATTGTCCAAGTTGCCAAGTATTTACTTGTATGTTGACGGCCAAGCGTTTGTCGTATCGATGGATGTTGGATGAGAGAAGATTCAACTTTTTTGCTGCCTTGTAATAATTGCCGATTGGAGAGTTAGGAACTGTGGTGGGCCAGGGAAAAGAGGCACAGGGTATTTTGGAACAGATGAGTGCCGACCAGAAGCGGCAACAATGAAGGAGAACGGGATAATCGCAAAAGTTTTGTAATATTTTCATTTCTTTTTTCCTGTTCTGCTTCTGTTCAGCTATTCTCCTACTTTCCTTTTCGTGTCTTTATTTCATTTTTGTTGTTGTTGTTGTTGTTGTATTATTTTTTCTTGTTTTTTTTGGTCGCCGTTTGCACTTTTCTAACAACTTCGCTTCAAATGAAATCTTTAATGGATTTCAAAAGGAATATTTATTTTGACAATGACAATGAATTTTTTTGCCCTCCCGCGTAGCCCTCGACGCTAACACATTTTATTTTATTTATTCATCTCTCCTGCCTGTACTAGTGTTGTTGTTTATGTGTATATTTATTCTCATACCCTTGCCGGGGGTATTTCAATTTCATCAATAAAGGAGTCAACGCAAACCCCGAATTAAGTTGATATAGCAAAGTATTTCCGCATTGTATATAAGCATTTATTTTACGACTGTCATTGATAAAATTAGTCAATAATCTAATTTGAAGAACGGTTTTTTATCTGTTTTTGTTTTGGCCAAACTGAGCTTTCGAGAACTGTATCTGAAATATCCTATTCCTTTCAGTTTCTCAAAATAGTTAAGTAGAACAACCTCTTACAGGTTTAGCATATCAGCAATTTAATATACCTCTGCGATATACATATTTACACATCTACAAGGGTATTTCAATCTTCGGTAACCAGAAGTTAACTATTAAATTTCGTCTTTTTTGTAGCTTTATTGCTGCTGCAAAAGTTTTTAATGGGCCCGCGTTGAAATTTTATCTGAGCGTTGAGCCATGTCGACGCTCGTCGCCAGTTCCCCTCCCCAAACACCCGACCCACCCCTTCGCTTTTCTTTATGAAGTAAAAACTCGGAGCACGTTTACTTCATAAAATACGCTTAATTAGAATTAGCATCGGAATTTGGCTGTCGAGAATGTGACGATGGAGCTATGTGAAAAACAAATCCCGTGAACGCAACAAACGACTCTAACGCCAATTTTTTTTTTTTCCAAAAATGATACAGTCGCTTCACGTTGTGCCCCATGTTGTGCCCCAGAATAAATATATCATATGCAAGTATGTTTGTTCGATATGCGGAGAGGATGTATTTCTTATGTTTTCCTAAACTTTTTATGCTTATCCTCTGGCCGGTTACACATGCACACATATTTGACAGGATTTGTAACACCCCTTAATACATTTCTGTGGAAACAGGGTATGCCAAAGGCTGAGACATATTAAATATGTATGTGGTTGGGTTAGGACGGTCACTGGAATATTGTGTTGGCCTGGCATTAAAATAACAACACGAATGTGAAAAACTCACAGAAAATGACAAACGGATTGGAGCTAAGCTGTATTTTCTAGGTGGGTCGAAAGGTGGCTAGCTTAAGGAATGCGAGAAAAAAAGGGGGTAAAAAGAGCGTTTCCGTGTGGAAAATACTTTTGTCATCGAAGGAATAAAAGATTTGCCTTAAGTACTTAACAGATCATTGGGAAAAACGACACTTTTCTGACGTAGAAGCCACTTCTTTAAAGTATCTAAAATATTGACTGAATTATTAAATCATGCAACGAGTGTATCTATTGTATTTAATGTACGTCACCAGTCACTTAAGTCTGTCAGCACACATACTACACACTTTAGTATATGTGTATATATTGTAGTTACTGTTTGGCAATAAATGTTCTTTGTTGTTGCGAAACTAATTAGACCAGAAAGTTATGCGAGCTGCAAATACGGTGGCGAACCAACCTTAGAGCGTCCAAAATTGCTGACAGGCTTTTATTGGCATTCCATACATACACAGGGCAAAAAAAACGTGCAAAGTAAAATGCGCTTTAATTACATACGCCATTTTTTTTTTCTTAATAAATTTAAGGATATAAATAATACAAATATCAAACAAATTAAATGTGTGGCGAACTAGAATCAATTAAAAACAATTATGGCTTCCAAAATAAATTTAGTTTTAAAAGTAGGGTTAGAATAGCTGGAAATTAGTATGCAGTAGAGTGCCTGCATACGAAATGCCGATTTGAGGTTAGCTTTTCAATTAAATGAGTTCATAAAATCGCTAATCAAATCAAATTATAAACAAATATTAATTTAAATACTGATTTCTACGCTATTTTTTTGGAGTGTATGTATTTATGACGTGGATACTCTCCTGCGGGCTACCGCCCCCAATCTCAGCCTCAACCATAGGCATAAAATTGCTGGCACTTACAATAACACCAACACCAAAACCAACACTAACACCAACAACAACAACAGCAACAAAAACATCAACAAGACCATGATGTAGGAGTGCATTGTAGCCGAATGGCATTTAGTCTCTTTGTGTCAATTTTGTGCTTGCTGGTCACGTTGTTGCACTTAATTGCTGAATGTGGTCCGCACAGCATGCAGTGGGGTGGCATTTAGCCCACTTTAGCATCCTTTGCCCAATGTGTCTTCGCCAACTCTTTCCTAATTGCGAATAGTTCATAAATTACGTGCGTATCTCATTTTGGACGACAATTCACTGGCCCTTTAAAAGGTATTGAAACTTTTAAATATCAAAAATGCTGGCTATTCTGTGAACTTTATTTTTAGCCAGAAAATGAAACTAAGATTTAATTATTCAAAGGGAATTTTTTTCCCATTAGGTTTAGTTTTACCATAAGACTCAGAAATACTTCAAACTCCCTTTGAATAATTAGTAAATTTGCTCACCCAAGCAATTTTAATTGCTTCATGATTAAGAAAAATAAAACATCAACAAGAGAGAACGTTGCAGTCGTAACCGACTTTGATCCTATACGTATTAAGAGCTGATAACAGAAAAAAAAGCCAAGAAATGTCCAAGTTTGTCCTTTCAAATTGCGGTAGATATAAGCTAATAATGATCGGGAGATATAGGATTGGATTGGAAATTTTGGGGGTGGGAGTGGGCGTGACAGAAAAAAATTATAGAAAAGGTTCATACTAATCAGTTTGGTAACTGTGGCTCTGAAATTGAGGGAGGTACAGGCTTCTGGGAATTTTGTAGGCGGGAGTGGGCGAGGCCAAAAAAGAATTTTGAATTACGATCTTAGTAATCGTCCTTCCAAGTTTGGTCTTGCTCTTAAATTGCGGGAGATATAGGCATTTATCGTTTTTTGCTGACTCTAGCTTTCAAATTGCGTGAGATCTATGGACTTATCGATTTACACTAACAGAGTTATCGGTTTAGGGAGGCGGTGGTCATCCAATTTTCTATCGTTACACTCTTTCAAAATTTGGTGACTCTAGCTTACAAATTGTGGAAGATATGCACATTTCCGATTTCTAGGGCCAAAAATTATGGGGCGGCGGGTGCTTGCGTGGCCATAAAAATTTGTTATCGGTTCTCAGTAAGATACCTACCAAATTTGACGACTCATAGCCATTTGTAATTTTTAGAGGCGGGGTCCACCTGGGTCCACATGCCGTTCTTTGACATCGCCAACAATCTACCAACCAAATTAGGTGACTGTAGCCTTGAAATTGTGGGAGATATGTGGCTTTATCGATTTGCAATTATCGATTTTATCGATTGTGTAGAATTGTGGACGTAGCACTCCAATTTACACTTTGTCTGACGCAGGCACAGACAAGTTTTCGTTCCAATTTTCAAATCTCTGTCCCTGAGGGTGTCGAAAAAAGATGCCTTCACACAGACGGACAGACGGGCAGCCGGACAGACAGAATGACGGACAGTGCACAAAACCAATACACAATGATACCTTTCGGTCTAAAAGTACAAAGGTATAAAAACGTTGAATGTTCTGTGCACTTAATTAAAAAAATTCAAAATTAAATATTCAAAGTGAGTTGCAAGTATTTCTAAGTCTCACATCAAAATACAATTAATAGATTCACATTAAACAGTGATTTTCATCATATCAGATTTAAGGATTACGGTCCTATTTATCTATGTAAAAAAAAAACTTTGAACGACTGATCTGTACGTAATGCTTGCCAGCTAGAGCACTCTCGACCAGAACATTGTCAAACCATGTGATAAACTTGCTTTTGATTTTGTTCAAAGTCAACAGCTTTGTTCCAAACACTTACCATTTCCCAAAAATCGTATTAACAGGTTTTCATTGCGCCACCGGCTTTCGGCTTTGGGCATGGCAACACCTCAAATTTCTCATGGCTGGCAACCTCAACCAGCCATGGGCATAAACTGAAATAGCCAAAAAACTTGCCATCCATATCCGAGCATATATCCGAGTCCGGCACTGCTGACACCCCTCCGCTCCAAAATACCAGCCAATACACCCAGAAGTTATTAGTTAAGTTTTTGGGGCTAAACACAGGCAGGCAGACAGGCAGACAGGCAGGCAGGCAGCATGTGCCTAGGCCATCAAAAGTGTTCGCTTTGCCCTGCCCTCAGTCCTTTGCTCCCCTCCTGACCAGTCTTCCCTTGTTGCCCTAATGTGTTTTCTCTGCTGAGATTGAAAATTTTGTACAAATTTCGAGGCTTTTGACTAGGGCCAAACGTTGACTATTTGCACAAAAAATATTGATTGTTGCATGTAAATTGACTTAAATATGGCTAGGGCCACACTCACGCACCCGAACACACACACACACACACATGCAAATACACACACACACACGTACACACACACACACGCACACACACACATTCATAGTAGTTCACATGGACAAGAGTTTTTATCTGCTCGTAGATGGCACTGATGATGTTGCCATTTTTGGGGCTTGTTTGTTGGAAAAACGGGTCACAGACATTGTCGTTGTTGTTATTTTTGTATATGTATGTGTGTGTTTGTGTGTACGTATTTTAGTGTTATTCTTATTGTTGTTGTTGTTGCTGTTGTTGTTGTTGTTGTCATACTCATTTGAGACACAAACGTACGCATCTAGCCTCAGTTTAGAGTGAAACTCTTCCTGTCGCATAGTCCATAAGCATTTGCGCTCTTTTACCCTAACCCAGAAATAGGTTTTAAATTTCGAGTATTACTGGCACTGTTTACTCTACCCGAACAGAGAACAGAGAGTTGCTGGTATCTTTATTGGCTTATGTGTGTGTGGGGCCGTTAGTTGAACGTTTTTGGTTAGATCTCAAATTTATTCTTGGTCAACATGCTGCTACTAAACTAGTTATTTCTCCAGCATCATTTTGTTTGGGTATGCTAAGCCGATAAAAACTATTATTCAATTTTATTCATATTTATTTTAACACTTTGTCTTCCATCGAATAAATGTTTGTTTAGAAAAGGTATTTGAATTTTGATATGTCGCTAGCAATGCTCTTGTTAGCATTGATTTGAAAGTTGCTGATTTTTGCGCTGCTCTCACTTTCAATGTACCGAAGCGTGAGTCCTTCCAAATTGGCTCTGCTGTATGTGGTAAATTTGTTGCCACAACCCAACTCTCTCTCTCTCTCTCTCTGTCTACCTCTCCCCTTTAGCTGGCTGCTGCCGGCACTGGTTGTTGCTATAATTCGATTAGATTTTGTTTCAGATTACAGATTCAATTTAAATTTCAATCATGAATTGTAGCATTTTGCATTGCCTGCTCTGCCCCACTCTGACCCGATCCCTGCCCGACTCAACCCGACCCGACTAAGGTGCGATAGAAGAAGCTGACATATTTCGTTGAGCGAGTGTGTTGAATGTTTGCGGTTTGATTTAGATTTTATGGTTGTTAACACATCGTTTGCAGCACGAAACCGAAATGAAACCGAAAAAAAATTGCCTCTATTCCTTTACAAGTAGTTCAGTTCAGTAACAGCTAGAAGCTATCTGGCTGGAGTCGGCAACTGATTCTTGTCGGCGCATAATCAGTTTCTTGTAAATTATAACTCGAATACGTATCCTTATGCCTACATAACATGCAGCTAGAATTTTTGCCTGAAAATCTGTGCTTAATACGTTAACGGATTGTTGAATAACAATTCAACAATTCTGATAACACTTCAACTGCAACGGTGCTTAACAGCTACAAAGCGAGACATGTTAATTCAGGCAATTTTCGCCGCAATTTTGCCACTCCAAATGAGGTAATTTTAATCCACTACAATCATTGGAGGATAAAACACAATTACGACTATACGCTATACTTCTAGCATCGAAACGTTTTAAGTATTCAAGTATTATTTGATCTGCCTACACTAACCCCTGGCAACACTCAGTGAAGATTTTGAGTTGACCAGAGATGCTTTTTGTTGTTCGCTATACATTTATGCATAGACATGCAGGAATCGGTTAAGTGTTGATGTTGGGATGGTAGCTTGTTTCAGAAATTATGGCTGCGTGGCGATTCCAATCAAGCTGCGATTGCAAGTTTATCGCGGCGAAGCCTCGCAACGGCTACTTGACGACCGAACAAAATCCCCAATTAAAAACAAGGTACGAAAGAACGCTGCACCCAAACATAACCGACTGAGTAATACTTTCTACCCAGCTTAAAAATAAGCCTTCTCGATTGAGTTGAGCGAGCCAACGATTCTTAAGTTGTGGCACTAAGCCATTGATGTTCAAATAGATGTTAATCTATATGTGTTTCATTAAGGTCATCTCAGAGGAATACCTTCCAAATATTTAATTTTACGATTTTATTTACGCTAGTGTACACGAGTAGAGGATAGCCAGCCTTTCAGACAACCACTGCATATGGCCAATATACACTTCTTTCTCTCTTTTGAGACGAGGGTACAAAAAGACAAAAAAAAAAAATGATAGAATGCAGCAGAATGACGACGACGACGACAACAGCGTCGAATGGAACAAAGCCGGAGACTGTGTGGTCAGGTTCTGGCTGAGAGGCAGTAAGTAAGGGCTTGGCTCGTTCGTCCTGTCTTCACTATGAAAGTTAAATTTTGTGGAAAGATGCATTCATGTGCATCGAACAGTGAATCCGATGGAGCTTGCATGGAGCCCCCACACCCACAGCCACACGCCCACATCCCACGTCCACGTCCACGTCCACGTCCACACACGCCCACATGCCACGCCCACATTACTCCATCGCACACACTGACACACGTACCTTATGTGCTTACATGTGTCGGATCCGCATCCGTTCAAGCTCTTACACACATCCGGATCTTGTGGCGTCATTGCCAATGGCAACATTTTATTTCTCAGCGAGTTGTAGCTGCTTAGAAATATATTAGGCGCCACCTTAACCCCATCGCCACCCCCCCCCCCCCCCCTTCCCACAAACATTACAGACCCACCACATATCCGTGAGTGCGTTTGGCTCTTATTTTGCGTTGGCTGCTGTCGTTGACGCTTCGCGGAAGTATTGAAAATATTGAATGCTATAAATCTGTAACCTGCCCCTTTTCAAACAGCCCCCAAGCAAACAGCCAGACACCCATCCACCCAGCAACTTTGACGCTCTTCTTGGCTGCATTAATCAGCACCGCATACAAGCAATAACAGCCACAAAAGCATCAGCAGCACCAGCAATAAATGACCCTACATAAAACAACTAGACAGAGACAGAGACAGGGAGAGAAGAGTCTGTGAGAGAGAGAGAGAGAGACAGAGACATAGTTTGGATGCAACAACTCGTTGCATTTCAATGCTCCAGTTACCCGATCATTCAATTTCCAGTTCCGCTTGCAGTCCCAACTGAAAAGTCACAGGAAACCCACTGGCCGGGAAAAAAACCTTAGGTTTGTTATTGTCAATCGTCTCCAATATTGGTGAATTTTAAATTTTGGGTGACTGCACTTACAATGTATGTTTGATAAAGGGGTGCGACATCAATATACGTGTATATATGTATGTGTGCATGTAGTATGTGTGTGTGAGTGTATGCATATATGTATGTATGTATGCATGTATGATACAAAGTAGCAACCAGTGCCTTTTTTGTTAAGCTCCAATTTGCTAAATGTTGTTTTTTATTGAGTTAGTTGCTTAACAAGAAATATTTATTATAATTAAAGTAATATTAATAACAATAATAATAACAATAACATATCAATTTATATAACAAAGATATGATAGATCAGAAGTAGTAATGACTATCACTATTATTATTTGGAGCACAACTGTAGCAACAACATCGAATTGGATTTTTATGCACATTAAGATAAACTTTTGGGTAAGTGCGGAGTGGTCACCTAACATACTCAATAATATGAGCAACGTTTAGGAAGAGAGTTGCTTAGCTATGAGTGCGATCACAATGCATCATGCATTTGGATGCGATTGACTTAATTGACTTAATTGGATTAAGGCCTGGAGTGCTTTAAATGCCAAGGCACATTTTTAAAGGAATTTAAAACGAACAGAGGTTGGTTGGGGGGAGGGGGAGGGGGTTTCCACACGAAACCTGCAACCCAGGCAGGATAACATGGCTGGGCAATGGACGCCTAGCGTTAACGAGGTATTCTTTATCAAAGTGGTACCAGGTTGACGACAGAAAGGCCTAGACAAGAAAATGATGTGCAAGGATGGACGGGTCAGAGGCAGCAATTAATCATCCGGCAACGCGTATAAGACTTTATTGAAGAGAAAACAAGTGAAGCAGAATGCCAATTAATTAAATTATGCTAGTGTCGAGAGTGCTGGATCACTCATCCCCTCTCTCGTCTGTCTCTCTGCGTTTCTATGAGTTTGGGCTGTTGAGATTGTGGTCGGGTAGTCTTAAGCGAGTGCTCACTGTAGTATCTTCAATTTGGCCAAGTGTTGTCTTATGATATATAACACACTCTCAAGCTCACACATACATACATAGATATGCACATATGTACCTATGTTTGTCTATATGTTTGCATATATACAGACAGCTCACATCCACATCCACATACATTGGCATGTACTGTGAACTGTGTAGGTATGCAAGAATGTATTGTGTGTAGGCACTTGGCCACACTTGGATAGACACAGAGCGAGTGTAAATAAGGAAGATAAAAGCCGACAACATTGGCGACTTGCATGACATATTATTCATTTCACTCGAAATTGACACCACCACTTAGAGCAACAATATCAAGAGCCATTATTCTTGAATGCGAGAGTTATGCGACACAGAAAAAGAGAACGAGAAAGAGATAAAGATAGATATAGTTACATCCTGAGAGAGAGAGAGAGAGAGAGAGAGAGAGAGAGAGAGTTAGCAAGTTGGCTAGATTGAGGAAGCGAGTAAGATTACAGCTCCCCCCGCACAAGTGTTTGACTGGCCATGTTTAAAACAAAAGACATGCCAAAGCATAAAAGATAGGCAGCGAAAGCGGGAAAACGATTGGGAAAGACAATTGCAAGAGGAACAGACAGACACAGAAAAAGAGAGCGAGAGAGCGAGATAGAGAGACAGAGAGAGAGAGAGAGAGAGATTCAACTCTAGAAGAGAATGTGATGCTTAGAAAAGGGGTCTGGTAGCCATTTACATATGCATCTCTGTTTGTATGTTTGTCTGTTTGTATGTTTGTCTGTATGTATATGTATATCAGCCTGCCAGTCTGCCATTGCCATTTCCGCTTTGCCCTTTAAGCCCTCAGAGCACTGTTGCCTGAGCGACTCAAGCGAACAGGAAGAGACTTACGGAGCACATTGAGTCCTACGGAAATTTAAAGGTGTAAAGTTTGTGTAGAACTGTGAAAGTTTGTGGCACAAAAACAATTGCATTGAATCAATTGTTGTGCACTTTAACAGAAGTAGTCCAAGTCGTTTGCAGTCAGTTCAACTTTATTGTTTGCTTTTGTTGATCAAAAATAACGGAATCTTTATAAATTTATAAGCATAAGAAATGCTTCTAATTCACTTAAAGCGATGCCTTAAATATTGTTGTTTTGAACATTTCAGATCTCAGCGACATATTAAATTTATTTATTATTTTATGAAATATTGTTCTTGTACACTTGTTTGACCATCGTTTTAATTAAAATTGTTTTTTTTTTAGCTTACAACAATGTTCATTTTGATGATATTTGTATTTTGTTTGCCATTTACAACCATTTTTGTTTCAAGCAATTCATTAGTATGCGACACAATGTGCGGAGTGCTGCGATTGTTGTTGGCAAATCATATTCATGCTAATCTGCTTGTCATATTTACGCTTGTCGATGTATGTCTGTCTGTGTCCGTATCCGTGAAAGTTGTTAACTAGCGGGAGACAAAGGCATTGAGGGCAGCACAGGAAACAGCAACAACACAAACTACACTAATACAGTGACAGCTGTATTGTGTACATGACTGGCTGTCTGGCTACTTGTTATCCTTAAGGCGAGCTTTCGACTCGAAACTCGACTCGTCTATTGACAAATATGCAATTGCAGTTTGCAGCACGTAGCGAATACAATAACACACGAGGCACGAACAGCGGCAAATGTAATATCAACAAGCATGACACATCAAGCACACACACACACACACACACACACACACACACAGCACACATGCATACATACACACAGCAATATCCATAAATGTCCTTGTAATAGTTAGCAATAAATGCAGACAACATATAGGCGGAAATTGATGGCACCGCTGTACCTGGCAGCTGTTCCATCATTTTAATAAATGCCGCACACATTTGTACACACACACACACACACAGACACACACAAACTCACAACAGGTACACAGAGTAATTAGCTGTTGTTTTATATGCTTGAATCGCATAATCGGAATATTTGGGAAGCTAGCTTCCCGTGTTTAATTTAATTGCTGATAAAAATGACATAATCTTCATAGTATTTACAAAGGTTTCTTTCAAATAGCACTGACGACTTCGTCTAAAATGTGAGCACATCCATCCTATGGCCTGGGATTCGAATACGAATCCTCTTTGCTCAGTTGCCCAAATTATTGGGTCACTAAGACAATTCATACATCAGGACGATTTCTGAAGTTTTACATATGCAATTTAATTTAAAAAAAAACTCAGTCGATATCAAAAGAAACATATTTTTTTCAATATTCAGTGTTTTATTAATTATAAAATAAATAAATAAATAAATTCGTACAGCAACTGAAAACTGGGGTGCACTTTCATAACTGTGGTTTTATTTAAATTTTCATTAATTGTAAGAATATTTAATATCATTAAATAATTTGTGAAACCGCCCTTATTCAATATATACTCGAGAATGATATCAAATAAATTATTGACATCTTGCTCCAGGCCGCATTGAAAGCACCTGTTAATGACTGCATGCTTTGAAATTGCCTCCCTGATTCATATCCTTTCATGTTATTTAACCTCCTTACACTCTCGATTGTATTAAGGTGAGGATAATAGGAGTATACCTCCATTAAATTTCGATTGCTATACTGAATTCAGTTTTTTACATGTGCAAATTGGGGCATTATTCTGCTGTGAAATTCACGGTAATGTTCTGGAAATGTTCGCATATGTGTCTATCAATTTTAATTACTTTTGTTGGTTAAATAGTTATAAATTCAACTGAAAATGTAGAAATGATTGATAAAAATTAGTAAAAATAGGAATAGTGATGTCATCGAATAGGTCAAGGTATTTGCTAAGAAATCACTTCAGTTCATCACTTCTTTGCTGATGCACTAAAAACTTTTGTGATTCTTGAATATCCCATTTCTGCTGAGACTGCTTCCGCTATGGGCGCTCTAACACACCCAGGTAATTGCTGTTTGTAATTAGGATGTAATTCAACAATCACAGACCGATGGGTCTCAAACGGTTATTTCACAATAAATAAATATGCATAGAGATCGACTCGGATAAAAGTCAGTCTGATATTTTTGCCCTAAAGGCATTGGACAATACGACCATGAAAACGTCGGTCATGAAAAGGATCCATCCTGCCAAGCTGTGGCGGTGAAGTGCTAAAGATTTATTTTATTTAAAGAAAATGTTTCCTTTTATACTGTATTTCCCAAAAGACTGCAAATGCTGATTAACACTAATATGAGAATCTGAAACAGTATTTCTTGTCTGCGTGTTTAGGAACTTAATACATACGTATTATTGAAATCACTTTAGTTTTGTTTTTGTTTATCAGTTGCCAAACTCGGCTTGAATGCATAATAAGCCAATGCTCTGCAGGTCACAGTAGTAAACAGCATGATAAGAGAGTTGGTCGGAATGGCGGAGACGGTGAGGATGGATGCGGAGGAGGGGTAGCGAGGAGCAGGTGGGATGGTGAGATGGTGGGATGGTGGGATGGTGAGATGGTGTCGATTGTGGGATGGTGGAAGTAGTTGCGCTTTCGTATCGACCATGTTATATGGCCCTGTTGAGTGCTGGCTATGAAACAAAATGCGTAGCACGAGGCGAATGAGTAATAAATAATCGATGCGCCAATAGGCCTAGTAAAATGGAGTCACACCAGAACAGAGAATGTTTCTATATTGGTGCTTTTGCTCGCTTGCATGTGCTCTGTCTGTTCTTCATATTCGGGAAATAAATTAAAAACTTTTTCAATTGCATTTTGTGTTACGTGCTGAAGAAACATTTCCATTCATGCACACAACTGTACATACGTACACACACATACATATACATATACATATGTACATCTATGTATACATATATAAGTACAGCTATAGTCACACGAACAGCGCACATGAAGCCAAATATTCTGATCAAACTTTGGCTGGATATATTTAACAGCCATTGTCTCAATGTGTCGAAACGACAAATCACGAAAAGATTAAGCGAACTTTGCTCTCTGGCTGACAAAATTTTCCATCGAATTCGTTTGCTGGCTTAATCAACGTGCTTGCCAAGCTAAAGCGAAATTTACTTCAAATTTGTTCTAACTTCTTATTTGAATTACAAGGATCAATGTGGTTTGAATTAATTAAATTTGTGCTATACGTATGACCATATCTGTATGTATGTACGTGGTTACATAATTTCACAAATTTATACTTAAAGTAAATATATCGAGCTTATTCGTGCACGATTTCAATTAATTTAACGGAAGCTTTGAAGCCAGCGTCAGCGTCTTAGGACTGCTGTCCTCGGTTGTCTACCAAAATTCAATTAAGCTTATAAAAAAAAAAAAAAAAAAACAACTTGAAGCGTAAAATGTAAAGCATCATTAACACTTTCGTTTGTAAGTATACGCCTGTGTATGTCAGTCCGTGTAACTGGAGACTATAATAAAATTACCAACTTTATTGCATTACCACCGTTGTCAACAACGACAACGGCAATCACGGAAATGATAACGCTAGAGTTCTACTTGCTTCCGTAAATGCTATCAGTACACAAGGAAACAAATGTCTGGGAAAAATTATGTTTTTCAACTTGTATTCAATGAAAAATTTTTTTTTACAATTTTAAGTCGAATTTCATGCTAGCTTTTCTACGATCAAGTATATGTTTTAAAGCATTTTCAAAATTTCAAAATTAGAACCTTAACAAATACCTGCAATCCCAATCTGAATTTGTACAGAAAATTGTGTTTGCATACTTAGTTTCAGTATGAGAATTGCTCAAAGTCACGGGGCGGAGGGAAGAATATGCAAACTCCTACTCACTTGAAGTAATAACCTACGCATTAAATCCAAGCAAATGGTTAAATGTCAATGACACCTCCTTCCCTAACCCCCCCTCTCCCAATGAACATCCTAGCCGCTGCCGTCTATCCTATTTCGGGTATTCGCTGCTTTTGGATGCCACACACATTTCCATTTGCTGGCTTAAAAAAAAAATAAGTTAAGCACTGCAGCAAAAAAAAAAAAAAAAGAATATGAAATGTCTTTTAAGCCTCATTCTGTTACTTACTGGCTTTTATCACATGAGCTTAAAGCAGCGAAAAATTCATAAAACTGTATCTAAATGAATACATACAATTTTCTCTCTTTCTCTCGTTTTCTTCCTGTCTTTGTCAGTATAATGTGCATAATTGAAATACATGTGTGTTCGTATGTATGTATAGGTGTGTGTGTGTATGGTTAAATACATTCAAAAAATGTGCTGAGCGGCTTATGATCCTGCTCTGGTTGGATGGTGGTTATGCGCTCATTTAAGCAAAAGCTCCTGCACCACCGCTGTTTATCCGAACGTGTGTATTTGCATATTTAACTTTGCATTTGTTCGATAAGCTTTCTTAGTTTATTATTTAAACAGGAACAGTCAACGACGCGCGTCGTTGACAACGACAACCCGGTGAATAAGAATATAAATGAGAATCACTATGAGTGTGGGCATATATATATATATATATATTTGAATATTGGTGTGAGAATGCGCATAAGAATGAGATTGAGAACGCGAACGCGAACGGGAACGGGAACGGGAACGAGAATGTGGAGACGACGCACTCGGTCCAGGTTATTATAATGCTAAGCAGCTTTGCCTGTTTGCCCCATCTTTGCCTGCAAGCGCGAGTCTTTGCATTTATGCATGCACACTAGTCGGCAAAAGTATTTGGACAACACGTATTTCCGAATATCGGTAAATAGTTCGGCAAATAGTCCAAAATAAAAGCGTACATAAAGTTTTGTGTTTAATTGAAATATCTCAAATGAGAGGCATTTATTTTCTAGAGGAACAATACCCCGTTCAATAAGGACAATCTTTTAAAAACAATTTCTACAGGATTTAGGGATTTAACCCAGACTTATATTACAAAAGAAAATCTCTCGTTTTATATATTAAAAACAAAAAGGTCTGCAAACTTGATTTGAAGCCGCGAGATTACGATATCAGAGGTACAAGCACACTGGAAGTATATCTGCTGGAACAGTCTATGCGACTGAAAAAAAAATAGAAACTAAATTAGAATATAGTTTTTATTGGCTCGTCATGAGTTGCTAGTTGACACATACATTTTTAGTTGTAAAAAGTTATGCAATTTTTTTCGAATTGTCAAAATGCTAATTTGTAAAAACAGAATTTTCGTTTGAGCGTTTCAGCGATGCATATTAAACCGCTAACACTAATTATCGCAAATTACTACGTATAACTATTTGGAGAAATTAATTAAAACTTTTTATTTAGATTCATTAAAAGTTATTAACCAAAATGTCGCAAATTCTGTTTGTCAAAATACTTTTGCCTACACCGGTATCTGTGTGTATTTGAATGGCGCTATGCGACAAGTATTTAGCATGCGTAAAATTCTGTTGAATTTCGCCGAAGCTATGACAATCATCCAACGTCAACGTCAACCTCAACTTCAGCCTTAACCTCAAGCGGAGACGCAAGGTGCGCGTTATGCTCGTATGCAAATTTTTTAGAACTGTTTAGTTTGTTAGAAAAAAAACACACCTGCCTGACTGCTTGCCGAGCGCTTCTGCCACAGTGTCATCAAGATAATGAATTACCATTTGTAAAGCATTGTTGTCAGCGTCGCTTGCACACATACACAAATACAAACTCATATGCGTGTGTGTATGTGTGTATGCGTGTGTGTATGTGTGTCTGTGCACAGATGCCTGTTGTTTAAACTACGGGGTTGTACATGTCAGCGGTTTGCATTCATTGAGCAGTTTGGCGATGTTTCCCGTGGGGACCCATTTCAGTTTCTGAGGTTTTTAACTAACATTTTATGTACAATTTGTCTGTTCATAGTACACAAAAATGTACATCGCTTGTTGTGAAAAAGTTCTCTTTACCATATTGACTACTTAGATGAACAATAAGTAATTCTCACATCTGACTAGGTGTTTACTTTTATTTTGTTAGTTAGTAAAATCTCCATGTTTGCTATGCAAATAAGCAGGCTAAAATATTGACACGAAATGTTAATACATAATATATGTATATGTCCCAAAGGAACCTGCTTATAAAATAAAAAAAAGTAAATTTGTATGCTTCGTGTGTGCTTTCGTGTGCCGAAGACAGCTGTACTACCTTCTCTTATTTAGTACTGTGTATAAAATACAGAACCCAACTGTTTAGCTAATTCTAATACTCTTTTTCTAATTTCCTTTATTCCTTTATGGAATCGGATATGCTTCTTTCTACTTGTTACATACTTTTACCCATTGGGGTAAATGGTTTGTTTGATGCTTAAGCTTGTCTTCGCTTTCAATTCAAGATTAAACATCTGAGTGGATGCAGATCAAGAATATTGATATGGTGATCAATCAACTTTTATGGAGTCGACTTTTAACTTGCCTAATCAAATTCCCCGTTCCTATAAGAAGAGAGGAAATCAAATCAGAAAATAGTACGCAATACATATTTGCAACTATTACTTAATGCAATTTTGTTTGAGTTATCTGTATTGCAATTTGACTGAATATTGTAGGTAAATTGCATGTCTGAACTGCTTGTCTGATGGTTGAAGCACGCTCCAATTGGGAACCTAGATCTGCTAGATATACATACATACATACATACATTCATAGATACATACATAGGTGTACATATTGTGTGCAATGTGGCAGACGCTTAAGCGACACAAGCACCGATTGCACGAAGAATTTCTGTTGTTGCATATGGCCCGATAATCGCAGCAGATAAATGCAGCTGTAAATGTGAATGTAACGGCACTTGCAATTCCCATGGCTGTCAAACTTGCAATGTTATGCAATTCCAGAACGCCCAACTTGAACTTCAAGTCAGCGCCCCAGCCACATACAGACACACAGACGCATACCTGTAGTACAATAGTACTTATTGGATGCACAACAGATTCAAAGAGTTGCATTGACATGAAAAACAAGCTGCACAGCAACGATAGAGAGCAGCAACTACAACAGCAACAGCAACAGCAACAGTAGCTGCAGCAGCAGCAGCAGCAGCAGCAACAGCCACAGCCACAGCAGCAGAATAAGCAGAGGCAGCTACCCGAAGAACAAAATGCAAATGTGCAAAAGGCTTTGTGATTGACATTTGAACTGCTAATGAAGCTATCACATCCTAGTGCTTCAGAATGAACAAACCTGCCATCGTTCCGTTATCCTTGCTGTTGTTGCCAACTCAATGTGTGCATTTTGAATGTGTGTGTGGAAAGGTAGATTAAGTGTTGGCGTCTGCACTTTGCACTTACGTATTTTCTTTTAACAATTGCGAATTCATCAATTCGCTACGAAAACGATTGAAAGTTCGCAGATTGGGCTTCTGTTTTCGTACAACCAGCTAACCCAACGCCTCCACACACCTCCACACACCTCCACACACCTCCACACACCTCCGACACCACCCAACGTCCTTTCCCCTTTAAAATGCACCCAACCAGCACACAGGCATAGTTTAAGTCACATTGGCCCATGACTTCTTTGGCTGAAAACAATCAGAAGAATGCAAATTGAAATAAAGCCGATTAAAACTGCAAATGGATTTTGTGTATTTAGTGCCATGTGCTCAAAAAAGATTTCTTTCCTTTCTGTAGTTTTGTGTATTCAGTTCTAAGATTTCCCTACGCTGGCTTAACACGCAACTTAATTCGGTAAAGTTTTTGTAGGCCATCGGCTCGGAGTTGTGAATTGAATTGTGACTCAACAAGTCAACAAGGCGCCATTTCGGTCGCCATTTGGGTTGTGTTGAATAATTGATAGATTTATTTTTTTCGCTGACGAAGCCATTTCTCCTCTCAGCGCTTTGTCTCAGTCAAATTGCACTTAATGCAATTTTTACTTTTAGATAATACCATTTAAATAACATTCAAAGATATCTATGCCCGTTGCAGTCAGCGGTGCGCGGTTTTCTTGGCCACAAACCAGACAAGTGTATTGATTCCGCCAATATGTATGTATTATGTATGTATATATATATAAAGCCACACACCTACATACATACATATATACATGTATGTGGAAATGGGCGTATTTTTGGCAGCAACTCGCTTACGTCCACAACGCCCACTTTTGACAAGCGTTGCCAAGAATTGCGAAACAAAAAATATGTTCATTTTCTCGGCTATACCTTTTTATCCATTTGGCTTATATTGCTGCGATTTCAAGTGGAATAATGCCTCATAAGCTGGAATATATGAAATTGCACTTTTAGTCCATCGAGTAACGAAATAGTATACAAAGCACTTCCTTTTTCTTTTCTTCACTAAATACTCGGAAAAAGTGACTGAACGGAATGCAGGGAATGTAGCAATCTCTTTTCAATCCAATTTCAATTATATATGGATTCATTTTTCGGCACTTAATCGATAAACACTAGCGAAATTCGCACAGAAAATGTGAACAGCAATGGAACAATCAAATTGCATTTCTTTGAGGTGGAGTTAAGGTGGTTTCCTTTTATGGGAAATCCTGGAAATAATTGGCTACTGAAAATTGGGCGTCAAGCTGCGACCAAGCAGCAATTTTGTCCTTAAAATACTTTAATCGGCATTCACTCTGCAGCACATTGGTTTTCCTTACTACCCCCTTGCTTCAATCAAAAGCGAGGCGCTAAAATATTTACGTTTAATTTACCAACAATTTGTGTATTTGAAAATTTCAAACATGCGGTGCCCGTCAAGTGGCCACTGGGCGGTACCAGGGACCGTCGAGGGCCCGACACGGACCTGTGCCATTGGGGCATTTTGCCGCAAATATGCGAGCAGCTGCCGTCATCGTTGTAAGTATTCAAATTCCTGCCAAATTAAATCGATAAGCATGGTGTGATTCTGATCCCCTGCTGCCATAATCTGCCTGCCCCCTCCAAAAAATGTTGGGTGAATTTATAAATTCTGTTTCTCGTTTATTAATCAATTGTGCTTTTATTGTTTGTAAAACACTCTGTGCGGCTGTAATTGTTTAATTCCATCATATTGTGGGGCACAGATTGTGGCAGGTTTGTCAAATAATAATCACAAGTGTGCATAAAATAAACCAAATAAACCCTTGATCACAATGTTAGCTAATTTGTTTTGATATCAATCTATGTAAATAAACCTTTTGACTTGGCTAACCAAGTGATTGGTGAAATGAAGCTTCCAATTACAGGTGGCTCCCAGGTAAGCAAGTGGTAAATGATAAAATATGGGTCAAAGTTCATTTGCAAAACACACAAAATTGTCAACATGTCACTTAAAACTCATCGTTCGACCGAAATTTGCACAAATCGAACTAAAAGGATACACTTTTAAAATTGTGGTTTTATTGTCATCGGCAACCGATTCTTATCGACTTTAGGGAAATGGATGCAGTTATCGATAAAATGATATAAATAATGAAAAAATTATGGTAAACGAGTACTTTGCACAACTTTATTATATATTTACCCATTTTGAACGGCAAAATAAAAAGAATATAAATAAAGTGGCAAAGTTAAACGAACGAAATCGTACCTATTTCTGCACAGTGTATGTCGGTGTTCACTGTGTGTTTTGAGACCGCTATGCAGCCCATTCAGAGTGTTTGTGAGTTTTCGGAGACCTTGAAACTCTTGGCAGTCTCCGATAAAGTATAAAAATGAGACAATTAAGATATACGATTAACTTCCCAATGCCTCTCATATTTATTCCCATAAATATACACATATGTGGATTGTACAAATGCCGGGTCTGCCAAAACTTTTTCAATGCTGTATCCAATGAAACTAATGGAAAACGATTTTTGTGACATGCCCGTTGGAGGGCTGGCAAATCGATAATACTTAAATTTTCAATCGAGAAAAGCAAATTTAATGTAACCAAATAAGGAATATTTAGTATAAAACCACAATTTTCAAATTCTAAAATTGCATTAATGCATGCTATTATTATTTATTTGTATTAATATTTGTACTTTTTTTTTTTTTGTTTATTGAGGATACTTAATTCTTGAATGAAAGATAGATATATATGGCTATATGTACGATATGTATAACTCAACGCTCGATAGTAAAATAATATTGATAATAAATAGTAGTTTGGATAATTTGATCGTAAATGTTCTAATCTGATTTAAAAAATGCCAGCTTAATAATTTATTAACAAATCATAACAAATTGTAAAGAAAATTGAAAATTTAATTAAAATCGTAAATGAATGAATTGCGCTTTCATGAACCGATGTGTTATGATTTGATTCGATAAGCTACATATCGAACATGTATAGGCATTAAAGCCACGTACACCGTGAATAAAGCACCACATTTACCACGGCCGGGACAGGCACGGCTGCCGTCCTGCCACAAGCCGCCTTACCCCGCCAGCGGCACTAATAATACCCAACCTGAACAGACCAGACCACCAATTGAACAATCCGGACAACAATAGCAATAATTATAGCGGTCAATGAGTATGCACGATTTCACAAATTGCATCCCCTTGCACTAACGCTAATTGCGCGTTGCATGCATTTAATAACCCGCAAACTTTGCCACTGCTAGCGCCAATGCCACGCAGCAGTTTGTGTAAGCAGCTTGCAGGTCTATTTTAGGATACCCCTAGCGCTGGACAACTGCAGTTCATGATGCTCATTTCAAATTGTATATATGCATTTCAAATTGAAGAAAATAACTTCATACATATATGTATTTGAAGCATCAACAGCCGAGTCAATATAGCCATGCTTATTTTTGTACGCGCAGGAGAAATAACCGAAATGGACACCCAGGATCTGAACGGGGAGGGTCAGAAATTCATTCAAAATGTGTAAAATAAAAAATATGGATGCTATTTTGGCAAGAGTTGGCACGAAAATGTTTGCCATAACAAGCCGTTAAATGACTGAGACAGATTCAAGCAAGTTGGAAAAGGGTACAAATATATGTATCAGCTTGCGGTACAACTGAATTCATGGAACCTAAAAGAAAACCAATTCTTATGCAGTTTTATCAAAAATTGACGTCAGAGTTCAACTGAACGAAAGAGTTGATTACATCTAATCCAGATAGTATCTCTAATTCCTGGCATCGAGTTAAAGTCATTCACTACATATTTGGGTTGTGGCTAAAGCAATGAAAATATTGTGCCCGACTGAACTTTGTTAATGATTGTAGAACATCAATCTAAGCCAAATCGAATCACAATATTCAGGTGTCAGCTCGTGGATCATTTGTGGTGCATTTTAGCAGCTGCAGATTTATAAATAGTCGTGTGTGGCAAATGTGCTTTGCAAATGAATTAAGTGCTTCTATATACACTTAGTTTTCTCTTTAATGTGATTTCACACTTTCATTTTACAAGAACAAGATACACATTATTCGGCAAAATCTCCGACAATAAGGAATATTTTCTCTAAAAATACCTATTTAGCTTTACGCACAACTAATAAATAGTCGTTTTCTGTTTTATTTATTTTATTATTTTTAGGTTATGTTAGGTTTTTTTATCGGAAGTGGATGAAGAACTACTTACCGCTAAAAATAATAAAATCAAGTTCCTAACTAAAGTCCGATTTGTCTGATTTAGTTCTGTTTGCAAGCAATTGTGATTTTCGGCAAGTTAAGGGAAATTCAAGTACATCGTAAATATTTCTAGTCCACAAATTGATTGATGCTTGAAGTGTGACAAATTTGCAAATTTACCACTGACCACGTTCACATGCCCATTCCACATCCACATCAACATCCAGACGCATCTCCACCTGAACGCTGCATCAGCGCGATGACCGCGTTCTTATTATGTTAATTTCTGGTTGGCTTTCAGCTCACGTCGCCAAAAGCCGTCAAATTGTCCAATGAGGTCGCATCATCTATTTGGCTACACTTTGTATTGCCTATAAAGCTGAGCCAAGTAGGCAGCATTTGGAACAGCCTGGCAAAAACTTGTACACAACATACTGAGTGGATTGTAATTTTTATACTTCGAGTACATTGGTCTTGTGCAATGTCCATCATGGTGTCTGTCCGTCGCTATGGACGCACGTTTTGTCGACACCCTTAAATCAAGAGCCTTGAAACTTGGAATGTTTACTGGCTTACTGGCAACTACCAACCTAATTTTGTGATTTTAGCTTTAAAATTATTGGAGATAGGTGGCCTTACCGATTTTTATCGATTTCCTAGACATAGCATCCCAATTTTGACGCGGGCACAGACCAGTATATGTTCAAAGTTGCAAGTCTCTAAGTGTCTGACGAAGAGATAGAATGACGGACAATGCATAAAACCAATATGCTCTTGATACTTTCGGAATCAGAGTATGAGCCGCAATTGTAGCAACGTCAATTGTTAAATAAGGAGTGTTTAAGCGAAAAGTAAATAGTTCGATTTAAGTTCGGCGACTACACAATCTCCTGCAGAACTTCTGATTCGTGCTGCAATCTCTCGAATATAATTGGCAACGCAGTCACGCTGCGATAGAGGAAAAGTGGCCACATCATTTTATTATTAATTCCAAAGCAGCAAAAAGCCAAAGACAAAGTTATTTTGCGGTTTGCCACATTCACAGCCAGAAGCTGCGGGGATTGCGTTATAAATAATACAGAGAAAACAGAATTTTCTATAATTGCTTTCATTGCTATCTCTTAACAAACTTTATCCCAGGCAGCGTCAGCAATTAATGTGCATTTGTCTGGCAGTCAAATTTCAATAAGAATGGCTGTCAAAAAGAAAAAAATCAAAACAAAAACAAAAACAAAAAGAGAGCCATTCAACGACATTGAAACGGTGAAGGATGAATATCCAGCATTGTTATCCTTTTCATTCGCATTTCGCTGACAAGTCGCTGAAAACAAACTGAATCACAAATTAGCCCTTGTTTCACAGCATGCTGGTCCTACTGCTTCGTCCTCTTCCTCCAAGGTCGGCATTTTCGATAGCCGACCGCAAGTGATCTGAGCAGCGGCGCGCCTTTGCTTATGCAAGGACTTACCAGCAAGCGAACTAGACTAGCAGCAAGGCAGCAAGGCAGCAACATGCTACATGTAGCAACATGTAACATGCAGCACGCAGCATGCGGTCGGCATCCCAACGACGCTACGCTGGCAACAGCAAACTAATTAAGTGCATCATCTAAGAAAGCTGGACGAGACACAGAGATAGAGACAAATAGAGAGAGAGAGAGAGAGAGTGAGTTGAGACCAGCAACGGGAATTAAGAGTCGTTGGCAGCCAGCATTTAAGACTAACGGCAACGACAGCATCCCATTCTCGCTCGCCCTCTTTTAATTCAGTTGCCAACGTTCACAACTGAATTAGACACGCCAACTTGAATTTATTGTTTAGTTTACGTCTTGCTGACGTACGCAGAACGCAATTCACAAATGCCGAAACAAAAACATGGAGCACTACAGTCAGCTAGTTAGTGAGATGGAAACGATGGTGAGAGTACTCGACTAGAACTTACCTCATCACACTCACCAAAAGAAAGGGCATTAAATTTGTAAAATCGTCGCCCTACAATGAAAATTGCACTAAATACTATAATAATTTTCTTGATTTTGTATTCAACCAATTGTCTAAATATTGTTCACAAGCATCACCAGCCGAGTCGATATAACCGCGTCCATCTGTCAGCATTTTGTAGTATTATGCGCTCGGAGCTCACAGAGCTTAGAAGTTATCTTAATGAATGTCGAAGATGGAGCACAATAGAGTGCCGAAGAAAAATTATTTTAAGAAATAATTTCTAATCAGAAAGACATGTTCTCTATTTTCCAGAAATACATTTCTGAATAACAGCAAATATATCTAAAAAGTAGAAATGTAGATTCAGAAAATAGCAGTGAAATAAGCACTTTCCACTGCTAGATTAGAGTTTAGCCGTTGTCTGCCTTTCACAGTGGGGGAAGTCACTCAACTCGCACACGAATTTATAAACTATTTAAAATGGTTATATATATGTGAAATCTTAAAAACAAAAATATAATGATTAATAGTAATATAAGCAACCAAAAATTCCAATTTTTGAGTTCTGCGTAAGCATATGTTGTGATATATTCCTATAAAATGGTCCCTGGAATTCAGAAAAGAAAAACTCTGGTTTTAAGAAATTTAAAACAATCAATTTCAGGCCAATTTTTTCTGAGTGTAGTACTCACTTCACATTCAAGTCAACAAATATAATTAGTATGAATCCGCAATTAATCAATATTGAATACAGTTTACTTATAGGCAAACGTTACCAATTGTAAAGAGTGAATCTGTTCTATTTAGCTTTAAACACCAAATATGAAATAAAGTCTCAGCACTCTCAGCACTCTTTACGCGTTTTTCTCGCATTCTTTTTAATTGCGCCAAGAGGGGCAATAATGTTTTGCAAACGAACATTAAACTTTTGCCCATGCCAGCCTAGGATCTCAATTTTCCACTTCGGTGCCTTTCGCAGCGCAAAGTGCAACTTGCTATAGTATGTAAATACATGCACACATATATCTATATACATATGTAAATATGTAGTTGTGATTGCCCCTTTGTGCATAGGAAAACACGTTTACAAGTCGCGTGCTTTTTGCAAAGTTGCTGGTGTAATTCATTTTCTGTAGTTCTGGCAAATTTGGCATACATCACAAATGGTAAATGTGTATGTCGTCGGTAGGTAATATAAGAAGCTTAGACTTAAAATACTTTACATGTGCAATATTTTACTTACATCACTCATACAAAAAAAAAACAAACTATTCTCCCCGTTTTTCCACCGCAATACTTTCACTAATGTGAATAATTGAAAATGAGTGAAAACTGAGGCAATAAGCTCATTATCACCTTTTCATGTAAAAATTCAATGCTTGTGTTAATTAAGTAAATCAACCTGGAAAACAATACTTCTAAAAGCCATTTTAAAAACCCATAGTGGATCTTATGGCATGTTAATGTAATTAAAATACTAATTTTTAAGTGCGGCGATCTCAGAGATTATCAGCTTTACATACTTTAAACTTCTAAACTTTGGATGTTTGTCTTGTTTTTGCTTTTTTTGTGGGTGGTGTTTGTTAACATTGAAAGACGCGCGATTTGTGTAGAGCATATTTGCTCAATAATCCTATCTGAGCTCACTTTTAACATATTTGCTTATGAGTTGAATGAAATACCCTCTTACTTTTGATGTTACTAAAATTGTTTGGGATTTATTTTATTTATTTTTTTCGATTTGGTGAAGGAAAAAATGCTTTATTTAATTGAATTTGTGGGGGTGCAAATTCAGATGGGAATACATGTGGTGTGGGGGTGGGTGGAGGGTGAGTGCGTGGATATGTGGTGTGTGGATGGGGTTCGGGTTGGTGTTGGTGTTGGTGTTGGGCTTAGGGTACGGTGCGTGCCTGCGGTTTGTTGTGCGTGCCACGCGAATAATTCAAAGCCAAAATCTGCTGCTGACACTGCCTGACAACGACAGACTGCAAGAGCAGCAACAGAAAAATGTATTTTGCAATAGTTTAACAACAAACTTTCATGTGCGCGTTCATTCGCATTCGTCTATGCTGTCGGTGTGTGTGTGTGTGTGTGTGGGTGTGTGCATATGTGTGCTGTAAGTCATTCAGATTGCAACAGTGTTAACCACAAACTTCCGATTGCATTTTCACACAAAGCAACCCAGCGACAACGGCAACGGAAGCTAATGGCAGTTCCAACAACAATTTTGCCGCTGCTGTTTTCTATACACAATGTGAATGGGTCTACATGTGTATTTGTGTATGTATGTGCACGCTCCTGCAGAGTATAATAACTTTGGCACGTCATTGCTAAATCGTACCTAGCAATGTGTATGCAGTCAATCCAAATCCCACACGATTTTGTTATATGGGATCACTTATTTTAATTTACATATAACATAATTCAAGACAAAATTCCCGAAATTTTTCAAACAATTTTAAAAAATATATTTTTTTTTTATGTATCTAGCTCTACTAGTCTCAGAGTTTGTGTGCACACGGATGGATGGACTTGGCTAGATTGGCTCAGCCGATGCTTCCTTGTCTTGTGTCTGTTGGATACTATTCCAAAACTTCATTTAAAATTGTTGACCCATTTTTAATGGGCTCATAGCATAGCTCATAGCTTACCATTTTATGGGATACCGTGAATATTTAATTATAACCCAAGCAGAAATCCTGACTCTGCCTGTTGAATTTCACACCGGCCGTTTCTGCTGGCGACAAAATGCCGGCAGCTGTCGACTCCACTGTCGTCGTTGTCCGCTGAAAATTTCATCATGTTGAATTTACAAAATTTTTCGCTGAGATGTCTGACCGGCGCTCGATCGCCCCTCGGTCTCGGATGCATCCAGCCCTGGCGAGCTGTCATGGTCACTTGCTGGAGACCTCCCTGGCGTCGATCGATCGATATCGATATCATATGCTAAGTACAAAGTTGCATTTTAGTTACAGATGTCATTTTATGTTAATATACTATTGGCCTGTTACACTATTTGACTCGGCGATATCTTTAACAATTAATTTTGGTTTTTGTTTTCCTTCACAAATACGAACTGAAAAAGAGAGTAACTTCTAGATTTCCAGTAAAATTTACAGATATTTAAACATTAAATTTACATTTATATTTATTGTTTTAATATTATTCATGCAGCAGCACTTTACAGCACTCATTATAAATTTATCTGAATCCACAGGGAGTATGCATTATTTAATTTATTCTTGGCTGCCGAATTGACATCACTACAATTATTTTCTCTCCCGTTGAGCTTAACAGAACTGCGCAATTTACCAATTGAAATGCATTTGATATGATTTATGATATTATATGAATATACATCTGATATGTAATTAATTCGGCAAATTGGAACATTGTTTTCCGATACTATATTGGAAATGGGTTTACTATAAAACAAATACTAATCACGATTTGAAATCTTTGTGCTTTGTGCTGATGGACAACTAAACTCATCAGAAACAAAGACTAAATTATATAAAAACTTAGGGAAACACGAATTGAACAAAGGGGAACAGGAAAAATAGAACACGGAACGGAAATAGATTAAAAACTACAAACACAAAAGAATGGTTAACATAAAACTGACGGTCTACGGCGTAGTTGAATTAATGGTAGTAATAGTGGTTTGAAGCTTAAGTAAAACTATTCGATTTCCAGAGTCCAGGATCGGAAAGCTGGATGTCGCACAGTAATAAATATAATAAGGAAAATCTCCATTCATTCTGAACAACACGCCAATTGAGAAATGGAACTCGAAAGTGACTAATTAGTCGATTAAATAACTGCTATTTCAAAATTATAATCGGCTTTAGTAAATTACCACCAATGGTCACTGAGAAATAAAAATAAAACACTCATTATTTCGATTGTAGTCTCACATATTGCAAACTGTTTTTCTTTATTTAGTTAAAGCGAACACACAAATATATTTATAAGCAAATCAACAGCCAACGCGTGGTATTTGCGGATATTGGCCATAACTGGTGACTGCAAGATAAGTGTAAAGTATTTTCAAACCAAAACTCGATGGGGGGCTAACACAAATATAGGAGAGTAAGTCAGGAGAACTTTTGATACAGACGATGTTTCGACCACATTCACAGCACTTACAAAAGCAGCACCAGTAGCCATTGGACGCCAAATCTCGGAAATTGTTTTGACGGCACAATTACGTTTGTAAGAACATTTAGGTATGTGTGTATATATACATATATATTTATTTTTTCTTTAGCCACGTTTTGCGTTGCCTGTGGTCTTGGCCGCATTGGCTGCTGGCAGTGCTGCCAGTGCTGCCAGTGAAAGCGTCATCTCAGAAAACGTGCATTGCATTTTGGCAACAGTTCTACTGGCATTGTGTGTGTGCACAAAAGGTACTAACATTTGTATGTACATACCCTCTGGTTTGGCTCCTCCGGTGCACCACAAACGATTTAGCTGACTGCCATTAGAAAGCAACCACAACCCATGTATTTGCCTAATGATTTTAGGGGCCAAGTAGCCCCATGCTGCACAACCTTACAACTGCTATCAAAGAGACGACCTATCTGGGATCCGCCAAAGATTACCTATGTTTCCACCTGCTGCTAACTATTAAGTTTAGCCCGGATAATTTGGTTGGCAAGAAACCTACTCATGTTAAAACTTTCGACTAGTGACTGCATCAAAAAGATGCATCCAATAAAGAATCAAAAGGATCGAACGGCGATAACACATCTGACTTTAGTTTCACGTTTCACATCAGGTGTTCGATAACATTGATTTCTAAAAAAAAATCGAGAAATATTCTTGTATTTGTGGACAATGCTGCCAATTGTTAAGCACATCAATTTTTATTCAAGTTGCCTGCTAAAGTACCCTCCAATTATTAGTTGAAGCGTTTTCCCAGTCCACTGAATTTAGCCAAATTAAATTTGGTTTTTCGTTATAAAACACGTTATAATTTTTGTTGTTATTTGTTATTGAAGCGATTGCTTTTACCGTTTTTCATTTGTATTATTTTCTCGCAAAAAATATCCTGAGCTCGTTAAAAATGGGTAAAAGGGTATAATACAGTTGTACAAAATACGAAACAGGCAGACTGACAGTGAACTGAATATTCCACATTTGTGTATTTGTTCAGAATAAGAAAGGGTGACATATATGCATACGCTGGCTATGTCTTGATCCGAGAACTTAAGAATACAACACACGGAATGAGCGTACATGCATTTTTCAAAGTATTGGATAGTTGGATATAAAACGTGTACAAATTGGGGTAGGTGAGGACCAGGGGCTTCAGGGTATCAGCAAGTCGTGCTCAATCGACTAGAGCATTTTTACATGTTTTTGTTTTTTTTTTTGTTTATTAATCGATTTATACTATAATATGTCTGACCCAACTACAGTTTTGATTTATGCGTGTAGAGCAGAGATTTTCTTTACTTCTCTCTCGCAGCAGCACAAATATATTACCTTTAATTAAAAACACCATTTGTCAATGCGCAAGGCACAAATGCAACGTATGTGCTATTTTACATACATACAAACTGCAAATATGCAAATACACCTGTTTACATACACACACAATCGCGAAAGCATTCATATACAGATATGTGTATGTAAGTATATTTATGCAGAGTATGTGGGATGCATGTAGGTGTTGCCATGCATCCAGCATCAATATTATTAATTGCTTTCAATTAAAACAAAATGTGCCAGCGGCCATCGGCAAGTAAACCGATCCGAGCCAACCAGAAACGGGTTGTATGCATTCTGTGGCAGCTCTTTGCCGACTGCCTTTGCAATACTACACAAAGCGCACAGCAACAAATTCAACAAAAGAACAACAGGAAAGTAATCCTTTTTGATTGCAACATCAAGGATTGCGATCCAGCATTACAATTCCTCTACACATGTACTGTGTACTGGCGTAAAGCTTCGAACCTCAATTTGTGCTTGGCGATATAATGGATAGACTGGACGGGATACTTAAGAAGTCCAATCCGTGAAGTTTACTAGCATTTTAAGACTTAGGCAAAGGACAACAAAATAATAATTGTAATATAAGCGAAACAAAAATAAAACGCAAATAATTATTTAAATATTCAACAGTTTAGTAAAACTGAACAAATAATCAATATTTTATGAGCAATTAGATAAAGTTCAATAAATAATCATTTAATTTTTCATGTAATTTTTATAATATATCTCATACTTATTGCGGTCCCTGAGTATTCATATTCAAGGTCATCAACCATCAACCATCAACCAAAGTCGTCTGCCTGTTTCTTCAGGATTTGCTCTCTCAGGCTTAAGTCAATCTTGATGACTCCTTGACGGCATTTGTGTTTCTACTTCATGCATTACATACTCTACACATCTTGCAAACATGGAAAACATTTGGTGTTCAACGACATTTTTATGAAGTTCAACAAATCAGTTTTATTTTCACAGTTCATAGTATTTTGGCTAAAAATGATTAAAATCGTCATTTTATATTTAATCTAATATAGGTTGTTAATTAAGTTTGGAAAATATTAGTTGACTAAGGTATAATGTTCGGTCTATAAGGGTATGCAATCTTCGGTATGCCAAAGATAGCTTGCTGTCTTGCTTGTTTAATATACGCTTGTCCCCTTGGGAACAAAGTATAATAATTGAATGGTTAGCCCAAGTTAACAAGCACGTATTTAGAAAAGCCATACACATATACATATAAAATATACGTATATGTATATGTATATGTATATGTATACGTATGTACATGGTGTGAATGCATGCTTGTACTCATAGACTGTTACTTCAAGTGGCTGCGGACGTGTGGGTTCAAGATGAGATGAGGTCGGATGGCAGATGAGGTGCTTGCCCGATGGCAGCATTGTGTTTACTCACTCACCAACAGTTGCTGCCCAGAGGCCACCGTTTGTTTTTCATGCGACGGCAATCAATCAATCAGCCAACAAAGGGCAAGCTCCAGAATAACAGGAGCCTTGAGCCTGGAGCCTGGTGCCTGTAGCTTGGAGTCAGCTGGCAAGAGCTACTCATGTGGTTGATAGCGTTCATTCAAGTGGCTGTCACGACTTGGAGAAGACGCCAAATAGCACCTCAACTCCCAAGAACTTTGCGTAGCGCACTTTGAAGCCCAGATGTACTTGATAGCAAAAGGGTAAAAGATAGAAGATAAAAGCAAAAAGATACCACAAGAGCGCATTTGACAACCAAAAAGACTGAGAGCTTGTGGGCTGCTGCCAGCTGCCTCGACACATACGTTTCTTGTACCGAAAGCAACCAACATACAAATAACAATCCTACAATGCTACAATGCTACAATACTCCAGTGTTACAATGCTATTCATATCAGATAGCATTAAACTCACACGTAGTGAGTGACTTTGTGACTAATGATAGCATTGCCTCTCGATGCCATTTCGACTGCAAATAAATTTCAATTACCTGGTGCCACGCAGAAGTTTGTGAAATAAGCCAATTGGTATTGAAAGCCGTAAAAAAAATGACTGCCAGTCGTCGCACACTGATGCCCACTGGCAAAAATTTCTCAAAATGAAATACTTTTGGTGATTAATAAATAATTAAAATAAAAATTGCTTGCATTGATAATGGGCAGTCCGATAAAGATTATAATAAGAATATTTAGAATAATATAATTTATGTACATTTTTTAAGTAAGAACAGAGAAGCTCAAATCGGTCGAGTGTGCAACAAAAACTAGCAAAACCGAACCCAACTCGTCAAACAGTAAACCTTAACAATATATGCCAGCCCGAAACCAAAATGATAAAGTTTTGTTTCGGTAGAAAAGCTGGGCTTGGACCTTGATGAGCTTTAATGTTCAACTGACACATGGAAAATAGCAATGGTCAAATTTGTGCTGATGCCTCTGTAGCGACCATGACCTGAAACAACTAAGCCCCATTCACCAGCCACTTTCTACACGCAACACACTACACGCAACATGCTACACGATATATGCCACTTGCAACATACTCGGACATTTTGCCTTACTGCAACGGACCAACCACAAGGAGGTGTCCGAGTTGATGCGAAAAGAGCCAGAGCCAGGACAAAATGAGCCTGGTCAGGCCACAAAGTTCGGACTTAAGCGGCTCCGCAAACTTGCAAATGCCTTTGTCGAGGGCAGTGGGTTTTCCGGTAGGTCTGCTGCTGTTTCGGCTAAGCTGCTTAGCGGCAACTGGTCGTTGTCATTTCCGTTATTCACCCAGAGAGCACCCTTGGACCATTACGGGATGCGACTGTTGCCTTCAATGCCACAATTACTCAATTTAGTTGCAAGCTCATACGCAGAATGAGAAAACCCAAAAGAGAAACCAAAAGAGAATCCAATTCAGAGAAGGCAAAGGTTCTAACTGGTCACAGACCTCACATTCTGTTGATTATGGTGTGAATAATTATTTAAAAGACTTAAGCTTAAAGATCTCCTCGAACTGCAGTCAGCCACATTTTGTAACAAAAAGTCAATTAACGCATAGCATTCACTAAAAGCGTGTTAATCGACTTGCACTTTACAGCTATGCACAATCAGAAGGTATTGAGTGCATCTGAAAGTCATAAAATTAATAACTAGAACTACTCTAGTCTTTCAAAGAGCACAAACAAAACGGCTTCCTTTTCCTCACACAGCCAGCGCAGGGCAAATTGCAACAAAAAAATACAACACAGTCTTAAGTAGCTCTCCGTGCGAAAAATTAGTTTATGCACAGCACAAAATCATAAAGAAAAACTATGCTTACATTAAACTTTAATTGCAAATTTATGAACAGTGAGCTGATGCGGTATTCCAATGGAAGCAAAGATAAGATAGGAAGTAGTGTTTTGGTCTTGGATAACCTGCCAAGTCTCAAGTTGCTTTCGTACTTGTTAAGAAAGTTTTAAATTTAAAAACAAACATCTGTAAAATGAGGCGACATTCGTAGAACATTTCCGGAAATATGTAATTATCTGATGACCGCATCGAATAGGCCAGCTCGGTCCGGCCCAAAAACTGGCCTGACCTGACCTGACTTGACCTGGACGGACCTTACCCGGCTCGTCTATGGGCTTTTAATTAAAACAACCAACATAAGAGAAGAACAATTTGATGGAGGCGTCGTTGGTCACAGAATAAAGAAAAACTGTTAAAGCCCACAGAGATAAAGGAAAATAGCCATCCAACCATTTACGTCTTACTCTAATGAACTTTTCGGCAAATTTAGAGCTCAGTAATTTGGCCAGGAGGGTTTGGTCGGTATGCCTTGCTTACGCTTAAGACAGAGACCAAAAAACAAAGGACTGCGGTCTCGGAGCTCAGGAAAACGTCTTCATTGCCTTACTGGACATTTGCCACGTTTCAAGAATTTTATTAATTTTCCATGTTTTTTGCGGCAATTGTTCATTTGTGGTTGCCCCGGCAGCATGGGTTGTCCTCTATGTCCTCTGCGTCCTGTGTGTCCTGTGTGTCCTGTGTGTGCTGTGTCTATAGCCTGTGCCTATCAAGCATTGCAAGTTTATATGCATTCATTCCAAAATTTTATATGCGGTAGAATTTCTTTGCATTTTAATGGAATTGTTTTCCTTCCACAGGGTCGACATTGACAATTTTGCCACATAGGAGTAAAAGTATAAACAAACGTATGTGTGGGTGTGTGTGTGTGAGTGTGTGTGTGTGAGTGTGTGTGCGCGCGTTTGTGTGTGTGTGCGCGTGTATGTAAATGCGCCGGAATTCTTTAACTGCAAAAACCGAGCTATTCGCAATTTGAATGCCTCACTATATTTTATACAACTTTCAACATTTGCCCACATTATTGTTTTTGGGGCTATGAAAAATATTACCATTCACTCCTTGCATGGATAAATGGTATAATTATTTTAAAATTGCAAAACATACGAGCACTCACATTCCTCTAATATCACAATAATAATGGGCAACAAACATTTTGAGCTTGAATTGCCAATTGAAGCGACTACACAATACTCTGGTAATAACAGTTGGAAAACTTTATGACATTATGAACCCTCTTCATAATGGAAATGATGTCTTTAATATCGGCTGTCAAACTTACAGACAGGCAGACATACATGGTTAGTGATGGCTGGTGATAATATATACCCTATAGGATTGGAGATGCTTTCTTCTGCCTTTTACATAAATTTGCACAATTTCATAATTCCCTTTTTACCCATTTATAATGGGTTCAGGGCATAACAAGAAATTACGACTATTCTAGGCACGCCGAAGATAACATAACCTTGGAGTCATCACGTGGAGTGCACCTGCTGACACTTCAAAGATCCTTACCACCTCAAGGTACCAATACGCAGAAGGATACTGCAAACAAGTTAGAACTAATACGGCTTTCTCTCCCGAAATTATTATACATATCGTACCAGAATTGGAACTTAAGTTTTTTGCGGTTTTCTCAATTTTTTTTAACAGATATTTTGAAATTCGTCAGTGCTCAAATTTCCGATGACTTTCAAATTTAGGAAGATGGTCACGCATTTCCGTTAATTATGCGCCTCCCCAGTGGGCATGGCAACAAATTGGCCAACAAAAAAACAAAGACAAAATTTGTGCAGTCTGCCATATGGAAAATCCACAATAATCAAATTAAAATGTTGAGGAATGAGGAAATGAAGTTGATAATATTTTATATTTATAATTCATTTGCATTTTGTTGATGCTTCATTAAAAGTTCATGCATTTTAGAATAATTTGCTTCATAATTGATTAGAACACAACAAATGCATATTAAATACCAATATTATTCACTTTTAAAACTGGTATAGCTCATATTTAAATTAAACTCTTTTGAACCTATGTGAACAAACCGTAATCAATCAGAACATAATGACGTAATAAAGCAACTACTAAATGAAGAATGCTTAATACCCTTGTATTAATACTCTTGTATTGCATTATTTTAAAACACATCGAGATATTTCTGAATATATGAAGGTGATGAATGACAAATTAAAGAAAGTAATTGAGTAAAAAAGAAATAAAATAAAATAAAAAAAGAATAAAAATATTTAGCTTAGACTAAAAACAGTCTAAAAATTGAATCAGACTTCTAGTTATGTAATGAATCTTGGACCATAGTACATAATTTGAATACCCCCAGATATGTATATTATCATATAATCCGATTAAATTTTGCTCAACATTTCTTCAGCTCAAATTCTTATGTAAATCTGTTTTGTCGTTAACAATATAGTGCCAAAATTACCGCTTGATTTAAATAAAATAACTGATAAGCTTCATTTTATTTGTCTTTGCGAAATTAACAATAAAACAAATAATTAAAGTATACTTCAGGGTGCAATAGGAAACCAATTTAAAATTAAAAAAAAACTAATAAGAATTTTTTAATTTTACTTTTTTATTATTTATTTTACTTATTTATTAACTTTAAAAATGTTATAAAAAATAATTTAAAGTATAATTTTATTTTAAATAGGCGCCCTTCTTTATTGAAATATAAGCTGTTTGTGACTTTGATAATTTCAAACTTTTCAAAACACCGATTCGAACTTCGATAAGTCATCGCAAAATCCACATAATACTCGGGACGAATTTATAACTTTATATACTGTAGACATTCAAGAATGTACGAAATGTTGATTGTGCAATAAGGCTATTAGTAATAAGGAAAGCAAAACAGTTAAAAAGGGAGAGAAAATAACGAAGGCAAATCTAGGCTCAGGCTGAGATTTTGCATTAAGTTGTTCCCACTTTTCCTTTTGAATAACCTGCTGGAAGTCCTTTAATAGTGTGCCTTATCCTTGTAAGTCAATAAACTGGTCTTGTATTATACCCCCGTTGATTGACGGAAAATAAAACAAGACAATGTAAATGCAAATTGAGTCAACTGCAGAGACTTACATCCTATATAGATTCAAGTATTTTTGATTCGGGGTTAATTAGTGTGCATTCCTAGCATAAATATTTGAATTGCTGGTTTTTATTTTGTTTTGTAACAAGATGAATGACAATTCGGATCGGCTCACTGAATTGGCAGAAATAAGAATAGCAGCACATAGGACATAGGACATAGGACATAGGCCATAGGAGACATGGGACATGCATTGACTGTAACTACGACAAGAACGACAACAATAGGCAGAGCAAAACATTTTTGTGCTCAATGGCACAAAAACCTATTTAGATAGTAATCAAAAATGCTATTAACTTTATGCTTCACGGAGTCAAACTGGCCGGGGTAAAGGTGGATTGGAGACTCAACTTGTGTGCGTTGTTGCTGTCTGTTGCCATGAATAGGGTAAGCTGGATAAAGGTGAGCTGGGCAAAAAGTAAATAAACTTTTCAATTCAATAGTCAAGAAAATCCCCACCATAAAAAAAAAAAACAAAAGCATTTTTTTGTTTTGTGTTTTGTTTTTTTTTACTGTTGGTCAGCAACAGAATTGGGCGGGTGGCTGCATAAAGTGCGTAACGCCAAATATATATATATATATATATATATATATATACTATGTATATACTATATATATATATACTATAAATATACTATATATATGGAGAGTAGTTTTAGGCATGGGCAGTTGAACTGAAGGAACCTAGTTTCCTAGTTTCACAGGACAGGACAGCGGGCGGCTAGCTGGACGTGTGATTTGGATGCTGGCACGCGGGTGTCATGAAATATTTATGTACTTTTAAATACACAGTCCGAGAGATTCCCTCGACATACATAGTCACGCATGAGTGAGCAGAAGCTCGGGATTTGAGCTGAAGGACAGGATTTTATATGATAGGATAGTAAGTGGGTTGCTCTTGAGTCTTGTGCGCTTTTTTCTTTCTTCACAGCCATTATCTCTGATAACCGTGCCTGTCGTAAAAGTCGTGAGCGACGCTGACTCCGACTAATGCAAAGCAAAACCAATTTAATTAAAATTACAACCTCATCCCTCATACCTCAACCGGCGATGCCATATGCAACACTTTTCGCACGTAGTCCTTCGCATGTGGTCCGTCCATGCTGAGCAACTGCCATATATGTACCTCCATACATATATACAAATACATAGATAAATACATATACAAATACATATACATGTACATATATATAATATATATATATAAGTATATATATTTAGCAGCAAACGGGAATTGTGCAACTTCGGCTACAAAGAGAGTTGAAAGCAAAACACAGTAAAACCATGGACAAATTGTAAATATCGCAATGCGTACGTGTTGAGGTATGCGTACGTGTGAGAAGAACCGAATGGTTGGTGGTATAATGCTCCAACAACGCTTACAAATCGGACATGCCGTGTGGGATGGGTTGTGTGGGGTAGACTAGAGTGCTGACTGACAGGTAGAAGCGAGATACTGGCCTGTCCATTTGCTGTCTGTGGCTGTTGTGCGGAATGGCATCATGGAGGGACTGCCACATTAGACCAAGGAAATGATTTGGCCTGCCCAAAGAGTGCCATTCCTCTGATTGGAGCGTCATTCAACGAGCGCATCGCATACCCCGTACTGCTTTCGATTTGCCAGAAGGGTCATTTGGAATAATTCTTACTTCAACTTTGCACCATAATCGATCTACCTTTACTAATTAGCTCTTGAAACTGATGTTATCTACATTAACTGCCGTAAGGCATAGGCTGGATTTCTTAGCGATTCTCCCTAATATTTGTCCGGGATATCTTATTATTTGAAAGGGCGAACTCAACGAGTATTACTTAGGTCGACTACCTCAAAATAGTTCACGTTATTTCGAGGTATTATTACCATTGAAAATGTATGCCAAGACCCAATAACTTATACGATCAACAATGTTCCATTGCAACGTATACTTACAGTTAAGGATCTTAAAGATATCTTTGATACCAAATCGAGCTTTAATCTCCATATTGCCACAATTGTTGATGAGTCCAAGGGTGAACTGGGTTTCATAAAGCATTGGCTTAAGAACCCTTTCTGTCTGTTCCTAGTAAACCTACTAGGAACTTGAATCCTTATTTATAGCCTTCAATCTGGACTGAATACGCTTCGGACAATCCGCTTTGCGTAACGTGTAAATCTTATAATGGATAACTAGTTCTACCTTTAATTCAATTTTCAATTCAGATAATTTTGAATTTCTTCTCTATTTTATATTTATTTTTAGTTTAACTATTCTAATAAAGTTTAAGCCAATTTTTTTAATTTTGGTTAATTTTATTTTTAATTTTTTAATTGTAATCTTTTAAATGAATGTAGCTAATAACGTTTTGCACACCAAAATAAAAAGGCAGATATAATTGGCATAAGCAGCTTAAACACTTATTTCACAGTCGAACGGATGAAAACCTTATCAGAATTATAGCTATTTCAGTTTCCATAATAATATTGACAATGAACTAAAGAATGATCTATTAATCCACATATTGCAGCTGTTATTTCTAGCTTTATATTTTAAATTTAATATGAAAAAAAAGAAGATATATTTATGATTGACTTAACGCGCGGCAAACATTAGAACAATGAATGTGTGTATAAATGTGTTTTATTTAGATAGAACGTATTGCACTTTGCATTTTGACGTATTAAAACCTTTTTATAGTACTTTTGTATTATTTAGAATTCACAGTTTTGCTGCCAGCTTTTCAAAGTGCAGGTTTGTGGTCCAGCGAATATAATCCTAGCCCATTCAGCTGACTGATTTTGACGAGCATGAAAAAAAAAAATACATTTTCTGGGAATTAGTGACGGAAAACAAAAACAGCAACATTTCGGTTTCGAAAGTGATGCAAAACAAAAAAAAAGCAAAAAAAAAACATCAAAATGCTTCTGGCCGCTTCAATTATTACTAACTCAAAACATTTTCATTTTATCGACGGCCTTGAAGATTTTTTGATTTTTATCAATTCACGAGCGTTTCACGCTCCAATTGTTATTTATATTTTTACTTATACGCAATTTGCATACCCTGTTCTTGCTGAAGGCATACGAGTATATTGGTTATGTGTGATAGACTTGACTCATTTGAAGCTGTTGTACTTGTATTAGGGTATTTAGCAGGCGGTTACTATTGTACATATAACGCCCACATTTAATCTAATTTGCATAATTAACAAAATGTGCAACAAAAAAAACAAACTTAATTTCATGAAAAATACAAATTTTGCTCTAAAAGCTGCTTTACATTTCTATTGTGCGCAATAAAAGTTTTAAACAAAAACCTAACTGTTGACTACTGACTGTATATAAATTAAAAATCGGCACTAAATCGTAATGCGATAAAAGTTTCCACAATATGAAAGTCCATTAAACTTTAGGTAGACCAATTTCACTATCTTTTCTATATATATATATATATGAATGTATAAATACATATATATATATTCTTTCGCATTCGGGCTTAGTGCATTTCTTATTTGATTTCACTCTTGGTGGCAACGATGCAGAAGTCGCGGGGCCTCTGGGGGAGTGAGTTCTGCGGGTTAACTATGCGGATGGCTGTTATTTATGAACTTCGAGCGCCTGCAAGTATGCAACGATTATAATAATTTTAGCTTATAATGTGTTTTCCTCGCCTGCCGCCATTCGTTTACCGCTGGGAACATCGGCTGGCGTAGCAATTTACTGATTTATACGCACTTAGGTGGCTTAAAGCATCCTGTCTGGCAGTTGGGCTTGTGTTTCAGTGTTGGCATCGCTGTCTCTATGTTTGCGTGCGCTTAACAGCTCATAACTCTTATGCATACCTTGTTAGGACTGCTCCTCGAGAAGTTCTCAGCGCCCGTTCCCAGCGCTCGTCCCTACGCCCCACATGCTCTCAGTCTTAGTGTTTGCGTGCCAAGCTGCCCGGGGTTACACTAAAAAATGCATTGCCGTAAATCAATAGGAGCTATGCTTTTATGATTGGCATTAAATCTCTTGGTGCTTCTTGTTTGTCAAGGGTCCAAATTCACCTGAAATTACACTGATCGCACATATATTTTCATAATACTGCCAACAAACAACGTATCCATAACGCTTTTTCTTATGCACATTTTTTTAATACCTTCTAACCGATAAAAATGCTTAACAAGCATATTGCAGTCGCTTTAAAGGTGCACGAGGCAGTTAAGATCCCATCATTTATTCGGGTCTTTTTTTATCAGACAACCTCGCATAAATGAAAGACATTCATTTTAAAAATAGATAAATTAAATACCATCGAATATTTAATAATTTTAGCTATTAATATCTCTCGTTTAATTTTAATGAGAACTGTAAATCATTTATTCAATTTATTTTCTGATCGGAATAAACTTTTCATAAATCAGAGAAATTCATTTCAAAAATAAATAAATTGTATAATCGAATATTTCATTATTTAATATTCTAAAGAGATTTTCGGTTATCAATAATTTTAATGAAAAACTGTACATTATTTATTCGACATTTTTATCACAATAAAGCTTTTATAAATAAGAAAAATAATAATAATAAAATATAATCGAAAATTTTATAAGCTTAGGTACGTAATTTATGATAATTACTGCAATCAACTTTAACATATTTAGATATATTTAATCTTGATTTGCTCTAAATATGCTTTACCTAATTCTGATTGATTAAAATCATTTAAATTACTTAAGAATCTGTTCACATATAAGAAATCTGCAACAAATACAGTTTTTGCATAGACAAATTATTGTAATCATTTACATAAAGGAAACAACAACGAGTCATACAAGCTATCATCCGCCTGAAAATACATTTATACGTTACAGATAATCAAATTTACCCATTAACAAAAGGCAATATTTACTTTTTGGGTAAATCAGTGACTTTTGGTCGGCGAATTTATATCCATGACAACGAATGGTTCACACAACTGGCTTACACGTATCCATAATGATAAAGTACTTACGTACATAATGAGACAGTACCACTACCATTCCCTTCGTTTAAAGCCAACTCAGCGGTCATGCACGCAATCAAATAACAAGTTTAACAAACAAACCACTTGCATGCTAACACACACACACACACACACACACACACACACACACACAGACATACTTATGCATATGCATATTAATATTTGTATATTCAAAGCGTCGAAAATCTGTCTTCTGGGTGGACACAATGCCCTCAATGTGTTGTATTATGCTTAGACTAATTATTTACATTAATTCTAATTTGATTTGTTTATATATTGGATATATTGGATAACGCGTTCGCATTTTGTCAGGCACAAAAGTGGGCGTGGCTAATTGCTCTGAACTGCATAACAACCTGTAACTAGATGATATCCAGTGTCTGCCTTTTGGCATTTAAACAAGCCTCAGTTTAAATGGGGTCAGAGTGTAGAAGATTGTGTAATATGTTTGCCAATCAATTTGAGTTTAATTGTGATCAAACGTTATTTAATAACTTACTACTTAAGCATGCATCTCAGTATCCAGTTACTGATGTCTGCTGGCTGTGAATTAATTCGAATCAATGCAAAAGCAACATACACAGAATGTTATTTTAATGCCAGCAACTTGAAATGAGCTAATTAAGCGAATCGCAGTCGGCCACTTCATCCTGATGATTATGCCATGAGTAGCTGGCAAAATAAAGCTCATATGTTTTGCCACAGCCTTAAGTACCCCACCACTAACCATTTGTGGCAGCAAACAAATGCAGCCGACAATTGCTGGCAAGGTCCCTACGAAGCAACTGACGGTGGGTAGCAACTGAGGCCACCTATCAATCAAGGCCCTGACGATGCGTCGCAGCTGCAAAAGGCCTAAACAAATGACTAACGCAAATAAGTGACTCGGAAAAATACACGCAAATATCCAAGCAACTGGCTGATGAAAGAATTCTTTTTTACCTCCGCCTTGCCCCTACTCATACCCCATATCCAGCGCCACATCCCCTGGTTGGTTAATGTTTTGTGGATTGCGAAACAAAAAAGCAACAAGCTTATTCTTCAAATGTATTTATATTTAATGTAAATAAGTTGAATCAATGAGAATGCACTTAATATAATCGAGTGCTCAAAAATAATCCGAAACCTTTTGGAGTATATACATATACCCCAAAAGAACACACATTCACACACACACACCAGCACACACACAATGACGCTGTCAGCAGTCATTTTGTTTTAACTCTTGCATTTCTTTTATTTATATATACACATATAAGTAGTAAAAATGTGCGAACTCTTCAATTGCCGATTTGTGCAATACAATGTTTTGTGCCAAAAATATAAAATTGCACAAAACATTTCAGCCAAGTTGTAAGATGCTGCTGAAATATTGACAAGCTGCCTGACAATTAGTTATGCCTCATATGCAGAGGAATGTAAATGACACAGAAAAGACGATTTTCATATTTCTTGTAATTAGGCTAAGGAAGCATTTACTTTTTCTATACCTTTAATAATTTTTCCAACCCTTCTTTGGCTTTTTTTTTTTGGATCTGTGGCAGAAGCACTGCTTCATAAACAGGTCGAACAACGCGCCACGTCCAGCGTCACAAAGTAGCCCTCTTGTATCTATCGCCAGCACAGCCTCACAATGCAACTCAGTCACCGCAATCCACGATGCCACTCTGAAAACAGGCATTACATCCCCGGCAACCCGGCAGTTGCCGCAACCACGATCAACCGGAAAAGCCAAAAACTGTCATGGCCGTTGCACCAGTTCCTGTGTTAGAATATACAGTTCACCATTTGCTTAATATATAACATTTAATAGTTGGTTCTTTTTTCACTTTGTAAGATGTGCTAATATTTTAATTAACAAGCAAACAAATATTACCTGACCCGTTCTTTCTCTGCTGCTTTTTTCAACAAATCCCAAAATATCGAAGCTAAAAATAATAGGAAAGAAAAGAAAGCACGACGCGAATTGTAGACCAAAGTTAACTTGCCGACATCTTAATTTTAGTCCGAAGTTTGAGATATTATTATGTTTCCTACGTACCAGAAAGGCTGACATGGATATGGATGGATATCCATGGATATCTTAATCTTACAACTTAAAACTTTCGACCAACTGTTCCCAAGTCAGCTTTATGATACACTAGTCTGATCCGTTGGACCAAATTGTAATAATCTCTACAAATATTTCAAAATAAAGTTATTATTATTCATCCAAATTTATGGAATTTAATTTAAAATATTTTGTTTATTTTGTTTATTTTGCCTCCTCCAAGCAAGAGGACAACGAATTTACATTACATTACTTGATTTGATAGAAAACATTATATTTTATTTGAATTTCAATGTAAACTAAGAATGTTTTTGTTATTAACATAACAAAGACATATAAATAGAAATTTTTCACTACGAATTTGTATTCGCAGCAAAGCTTTCATCTCAGTAATCATATCAGTTTTGCAGCGATATAATGCAGTCATGTGATTTCAGAAATTTTGGTAGAAATGCCATTGTTTGGTTATTTTTCAATCTTTATATATATATATATATATATATATTTTTTTTTGCAAACAGATTTTTCAGCCAATTAATGCAAATGCAACTAATTTAAATGCAAAACATCGTTGCAATAGCGCAAGCTGAATTAATTAAAATGACGCCCAAATGGCACAGCAGAGGCGTCTTCTTCCAAACGCAGAAAAGGCGCTTTCAAAGCAGCAATATCAGCTGTGGACGCCATATTGTTAACATTTTGCAAGCCAGATGGGCATTCCATGCCTCACCCTCAACTGCAACCCGACATCGCTGCTCTCTGCTCGCCACTCGCCACTTGGCACTTGCCACTTGCCGTTTGCTACTCGTCGTTGTTCCGTTTAATTTATTTTTGCTGCCTTGCACCGCATGCAAATGAAATGTCATAAAAATTGCAACGCGCCACGAAGTACCGTCGCTGATGGCAACATCAATGTTGCAGCTACAACTAAAACTACAACTACAGATGCAACTGCAACTACATCTACAGAAACAACTAGAACCAAAACTATAACTAACGCTGCAAGCGCATTTTTAACAGGCGGTATTATAATTTACTCATCAAATACGTAACGTCTTGATTGATGCAGAGCCCACAAGTTAAGAAAATATATTTTTGATCCACATCAAAAGTCTAGTTAACCAAGTTTCATATACCTTTAGATAAATTCGTGTTTTAGTCTTGCATTTTAGAAAATCGGGCTATAAATATAAGAAACAAGAAAAATGCAGATCTTTTTTAATTAATTACTAAATATAAAAAAAAGTGTTAAATATATTTCTTAACAATTAAATACATTTCTAAACAGTATAAATGCAAACAGCTATTTTTACAACAAAAAAATCCCTTCCAAAAATGTTATTTGTTGTGTTTAAATTTAGCTGTCTGTCAACTCGAACGCTATAAAGAATATGATAATTGCCGATAAATTTATAACATAGAAAATACATCAGCAAGGGTATTTCATCTTTGGCATACCGACGATAATTTTATTTCTAGTCGTTTTTTTTATATTTTAATTTTAATAGCGCAGTCATTCTGTTCTCTTCCTACTGCTGTTGCATAAATGAAAACGGGAATAGAAAAATGCAGTGAGGCTGCTGCGGTTGCACATATTCTGCATCCTGCTCGCCCTGGGACTGTGGCGAGGGCAACGGCAGTGCCAGCGGACGCATAGCCAACGACAGTTTAGAAAATGTGCAAAGTATTAAATTTCAGCATCAGGCCACAACGACAGCAGCGAAGGCAACATCAAAGGGACTTGTGTGTTGCGGGCTGCGGACTGTGGCATCACCCACCCAGGGCCACAAGCGTCTGGCTGCCTTCAGTTGCATTGTCCCATCGAAGATTGTTTATGTTTTCATATTGTGTAACCATTGGGAATGCTCACAACATACATGTGCTTCAGCTCACGGATTAAGTGAACAGCAAAGCGGATACTGGGCATGCTCATGGAATCTAAATATCTCTGCACACGCAGGCCCGACTGGTAATGAGGGGTGGTTATACAGGGGAAATCTCTAGGTATCGAAGCATTGCCTCAGAAAAACATAGATTTTGGATTTTTGATTTTCAATTAAGTTTTTTTTAAAACTGAAGGGATGGTCGTTTGAAATAATTTTCTCAAGTAAATTAAAATGAATAAACTCAAGCAAAAAGTCTGCTGCACTACACATTGTGTTTCCTAACTGATTAGAATTGTATACCAATATAATCAAATGATGCATGCCAGTAATATGCTGACAAGAAATGTCAGCAATTTTATTAAACAAATATTCAAATATCCCGAATTATCGCACAGCCGATTATTGTGAAAAAATCACGAGGTATCGAAAGAAAAAATCATCGATAACAAATCGCATGCTCGCAAAATAGAAACGTCGATGTGCAGTTTGCAACAAAAATGTCAAATGCTGTATGTAGAAAGTGAACTAGAATATTGTTTAATATACACAAAACCTAATGTTTTTACTTAATTATAGGAAAACACAACAAACGCTGCGCCTAGCAGTAGCAGTAGCAGCAGCAGCAGCAACAACAGCAACAGCAACAGCATTAATGCGTCCGCACAGGCCAATGCCATATCCGAGGAGCACAGACGCATTTGGGTGGGAAATTTGGACTCGCGCATCACCGAGTGAGTTGTGAACTATGATTGGCTCACACATGTTTGATATTTGAATTGTTCCCGAATTGTGCTAATATATATATATATACATTGCCATTTGACAACTATCGGTTTCAACTTCTCAAACTAATGCAAAAATGCGGTGCCATCGACAAGTTTGACATGCTATTCCACAAGGGCGGCCCCATGGTCGGCCAGTCGCGGGGTTACGCCTTCGTCACATTCGCCCAGAACGAGGGCGCCACAAATGCGCTGATGAAACTGGATGGCACCCATGTGGGAAGCCGTTCCATAGCTGTGCGCTTGGCAAAGAATATTAAATACGTAAGTGTACAAAATGAAAATCGAAATAAAATCAAATCAAATTAATTATGTTATTATTCATCAACCGTTTAGGATGATCTGCAAAGGCCGAAACCTCGCATTGAGATTCCGGCGCTGGGCAGCGGCAAGCGGGAGGAGAAGATCAGCAAAGCGGAGGCGATTCGTGCCATTGAGGCGAAACTTAAGACACTGGAGCGACAGACCGATGACAATTTGGAACTGAATCCCATCGGACGTGAGCCAAACGTGCCATTTATTCAGCGCTACCAATTCAACAAGGATCGTGATACTCAGCAACGGACTGGCCCACATGGCAAATACATGAAAAATAAGTCATCGGCACCATACCATCGACAGCAGCAGCCCAAGCGACGCTGAACTCAAACTCATCTGAAGAAACTCAACATTCGCTCGAGCACTTGCAAAAAATCACTCTTCATTTAATTTATTAACATAAAATTAAAACGGCAAACAAAAAAAGAAAACAATGGTTTTATTTGGGAGCAAACTTGAATTTGCCACGCATTTGCTCCGGCAGCGGCACGGTGCCTGGGCAGGACACTTGTCCGGGTATTTCGCAGATGCAGTGCCGTTCACTGCCATACCCAAAATTGGCCGGATTATCTTTACTCTCCGCCAAACGTGCCTCCGCGACCAGTTGCTCTCTGGAATCGAAAAAATGAAATCAGAATCGAGTCGCAGATGGTTGCTATTTTCTCTACTTACCGTGTCTTGCCAACCACCTTGACCAAGTGCTCAATGATCTCATCCCGATTCCGAGTATCAATGTCAATGAGTATATCCCGACCATCGTCAAAATAGCAGCGCACAAACGGCGACGGTGTCATGTTTTTCAGTGTGATAACCTGAACATCAGGATTCCGAAATTGTATCTGTGGTATATTCCAAAAGACAAAGTCCCTGAGTGGGGCACATACGAATTGGATTTGTTAGTTAGTCAATAACGCTACGAGATGTTTTCTCATCAAATCACCTGGCGCCAGCATGATGATTGCCGTATGTGTTGTAGTTGACGCTGAATATCCGCACCTTATCCTTTAACACCAGTTTTCCAGCGTTCAGATATTTAAGTGTGCGCCGTATTGGCTCTCGTCCCTTCATGAATGGCATTTTGAAGATTGATTAATTCAGCTTAAGTTAAAACAAATAATTTTAAGACAACTTTGGCCGCTTGTGTAATTCCGGCAAAAAGGCGGATATCGATAACACAAGAAACAGCTGATGCGTATCGATAGTTGCACTTTAACTCACTGCTATAGTTATTTAAATTATAAGCGCAAGGCACAAGAATCAACAATAAGTTATTAAAATTGTATTATTTTTGTTACAATGCTTTGACAAATTGTATGCTCAGCTATATTAAATAATAATAGTTGAAAATATATGCACGAAAATATCGATATGAAAAAATGAATGTATTTTCAATAGCATGTTCTTGTCGATCTAGTGATATTTATCCATTTTGGAATTTTAGTTATTATTAGTTGCAGCAGCTGCTGTTTAGTAAACAACAACCTTGAACTAGTCGCGTGAAGGACACAAGGAGAAACAAGCAAACATCGCAATTTGGTTATGGAAATAACGCTGGCACTGCTGAAGCCGCACGTGCTGCGTAACACTTATGCACTGCGGCAGTTGAAGACGCTGATTGCCAGCAACTTTGATGTCCTGCAAGCCAAGGAGGTGCGCATAACAAAAGAAATATCCGAGTGCTTTTACGCGGAACACAAGGGTAAATTCTTCTACCAGCGCCTAACAAGCTTTATGCAGAGGTACGTGACAATGAAGAATTGAAAATCAAATTTGTATTCATCCAATGCATTTTGATTTGCTTGCAGCGGACCCTGTTATGCCCTCATACTGCAGTCGGAGTCATGCATCCAAAAGTGGCGCCAACTCATGGGGCCCACCAAGGTGTTTAGGGCGGTCTACACCGAACCGGATTCCATTCGTGCTCTCTACGGTCTCTCCGACACGCGGAATGCCTGTCACGGCTCAGACAGTGAAGCCTCCGCAATGCGGGAGATTGCCATACTCTTTCCGGAATTCGATGTGGCTCGCATCCGCAGCAGTCAAGCCAATAACAGTAAAACTGCGTGATCCAAGCCAATCAATCAATCATTCTCAGAGAAACAATATATGAATTGTTTGTGTGTCGAAAGTAAATTGTAAATTGTAACTTGTAAATTGTGTTGCCATTAGGAACTAGACTTTAAACCAGATGCACTCTGTGCAAGCTTTCACGTGTGCACAAATGATCTTTTGTATCTCAATTATAATGGAAAGCTTTTCACAATCACAACAAGTATCGTGCTAGTCACATTCTATATAATATAATATAAACATATATTTTATATTTATTGTCCCAGTGATCATTCATTCAGATTACAATAAAGTGGACGGGCATTTGTTTTAAAAACTTTATTTCGTAAATGTTTGTTATATAATACAACTTACACTCCGTTGCAAGTACATACGTGTGTACATATAAATACATAAATACATACATATGTATGTATGCGTATGTAAATAGAGAAAGAGATTTGTTTGTTTTTCGTGTATTTCTTTTAGGTTCTTGTAAATATATAGTTTGTAATAAAATTATAAAATTTATAAACTTAACAAATTATATGTATGTGTATCGTATTTATGTATATATGTATGTACGTCCTCCCCCCAAGGCATAATTGTAATAATATATGCTATATTTATGTTCTATTTAGCGTCGAACAACACCAATACGTATGTCCTTTCTTTTGGTTGACCATATCATCAGAAAAGAAATAAAAAAAAAAAAAAAAAAAACCAAAATCTTGGTGCACCCATGGACGCCTGGCGCATGGGTGTTAGGTAGAATGTGATGGAGCACAACTCGAGCGAGACGACACGATATACGCTGTCTTTTTCAAACTTAAGCATTAAGAGGCGATTCGCACTGATTTGAAATTATAATATGTATGCATCTCAATGATCGCAAATCTTACGCTATGTGTATTTGTTGTAGAATAGTTTACAACATTTCGATTAGCACTACCAAACGTAATAAATACATACACATTTGCGTGTATAAATCTAACCGTTATTGTTCTTTTTTTGTTTTTTTTTTGTTCGATTTGTAACCTTTGGTATCAATTAAAAGCATTATGCCTATTTGCAGTCCTACGATTTTCACAATTCCCGCGCAACAAACATTTGAACCGAGCGCCAAAGTTAGAAACATTTTAACTGTAGTTATGCTATACCTAGTTAATGTTTCCATCGTTCAATGTCAACATTTATATTGCTATTTAAGCTGATCTCCATGGATTGGTATTCACTTAATTCAATTAAATACAGAACAATGCAATTGAAAACATGACAGCAGCGTGCAACAATGCAAAATGGTTTCCAGCGAGACTTTAAAATACTTGTTTTGGTCTTTTGTTTTTGTGTTTTCTTTTCTTTTATTTTCTTTTTTTTTTTTGGTGGGGTCGTATTTTTGTCAAAAATAAGTTAATCCTGTAGTTAGGATCTGAGCTGACTTCACCTTATCTATGCACTTAAGTACACACACAATGGGAACTGTTTGCCATATTTGCAGTAGCTTAATTCATGAGCTCAATCAAAGACACTAGATGAATTCTGCACCGTTAGCCAAAATATTCATTTCTATTTCACTATAAGTAAGTTTTTTAACAATCGTACCGTATATAATAAAGCTATCATAACAAAAGGAATTTTCACAATAATCAATAGCAATAAGCTTAAAAAAATAACTGAAAAAACAGATGAAGAAGAAGAAGACCTTACAGTTCACATAGTATTTTTTAACCAGTCAAACATTTGCTCGTTTAGCTCTTATGAAGTATAAATAAAATGCAAATTGTATAACTTCTAGTGTCTTTGCTTGAATGTACTATTTTTTTTCTTTTTTATGATGTTTTTGTGTATTATTTTATTTATTTTTTGTTTTTTTTGTTTGTTTTTTTTTTTTGTTATTTTTTGTATTGCATTGTCACTTAACTGACTGCATTCTGTCTAGTTAACATAATTCACTAGTAGTTTTCAAGAGTTAACACTTTGTCATTGCATTGTTAATGAAGATAAGCATATTTGTACATATAAATGTACATTTAGGTTATATTTTGAATGTAACCTGCACGTGGCACAAAAACTCCATCTGTATAATTGTGGGCGCCAACTATTTGGAATAGTTGTCAATCAACGACATACATATAATTTTCTTCTTTCTATTTTTTTTTTTTGTTTTTTTTTTTTGTAACTTTAAATATCTGTGAATGTTTGCTTTGCTTTTTGTTTTCAGTATTCTGGATTTGTTTTGCTATTTAGATTCCGCAGAACTAAGTACATATCTCTCTCTCTCTCTCTCTCTCTCTCTCTCTCTCTCTCTCTCTAGCTATGTCTCTCCATCCGAATAAGATTGATTTGGTGTCTAACACACATTGTTGAGCATAGGGAAAGTAATTTTACTCAAACATGCTCATCGATGAAGTTGGCACCACTTCCAGCAGCAGCTGAAAGAACAGTGTCACCTTATCTGCAAATACACAAAAGAAAGAAAAAAGTATATATATATATATGTATATGAAGTATCTGTTGCAACTCAGCCTACTCACTCATAAAGCGAGGCGTCATCCCCAGTTTGACGAAGGGCACATAAAATATGAGGCCCGCAAAGATGAAGAGCAATGCATACAAGTATTCAATGCGAGGCGTCTCAATGATGGGCGCTGCAACGAGATACACGGATATGACCAAGACCACAACGGGAATGATAATTGGCACTTTGTATGGCCGTGGATGGTTGGGTTTGGTGTAGCGCATCACGATAAGTGCCAGCATCGCGCCACCATAGAATATCCACGCGGTGAAGCTGAAGAAATCAATCAGCGAATCAATTGTGCCATGCAGCACCATTGCTGAGGCAATTAGCGACTGTTGAAAGACAAATGGGGCATAATTAATTGGATACAATTAGTTAGTAAGGTTTCAAATCAAAATTCTTCAACATTTAGAAGCTGCTCGTTGCTCAAAATGATCCTTTCAATTAGCTTATAGTGAACAAAATATTAATCTTCTAGTCAAGCAGATACCCTGTAAAATACCCTGTATAATTCTCACTGAATTCTTTTTTACAGAAGTTCTACATTAGTTTTTTATTAGTTTCTTCTTTCTAAAAACATATTTCGTAACATTGAAAACATTTCTAAAAAATAAAACAAAAACACTTCTGCATTTTTAACACATTTATTTTGAATATTTAGAACATAATTCTAATGTTTAAGGCGATTTTCATTTTAAGACGATTTTCTAAACAGCAAGGCGATTTTTTTCTGAGTGTAAATGCGTTGTTACATTTACTCTTAACATTTATAGCAGCAACTCTTTTAAACAAATATTTCAAAAAAATGAAATGCAGAAAATAATAATGAAATTGGCTTTCTCGGCTGCTATGTTCGAGTTTAGCTGCTGTCTGCTTTAAATAACGACTTTTGAAAACCTTTTTGATCATGGATGTGGACTTATACAGCATTTTCAGTTAGCACCAACTTGAACTTATATTATTTGTACTTGCACTATTTATATGGCCATGACTGTAGGTGTGTGTGTGTGTGTGTCTATTGTATTCTGAGCACTTACGTGGAATATGAGGCCAGGAGCCGGAGTCAGGCGACGCACATGTACATAGGACAAAATGTCGAGCAGATGTCCCTCTCGACTAGCTGCAAAGCAAAGACTACAGTAGACAGAAAGGTTTAGAAATAATACACACATAAGAATGACGAAGAGGGAAGAAGGGAAAGTTTGGGAGAAAGAGAGAGGGAGAGAGAGGGAGGGAGAAAGGGAAGAGATATAGAAGGCTGGAATATGTAACGTACCGTCCTGCGGCAAAGAGCGTACCGTTAGCACTACCAAATGTACTGATAGTGACGCTCAGTGGCATTAGCCAGGCGAGGACGCCCAGGATGCGATTGCCAAAGGTGACAGCGACCGCCTCAGACTCAATCATCTCCTGCGCGGACATTGCCGCCAGATACGATATATTGATGAGTGCATAGCACAGCGTCACCAGCGGTATGCCAATCATAATTGAGCGCGGCAAATTCTTGCTGGGATTCTTAATCTCCTCGGTGACATAGTTGAGATTGTTCCAGCCATCGTATGCCCAGAGGCCAGTGTAAAATGCTGTCGCAATCGCGCCAATGCTTGGCATCGGCCCAGTAAATGCATTCGACAGATGCTGCGTACTTCCCTGGCAGAGCTTCCAAATGCCGCCGCATATAATAATGACGACGGCAACCAATTTGGCCGCCGTGAATATATTCTGCACGGCCATGCCCAAATTGACGCTGTAGCAATTCACAAACAATATCATTACTGTGAAAACAAAAACAAAAACAAAAACAATAAAAAAAAAAAACAAAAAAGAAAACAAAAGAAAGAAGAAGAAAAAAACGAAAAAACAAAAGGATAGAAAGGATAGAAAAAAATGAACCAAAATTAGTTTCGTTTTCGTGCTGGGCAAGAATTGAATGGGTATCGCTTACCAATTGCGACCAGTGCAACCATTTTGACAACACCCCTGGGTGGATCGCATTCCGTCACAAAGGCCTCAACCGCATACTGTGCAAATGATAAGCATATTATAGCCATTTGAGATGGCTTCAACACCAATGTCGATACCCATGAGAATAGAAACGCCGGCGCCGGTCCATAAGCGTCCATAAAGTACGCCCATTCCGCACCAGACGAGGTGTTCATTGTGCCAAGTTCAGCGTATGCCAGAGCGCCTACAATGGAACACAACATTTCAAATTATTTATACAAAATTAATTTAAAAAAAAAAAGAATATATTTTGTTTTAATGGGATTCTTAATGGGTATCAGAAAGATGAGCAATAGTCAGAAGCGAACATATCCGACTTTTCTCGAGCTAAAGTCTTTGAGATTATAAGATTTACCCCATTCACTCATAATCGTATAAATTTGCATTTTTAATGTTTGTTTCGTTTTGTGTTTGCTGACCTATATAATAAATACCATAACTTCAATATGTGTTTAGCTGGCTCCAGCTCAAGTGCTTTGAAGTGAGTCATAATCAATGCACCGGAAATGTCGTTATTTTATTTCATATTCCCCGAAGATATTCAGGATGATAGCTGGATAGAGGCACCAGGTCTCGGACAATGATTTAGGCAAATAATAATAACAGACTTAGAAGACTTAGAATCTGCCCGAATCCTAAATGCTCACTAGCGAAAAATAAAATGTATTTTCCTAGGGAAACATGTCTTAGTCAATCCGACAAAAGTTCTTGAATTCGTGCTGGAAGAGCTGTTAGCGCAGAGGTAGACACAATAGCAATGATAACAATAATTTTCTTGATCTGCCAATATATATGAAAATTATTCGAGAAGCTCGTGAAAATGTGTAAATAGGATATATCCAAGTCGAGCACTCTCGACTAAAGCCCTTGAAATTGATTCATTTTTTATGATATAATCAGCAATACGAAATACGCGTCATAAATATCTTGTTTACTGTTTTCTTTACCGGATTATACAGAGATATAAACTATGAAGGTTGATATAACGACAGTCTTTGTTCCGTCTAGAACCCTCTGATTTGATTTATTCGTGCGCCTGATAAACTTGATCGGAATGCATTTAGTTCTTGATAAGTGTAATTTGTCAATGATGACAATGAATGATGAATACCGTATGATTTACTTACCCAACAATGAGAGGACGCCACAGGCAAGCCAAATTACGAAGCTAACTCCAACGGAACCGGTGCGAACCAGTAAACCAGAGGGTGACACAAATATTCCAGACCCTGAAAATAGTGAAAGATCCACACTTGATCAAGTCCATTGAAAACCATTCTGAATATGAATGTGAATGAGACGAGTAAGTGGCATAGGCATATTTAAAAGACAGCAGCTGCTTTGCTTTTCATCGCTTTGCTCTGCTTTGGTTGCCCTTTTGCGTCAGCAATATGTATTTATATATATACATATACATATATATATATATGTACATATATATGTATATGTATTGATTCGTCGCAGACTTCCGGCTGTCCGGAAGCTTTGAACCCACGCATCAGCGTGAAACGTCATCGGCTGAAAGCTTTTTTGCACAGGCCACACGAGTGTGTCCATTAAAAGCTTCACAGCCGCTTTCACTTAAAAGCTGAATAATAGTACCAATAAGATACGTACTTGCGTACATACATACATACATAAATATATACGTATATATATATATATATACATACATTCAGTTGCGAGGTCTGAGCAGGGGGGAGTTGGGCGCGTCTGGTTAGGTTTAAGGATTGCGTGCTGAACTTCAAGATTGCGTGAGCCAAACAACGACAATGTCTAAGGTCAAATGTGCAGATGGATTCATATTTAGTTTTAAACTAATGCAGTATACATAAATACATACATATTTATATACATGTGACGTGTATGCACGTGTCATATAATATTTGAGTTTGATTGCTATCCAAACAAATAAAGATTGCGGCAAGTGTTCATCAGAAATAAGTTTATTGATATAAAGAAAAACACGTAAGAATGCTCTAGCAGAAAGATATTCGACTTAAAGATACTCTGTCCAAGTTCTGAATAGATCTAACACACATACATATACCATTTTATGTACTTTCTAAAGTCAACGCTTTGCAATTTTGCAGATAAACTAAAACTGGTTTTTCTTCGAAAATAATGTGTGGATTATTCAATGGAAGGTGCTAACAAGGCCTAAGCCAACCCAAAAAGAAATTTTTGTGTTCCATCGAAAACAAAATAATTTCAGTTGTCACTGTTTTGGGTGATAAATTAGCACAATTTTTCGTGAAATATTATCTATATGTATACATTAACTTATCTCTTTTGTGCTGTGAGATATATATTTGTGTGATAAATATTGTTAACAAATTACAAATATTTGCAGTTGGTCTTAGTTTACATTTTCCTCTCTGTGAATCTAACTATGGATAATTTATTCCATGAGATCAACGAGACGAAACAAATATATATACAATATATATATATATATATATATATATATATGTATATTCTATCTTTTGAGTACTTTAAAACTTGTTTAAGTTAGTCGATGTGTGAGATCTTGTTAGGCTCTCAGATAGGCTACACACATATATTAAGTATACGTCACTTACACTGTGCTAAATGCTTTTCTAAAGATCATTCAAAGCATATTTTAATAGCTGCTTTTCGCCATAGAAAGTGGGACGCAGTCAAGAAGAAGCACAAGCATTGCCAAAAAGCTTAGCTTGGCCCAGGGTATTTACTGGTCGTAAATATTATCAGCCGACTGCAGACTATTTTTTACATAAACATGGACCTGATTTTATTGGCTTTCACATTAATATTTGTAAGATTATATTGGATTATAGAAGTTGAAGCAACGTTTAGAAATTTCGCATGTTCGGATATATGAGACAACTGCCGAAGTATACAGAAATATATAGGGAAATACATGGTACAAATGTTTCTAAATGAATGCACTGAAATGTATTTTTTCCTCTTTTTGGGGCAAACGTGCCTCCAGAAAGCTCAAGATAGAAAATGTGCCGATGATTTTGCTCAGCGCAATCGGGAATTACAAAAACAATTTCTTGACGCAATTCTAGACGGCCGAAATGCGATTTGTGTGTCACATTCGTCGCTCGTTGCTTTTTCGCATATGCACACCCAACATACCCTGTAACGAGTATAAAATGTTTAACTTACCTATCATAGTTCCGACAATTAAAGCCACCCCACTGAAGAGGCCCAGCCTAAAAAACAAAAACAAAGAGAAAGAAAAGATTTAATAGTTTGATAAAGAATGGGTAATTTGCTAAGGTCTATTAAACGCAATATTTATAGATCGATTAGAGCGCTTCGGTTATATGACAGTTATTTTCGATAAGGACCATATTGATAAATATCAATAATCAAAGATTTTTTATAAGGATTTTTAGCAGGATTGTGGTAAATGTATATATAACTCCGATTCTTACCTTCTCTCGAGGTGAACAGTGTCGTTCTGCGTTGAGCCATTCCTCTCCAGCGGCTTCCGCATCCGCCCGGTCCCTGATGAGTCGGTCTCTGTCGCTTCGGGCCCTTCTGTCCCAAGGGACCCATTGGCACACATTGTCCCATTGCTCGTTGCTTTTGTTGGCACATTATGTCCTACACGGTATCATTTAAGAGTCGCACGTGGCAAATCACAGAACAAAATGCAATCACGGATTAGTTCAAACAATAACAAAATAAAAAAAATTCTCGTTACAACCAAAATTATCAAAAAAAGAAAGAAAAAAAAAACACTGTTTAATGATAGGGATATCTCGGCGACTAGCTAAATGAGTGTCTTTTTCAAACAGATAAACAAAATTTCTGCACACTGTGGCTATTTTCGATACACATACATACATACATATGTACACACATACATACATACATACATACGTACATACGTACATAGACATGTATTAGGCACATTTTTGGTTTTTAGCCTTGGCTAACGAATGCCTTACGCATTGGGCGGTATCATCGTCAATAGCGGCACCCACTAACATATATACACACACACACGCACACGCACACACACACACACGCAGACACAGACACAAACGCAGACACACACGCAGACACACACACAGAGAGATACATTAACCCACCTCTATTATCTGCTGTATTATTTTTGCATGCGTTTTTTTGCAAGCAAAATAGTTGTGATATTTTATCGCGCATGGCATGGACGGATAAAAAATAGCCAAAATTATTTCGCCGCGAATTTCAACTCCCAGCGAAGAACGAATACAACGGAACGAAAAGCGAATCTGTATTAGAAGTTGAATGCTGCTGAGGCGGCAAAAGCGCGTGCTCAATGGGCGATTAATCGATGGCAACTGTTGGAACAGCTTGCTGGCGCCCCATCAAATACCGTTGATAAGCTAACGATGCGAGCCGAAGGCAAAAAGTCCGAATGCCGAACGGCAAGATGCTGCTGAGCAAAGATCTAGGCTCTCTCTCTCGGTCTCTCTGTGTCGGTCGGGCTCGCCGAGCTGGTGCTGTGCGCCGTCGGGCCCTGTGTACGTGATACGAATGCCGGCTACAATTTGGTATATGTATGTGTGTGTGTGTGTGTGTGTAGTTTTCGTCGCGCTATATTTACGAGTCGTGAATTCCGAGTCCTCGTTCGTTAATTTATTTCATTTTTCGGCTAAAATCAGAAAATGTTTTGAGATTTTCGGCTTTTCTTGACTTTGCCGTTCGCCTTTGCAACTTGCTATAGATTTTTATAGCGCTGCGGCTGCTTGGCTGCCGCTGCTGTAGAATATTATGCAGACACAAATTTAATGAAATTTAGTGAAGCGAAGGTGAACATATTTCTCCCAATATATTTATTTAATTCTCTGTATCTGTCTCTGCCTCTGCCTCTGCCTCTGTATGCCGCCTCTATTTATAACAGTTGTTTTTTTTTTGGCAATATGTACATGTATGTGTATCTATGTACATATGTTGACCACCATCGGAATTAAATGTATTTTCTTTAGTTGGTGGCCTTATCGTCATGTGTCCATTTTGTTGTTGATTCCTTTGTCTGTCTGCGATGTTAGAGTTTCTGTAGTCGCCTCGCCTAGTTCGACGCTCAATCAAAACTGCAGCGGCAGGCAGCAGGCATCAGGCATCAGGCAGTGGCATGTAAAGCATGGACCCGAACTCTGAGTTTTCCAATTAACAAATTTCCCACTCTCTCTCTCTCTCTCTCGCTCTGTCCAATGAATGGGGCATCAAGTACCTCAAATGATTTTCATCTTATGTGTGTCCCAATTGTCAGCACATTAATAGAGACATTCCCCCAGTTAATGGTCATGTGTTGCCGTTACTTAGTCCATCGATTATCGATGATACGTCACAGAATTTGAGCACTCGATAAAGTATCTTGAACTTTGCACCTCGCTTGCTAGTTGCCAACAATGTGGCATGTTCTTCTGAGAGATGTGCTTCACAGATCAATGTTCTTCTATTGATGATGACCCAATTGTAGCTTTGGACTGTATTTTCTTCAACAGCAGAACAGAAAATTACTGAATCTGTCTCACTCCTGTGTGTAGCTACGGACGAGAGCATATCTATACTCCCTCACAAATATGTGCAAACATACATATATATATGTATATATATATATATATATATATATATAAATATATATAATAAATAACAAAAGTTTACAAACACATACATGTATGTATTTATGTGCACAGATATACATAATATATGCGCAGCAACTAATTCAAATATAAGCATAGCAAAGCGAATTTTTGTGTATTATTGTAAATATTATTATATACCTTCTACACAAGCAGAATATAAGCAAGGCAAGCAATTGAATTCTGCAAGTGTACTTAACGAGCAATTAAATATCTACAGATAATCAACGTAGCCATATTACCTATAAACTGTCAATAAAGATTTATTTTTTTTCTTTTTACGGATCCCTTATCCTGCGCGGAATTTGAAACCAATATCAATTTATATTTACTTTCGCTCCGTTCTATAAGCTCCCACCCAATACTGAGAAAATCGAAAATTAATATATATCTTTATATATATTTTTCTATATTAATGACTTTTTCTTTTTGTTTAAGTTGCAGTTTTTTTCAAATTTTTTTTCAGTTTTTTTCAAACTGAGCAGCTTGGAGAAGAATCAGCATTGCCGCTGACCTCAATACATGGTACAGGGTAGCTCATAGTCGCGTCCTCTCATCTTATTTCTCTGTCGATATTCATTGTCAATGTTTCTGTCATAAAAGTCACGCGGAATTTATACAACACTCTTTTGACGTATGAACAACACTAATACTTTTCTCAACTGTTAGCTACACAGTGTTAGATATTGGCTTCATCGCGAAAAGGATGGGAAAAGCCAAAATCTACGTCGAAATTATAAAAAAAAAATTATTTAAGTCTGCTGAATTGATGGAGACAATCTCGATGAGATAAACAGTAAACAAATATGAATATTAATAGAAATACTAAATTCACGCAGTTTTTTTTTCGGGATTGAAAACAAAAACAAAATAATAAGAAACTGGGAAGAAAAACGACGACTTTTTTTTCATTTTTATAAGAAATGTTCTTTTAGCGCCTAAACATGCTAGAATTTAGCGAATGATCCCTAAGACAAAAACAGTTACGAATGGAGAAAAGAAAACCGATATTTTTTAAAAAAGAATTTTAAAAGGAAACGTTCTTTTAGCACCTAAGTCAGATTTTTGTTTTTGGTTCTCGAAACAAAGCAATTTTGTTTTGATGGGAAACAGAGTTGATTTTAAATTGGCTTTTTTCTTTTTCTTTCATAACAATTGACGTTTTTTTCCAATGGCATTGTCAGATAGCTGATCCTATCTAAAATCAGCACAACTTCATCAACGAGCGGCACAGTGGCAGACGATCTGATTCGCACGTAGACATAAAGACAAATAGACAGTGGGAGAGGTATGTGTGTGTGTGTGTGTGTGTATGTGTGTATATATGTGCATGCATAGATGTAGAGCTATGAGTGTGTGTATGTGTGACGCTGGTTAGTCGGTCGCACGATCGGTTGTTTTTTGTTCTTTCGTTAATTATTTAAGCGAAATAAGTAATTTTCCGACTGCGCAATGCTCTGTACTCAGCCTAATAAACGTTGAGATGTTTGCGTGATTCTTAAACTGAAACATATATATATAAATATATATTTACACACATATCCTTTTTTAGCATAGATTTTTGTTTTTTGTTCGAATTTATGGGTTAAATATTGGCCGATATACAAGTTGCATATACCCTTTATTCACATTTGGCAAATTAACTGCTGGAGTTATGCAGATGTACACACACACACACACATACATAACAGTTTTTACTGGACATTGGACAGCGGCTGACTTTGTTTTGGTGTTTTGGTGCTTGACATTAAGTGCTGGTATTAACTAACCTAATATCTATGCGAAACTGAGCTCCTCTCTCTCTTTCCCTCCCTCTGCCCCTCTCTCTTTCTCTCTGTCTACCTCCAGTTCCCCTACACTTTCCATGCTGTGACGCAAAAAATCGCACTTGGCGTCGACTGCGAGCGTTAGCGTCAACGCCAACGTCGCGACGTCGGCTGTGACATCGACAGCGACAGCGACAAAAACGAACGGAACGGCGTCTTCATCAAATGACTAATAATCACGCGCTGACCGCTGCTTCTATCTTCTTCTTTTTTTTTTTGTTTTTTTATTTGTGTTTTGCTAATGCAAATGAAAATTTCAAATATGAAAGGCATTGTGAGATGGGTTAGCACTGCTAAGCGGACGCGGGGCACTATTATTGGCATGTGTCCAAATTAAAATAAATGCTTTTTTTTTGTGTAATTGTTTCTAAATTTTTTAGATTTACTATGTGTTGGTGGCCCATTAAACTTCAAGTCGAGAGCGCAGAGAGGGTGAAAATTACCTTTATCTGTGGCACAAAGTATGTACTTAAAAACAAAAACAAGAAGAAGAAAAACGGTATGCATGAATGTTTGTACATTTGAGTATGTATGTGTACATCATGGTCGCATGCACAAGCGTGGCAATTTAATTTATGTGCAAATGTGTCAGTCATGATGTATGTGCACGTGTGCTTGTTTGTACATCAGTGTTGACAAAATTGAATGCGCGAAAATAGCTGTTAATTGATATTTCTATCAAAACAAGTAGCATAATAAAAAAAAACAATGACAAAAACAATCTCAACTGCTTTTAATATTGACCAAAAACAAGGTTTGTGCCACGCTTTGCTTGATTGTTTATTTTTTGCTGTCGCATTACGCATTAAATTGATCATTTGATCATTCGCTAGAAAAAGCAAAATTGGCATCACTAATTTATGCATGTAAAAACGGAAACGGAAACGAAAACAGAAAACGGAAAAGTTTTAAGCTGAAACACGCCTCTTTATCACATTTAAATTGATATCGCAAAGGAAACGATGAAAACTATTGATTTGAATAGCCTAAAGAGTTCTCAGTGGCCTGTAGGGAATATGATATGAAATATTATTGCTTTCTCGTCGATCCTTGTAGCCTCACTCAGACTGAGTGTAAGTATTTCTTAGGATATTTTCGGGCATACAGATATACGATATTTGAGTACAAGTATAAAAAATATTATTTGTTACTCGGTCGGTTTCTATGCCTTCGTCTCGAATAGCCCTTGGTTCGCTCTTTGATATTGGATACTGTCGAAATAATTTGTTCCTTAATTGAAATGTATCGTTTTCTGTTTATTTTGCATTTGCCTCTCGCAATTAACGAGAACTCGGCATTGTAACATACTTGCACACACAGCTGCGCTCAAAATAATAGTATGTCTTGAAAATTGTTAAAAAACAAAAACGTAGTTAAAAAGAATATAGTTCAAAAATGTTGAAAACTGTTTTTGAACACAAGCAATAAATACTGAATACATAAGTAAGCATTAAGAGGTGAAAAGAACAAAAATATTTAAGACTTTAAATGTATCACAAGTGAGCCAATCAAAATTACAGTAGTGGAATAATAGTGACGCATTCTCAGCAAAACTACGTTTGGTATTTGAAAAAATAATAGTATTTGAAATCATTGCCAGATGAGAAACCAATCATTTGTTGTCTTACAGCTTGAATTGAATATTTCTTCATATTGCAAAAAAAAGCCACATTTTTATATGAACCATATAATATAGCAGCATTTCAATTATTTTGACCGCAACTGTGCATGCTTGTGTGTGTGTGTACCGCTAGTGCAGCAATTGCAAAGTCAATGTCAAGTTTGCTCAGCAGGATGACGAGTGGGGGGAGGGGCTTATTGGTGTGGCTTTTATATGAGAAATGCAAATTGCTTACTGGCAATAAACTGCAGTTGCGTGTTTCTTTTATTATTATTTTTTATTGTCTTATTGTCTTTCTTCTTTTGTCACCCTGCTTTTATTTTGATTGGAGCTCTTCTAGTTGAACCCGATTTGATAATGCATCGATCTTTGAGATTCAAATTTATAGATTTGGCATTTTCTGATAAATGGCATTTTTTCCACAGTTCCACGAGAAAAATCGATAAATATCAATATTCAATGAATATCTACACGTCTGTGCCAATTAAATATTAATATGCAATTTATAAACAGGATTTATTTTTCACTCGTTCACCAACTCACTAAAGAACGGCACAGATGTTAAATTCCAGGTGCACAATTTCTACAGCGAACACAAAGAATAACTTTTAAAGGTCGCTAGTTTTTTTTCTTCCCATTTAATTTTAACAACCATCAATAATTAACTGTACATCCACTTACAGTTATATATAGTCATAACAAAGACTCGACATTTTACATATATGTCTGTCTGTGCATCTGTCTATGCATTCCCAGGCTTTGTATTGGTATTTGTAGTGCTGCCGATAGACGGAATTAGCTTAGGCTGCATTGACGGATTCACACACAGACACACTTACACACATGCACACATATACAGTTGCCCATTTGCTCGATTCAAAGCTTATTTCGTTTACCGTAATCTTGTCGGATTGTCAGCTTTGGGCACTTTTCGTCTTCTTTTGCATCCTGTTCTGCAAATCTTGCATTTTGTCTGTTTGACACATGTCATATCGTTATCGTTATCGTTATCGCCATCGCCATCGGTCTGGTCGTCATTATTTATATATATAAATTTTTGTTTGCTTTATGTTTATTTTTTAAAATGTTTTTGCCGACGCGTCGGTGCGCCTTTCAATTTAACTCAATTGATTTTTATTTGGCTCGTGACGCACCAACTTCATAGCAAGCTCGCCGGTGCCCCCACAGCGCCCCCCCCCCCCCTTCCCACTAATTGATGATGATGATAATGATGCTGCTGCTGATGATGATGATGACGCTAATGATCAGCCATTATAATTACAAAGCGATAAATTCATTTGCTGAGCAATTCACAGTCCAGCTGCTGAGATCCAAAGACACTCGTAAATTGAAAATTCTAGCTGTGCGACTGCAAAATACAGAAAACAGAGAAAAGAAAAAAAAAAATAGAAAAGCCAATTTCGTCGCTTAATTTATTAAAAAATTTACATTTGAAAAGCAACACATAACCTGTTATCCCTCAGCAAAAAAAAAAAAAGAAGAAAAAACGAACTGGTAAAGTTTTTTTTTTTTTTTTGTCCAACAGCAGCTAAGAAAAGTTATCGTTTGCCTAACTCGAGTGAATTAAACAAATTTATATTTTATATTTCGTATTTCGTATTTCGGGACGCACGCGAATATTTTCGTGAAATTGTTTCTTCGTTGTTGCTGTTGTTTCTGTGCTGCCCAGCTATAAATAGAATACACAAGTCTGACACGAATCAACCGAAAAAATAAGACAGCGAGAGAGCTAGAGAGAGAGAGAGCGATATTGTGAGAGGGGATGGTGGGTGGGGGGTTAACAGAATTGGGGTTGAGCCATCTGTCGGCAGGATGTTCAACTCAATTCTTGGTTGCGGTACAGCAACAGCACAGCAGATACTTAAACAGGCAGTGTATGTGTGTGTGTGTGTGTGTGTGTGTGTGCGCGTGTGTCTGTGTGTGCGTGTGTGTGTGTATAAAAGCGTCGAGGTTGTTGGGGGCATAAATTTTAGGGGCTCGTCGCAACAGCCTCGACTTTGTGCCCTTGTCCGAGGGACATATTGCCGCAGCATGCGCACTTTTTGGCTTAGGTCAGACATGGCAAGGCGAACACCCTACGATTTGTGGTCCTATCGCACTGCCGACAGCATCGAGCACACGAACAACATGTTGATGCATACATATATAAATCCATAAAAATATATACGCATGCCTTTATTTATATACATTTTTAATTAATGTCAACTAACGTCAGTGGACACAAAAAAATACAAGTTAAAAAACAAGTTGATTAAATTATGTAGGAATTCTTAAAAATTAATAAAAAAATTAATAGAAATTAAAAACCAAATTACCCAACAAAATAGTTAGTGAAAAATGACAGTTTAAATATTTTAGATTGAAGTTTATAAAATCTCTTAGGCAATTTAAATTTGTGTGTATATATTATATTTATATATATTATATTTATATATATTATATTTATTTCTATTGAGTTCCATAGCTAAGTACATCAATGTTTTAGTTGTAATTCGTGTCTTTTGTTGTGACTTTTCATTCGTTGTTTAAGGACTGCTTTTCACTTAATAATAAACGCTTCATTTTCTGGCTACAGTTGCTACACGTGGCACACACACACAAAAGCCTATATACATACATACATAAATATATATATATGTCTCTATATATATAGACACTTTTAATCAGGGTAAGGACTCCTGGCCACCTGTTCTCTGCACACACAAAAAGGCACTAAAACCGGCAACCAGCAATATACACACACACAAATAATAAATAAAAATATATTCCACACATACACACACTCAGACACACGCACACACACACACACACACACGCACACACGCACGTACAGAGTGACAGCATGGGCAGAGATTAAGCTAAAAAGCTTTCGCTTGGCGCATGCGCCTAATTGGATGTCCTTGCCATGACATCCTGACTGAAACTGAGACTGAGACTGAGTCTGAGTTGAGTAGTCGTAAGCAAGGCTAATAGCACGTCGCAGGCTGCTTTAGTGCTGCGCACTTTCACTGTCACATTGCCGCCGACGACCAGGAGCAGAAGCCACCCCAAAGTGTAGCCGAGCTGCTCTCAGCCGAGCAAAACAGAGCAGAGCAGAGCAGAGCAGAGCAATGCGATGCCAGCCCGAAAGGATGCCCCATTGCCTAAACAATATACTTGCCGGCTGCTGTCCTACTGCCTCCTCCTTTCCTCTTCTATCTCCGGCTATTGTTTTGCATTGCGTAGTTGCCGCTACCAGTTAACCCTAGACAACAAATAATAAAGGGTCGCTCCAAGGTCCTCGAGCTGCCTGAGTGCTCCACTGATGAGCAGAGTACTTCAAAACAGACAGACTTCAAAACTTCAGCTTGCCTTATATGAACATGCAAACAATTCATTAAAGAGGAAAGTTTTATTTGGAAAAACAATTAGCTGAATGGTTGTTTTTTTTTTCTCGCTTGTTGTTTCAAATTATCGCAAGTCATTTAAGATATAATATTACGATAAATATGCCCATAAATCAAACTGATTTGAGGAGCGTTCAAATACATAAACTAACATAAACTACCTATTATTATTTGTTTGACAAACAAGCACAAAATGACAAAGTGCTTGGCAGTCAATATTCTATACCCTAACTATTTATCTATTTATTAGATGCGCATTTGATCGTTTTGTGTTTAAACTTTCAACCTGGGTTGGTCTACGTTCCTAATTTAATATATTGGTTATTTTCTCTTCTTTTCCCAACTTAAGATTCCAAACCCAAAAAAAAGGTGGGTTCAAGCCGAAGCTTCGATTCAAAAATGCAACCTAACATTTAGATCGTTTCCAACAACCCACATTTAAATGAATTATATTTCAATCAACTCAATGAAATCGGAGGAGCTTTCTTTCAACCTTTGCATTAATTTGCATATTTTTATGGAAGGATTGGCTGTTACTCAGCGCTATACATTAGATTATATTTCTCTTTGTGGTTTTCTGACAGCGACCTTGACTTGTTGTTGGCTGCTGTGGCACTTGCCTATTTTCATTCAGTTGGTTGGCTCAGTTGAAAACAATGCCCGGCAAATAGTTGTGGCTTATATAATGCGCATATTGGCTTACTCTCGGTGGTAATACGATGCCTGTGATTAAAACCAGGCGACAGTAAACAGACCGCAAGCCACAAGCTACTAATTGCAAAAGTTTTTCAAAACAAGTGCAAAACGCAATAACAAGTGACAACCATCCAAATATTCTATATATATCTTATATATGTATGTGTGTATGTGTGTATGTATGTATGTACACATGCATATATGTACAACGTGAAGTTTATCAATTTTGAGTTGAACTGTTAAAGCTGTTCATCAAACACATATCTCTAATAGAGATAAGTCAAGTTATTTTATCTCTACGTTGCTGTCAAAAGTTAATACATAAATAATTTTAAAAAAATGTAACTTATAATATAAAATAAGTCACAAGTAAAAAGTAAAGCCAATCAATATTTTTTAGCTCCTTTCACAATTTATTTACAAAAAAAAAACTAGTTAAGGAGCAATGAAAAGGCTTTCAACATTATCTTAAAATTGCACGCATTTGGACAAATTAAACTTTTGAAGATTGACTGCAAAATCGCCTTGAACAGCCATTTGCCAAACAGGGCGGCGCATTTTCAGAGATTTTTGAAAATAAATTTCAAGACGATCGACTTTCCGATCTTGTGGCAGGAACGTGGCAAACATTTAAATGCCATAAAAACACTTTTCAAATATTTAGTTGCGCAGACTTAACAATGAACATCAATCAATCAGTCAATCAATCAGCCAACCAGTCAACTAGTCAGTCAGTCAGTCAGTAAATCAGTCAGTCAATCAGTCAGTCAATCAGCTATTGGCTCACAGCAACCGCAATTTCATATTTTCTGCGCAGTGCATTTTATGGAAGGATTCAATGATATAAAACTAATACTTATATATTTAGTTGCTTGGATTTAACAATGATCTCCAATCAATCAGTCAATCAATCAGTCAGTCAGTCAGTCAGTCAGTCAATCAGTCGAGCGACAACAATTTGATATTCGCTGCGCAATCGACAAATTCCTTCGTTGCCTTTTTGGGGTACAGTTGAAGCCAAACACTGAGACTGATGCCGCCAACAATGTTGCTGTGAACTGTTGCGTAACACGTTGCACAGCAAGTGGTTGGCTCTGAAATCACGGCTAAATGTACATACATCTGTGTACCTCTGTACGTATGTCTGTATGTATGTTTGTGCATTTGCACAAACATTCCGGCGTAAAAGCTAAAGCAATGTATAAGCACAATGCATTACAATTAACATTGCGAAAGACATACACACACACACACACACACATTACATACTCATATATATATGTTGTACATATATAAATGTGCACATTTGTACATAACATACATACATACACATACATACATACATACATACACATTAGCTTATGTGCAATTTTAAATTCATGTTGTTGCCTTTGATGCTGGTACTTATAGCAGTTTCTGTGTATGTGTGTATGTGTGTGTGTGTGTGTGTGTGTGTGGGTGGGTGGTGTTGGGTGTGGTGTGGCAAGGGCACGGAAACAGTGACCCCGTTCTGTGGGTGTTGTTGCCACTGTTGCACGCATCGCGTGTCGCTTGCAATTGCATTAGGCTTAGCCAAACAGCTGTTCTACAGGCACACACACACACACACACACACACACACACACACTATACGGCTTATGTACATGTGCATTATTTTATGTAGTACATACACACACACACACACACACACACACACAGAATACACACACATACATTGTCAGACAGTCAATGCACGAACATTCGTCCGCCAAATATTTACCCGGTATTTTTTGTGGCGTATTTCGCGCATGCGCTCGATTAGCACTTTGACTCGGGCGTTTTGTGATTATCTCAGCCCATTTAGGGTTTTTACTTTACTTACTTATTTACTTATTTATTTATATTATAATTTGTTTGTGCACGCCTTTGCCCAGACAACAGCTTAACAGCTTAACAATGGATCAACTCAAACAAACATAACGCATACGCACTGTTTGACTTCATATATTTTTACTCATTTTTTTTCTACTCTCTTTTGCAACTGCACTGTAAACTGTAACTGTAACTGCACTTAGCACGCGACTAAAAAAAATATGCACACTAATTTGCAAGCAAGCAGCAAAAAAAAAGAAGATAATTGAGAGCCAAAGCCGAACTTGACTGCAGTGACATCATATCAGTAGTGGTAGTTGAAGTAGTTGAAGTAGTTGAAGTAGTTGAAGTAGTTGTAGCAGAAGCAGTAGTTGAGTAGTAGTAAGAGTTCCACCCACACTCACCATCGGCATAAATATGATTTGTGTTGCTTGGTTGGACATGCTGATACATGACTTGTTGCAGTGCACCACTTTCATGTCACTTTAAACACTACAAGAGAATGAAAGCGGACGCGTCTGGCTCTCAGTATTTATACATTAGGCGTCGCTGCGTCGGCTGCCTCTTCTGCCTCTGTTGCCTCCGTTGCCTCCGTTGCCTCCGTTGCCTCTGCTGCTGCCACATTGTAGTGTCGCCACGTCGTACTACGAATAAACGATGTTTACACTCAACGACAAAATTAACGCCTACACTGTAATGTAACTGCGCACATTACGCTTTGAAACGTTGAAGTTGCATCACATTTATGAATGCACATCGAATTCTGAAGTCATGTACTTTAATTGTATATTCAGTTTTTGCACTTATACCGTATCTATTAATCAATAATGCAATCACCATTAGAACCGTAAAACCCATTTGCTTGACTATAATTGACTCAAAGCAAATCCGACGTTAATGAAAAAGACTTCATTGTAAGTTTTATATATAGATTAAATGAAATTTGTTAACATTCTCTTTTCACATATTCCAGATATAATTATCGGCACAAGTTAATCAAACTGCACAGTTTATAAATCTCTTGTAAATCTCATATATAAATATATATATAATTTTAAATTGATTGGTGTCTGCATTTTATGCTTATAAGTATGCTAAATTTTGTATACTTCTGCTTGAACATATATATTGAATTAACTGTATATAATGTTTTTTGCTATTATCAGTATCGATTTTGCTGCACAGTGTTGGCACTTGCTTCTGAGCAGCTTTCCCCAGTTACTTATTGCTCTTTTCCTCGGCGAGCTTTCGCCTGCCCTTCAAATCGAACTGCCAAACTGAGAGAGACAAATAGCGAGCGAAAAAGGTGCGTAAAAAAGACACACACACATGGACAGAGAGAGAGAGAGAGAGAGAGAGGAGTCGTATCGTAAGCCTACAATGGGGTTGATAATATGCACATTCAATTAGCGGGAGGTGTGTTGCATCTGGTTTCTGAACACCATTGTAAGCTTTTGCTAGCTGATCGACAGAACACTTTTACATATGTACATAGCTCAATACAAATGTATATATGTATCTGAACAATATGCATGGATGTAACTCATAAATACTTATCACAAACGATGCTTGAACTTAAATCAGGCCTAGCAGGAGTCGTTCTCATATATTCCACAGCAGGACAACGAGTTGTAACGGTATTTGTATATTAATGAAATAGATGAATTATGGACGACTTTGGAGACAGTAAAAGACCAGTGGACAGGAACAGTGACAAAGTCAGCCCGATTGAACTCAATATATCCTTTAGCTTTCAGAGAAACAATGAGGCAAAATATGAGTTTTTGTGTGAAAAATTTTTGGTTTTCCTTTTCCAAAAAATACTTACCAATAGTATAGTGAAGTAAATTTGACATTTTCGTGGCAAGGGTCAAAAATGTCCGACAATTTGTTGCACCCAACTATTTTGTTGTTCATCCGATTCATTCTAGAGCTGCATTTTTTGTGAAGCCCCTATACGATTGACAAGAATTCAAAATTGAGCTCGTGAAAAGCCACTAAATACCTCGTATCATATTTGAGTGGGCAGCCGTTTGATATAAGAATATATCTGTGCAGAGTGAAAGTGTACATATATGTTTGAATGTATGCATGTGTGAATGTACAAAGGCGCGGAATATTTGCAGTGTCAATCAAATGCCGTGCTTGGCAACCGCGAATGTGAGAAGTCTTTGGTTGCATTATTGGCTTACTCAAAGAGTCAATGAATTCTACTGGAATTTTGTGTAAAAATAAAATGAAATATACATATATAAATTCAGAAATTAAATTGCCCTGAGTACAAGTGGAAATTCGCTAACTTTTTGGTGCCTGCGTATATACTAAAATACCAGCGTTTTTGTTTTCAGTGTATATTTTTCTAAAATGTAAAAAAAACAATGTCTAATTTACAGAATGTTTTTTTACATGTGTACACACACAGAAAATATAACATAATATTTTTTTTGCTTCTATTATTTTAATAATACCTTAGTATTTTCAGATGTCGGCTCGAATTTATACTTTTTAGAAATGGGATTGTCGTTTTAGGACTTTCTGATTTTATGAAAATGTATTGTATGTATATAAAAGTGTGTATTGAGAGAGGTAAAGCTTTTAAAACTGGGACTTTAATTTGCACACAAATCTGTAGTCAGTTCTTCACCCAATGAAAACCTGTCAAGGCGCAGTCATATTTTGCATGATAAATTCTTAATTTTTATTATATTATTAATTCGATATACTCAAATTTGTAATATTAATTTTAATGTTTAGTTTTCCAAATATTGAATTTAATTTTGTAACGAGAATGTTAATAAATTAAACCGTATCCTACTGCTTAATTTTAAGCGCACTAACTGCTAGTGCTAGTGCATTCGGTTTATTTTCCAATTTATTTTTACTAATATATACTTGTCCACATCAAGCAATATGCATAAATATAAACAGGAGTAGGCGTGGCTAAAATAAAATGTTGGAGTTAATAATCCACCTTCCAAGTTTGGTACTTGTAGCTCTTGTGGGAGATATAGACTTTTATTGTTTTTGGGGTCAGTAGTGGGCGTGCTCCCAAATTCTTTTCCGGATTTCTTATGGGTGTACCAATATACCTCTCAATTTGATGACTCTAGCTTTCAAATTGTGTGAGATGTCTGGTCTTATCGATTTACACTAACAGGTGTATCGGTTTGGGGAGGTGGTAATATGCCTACCAAATTTTATGGCTCTCATTTCAAAAGGGAGGAAGAAATAGCCATTAAAAATGTTTAAGGGCAGGGGCGGCGGAGGTGGGCGATTTTTGGCGGCCAACAACCAACCAACAAAATTTGGTGATTGTATAAATAAAAAATTGAAGAAACTAATAACTTGAATAAAATGTTGAAATCAAATGATTCGTGTTATCTTTGCCGTGATAAATTTGAATTCTAAGGTGCTTTTTAAATTCGTCACATCGGTTGTAAAGTGTGACCGTAAATTATTTTCAGCTCTGCCTGCAAACTTTATCAGAAATACTTGACATATATATCACAGTCAACTTAATAAGGCCTTACAAATGATTTTGTTTCTCAATAAAATACATTAAAAATCAAAACAATTATTTCTGCTCAACTTCAAATTATGCGGAATAGTAATTAACCAATATATGAAATATTAAAAAAAATACCAAATACTACTAAAGATCACTGCCACACTGTTGGTGATGGTTGCATTTGCTGGCAAACAGTAGTATCAGTATTAGTAATCGTTATCGACATCGCTTTCGCAATTCGTTATCGATGTCGCTGCCTATGTAAATGTAAATACATATATGTGAATGTTGTAATAGCAAGAAAAAGAATAGAACAAAACAGGAGCCAGTGCAAGGTGAAAGCAAACAAAATCCAGCAGCAAGCAACGGTGCATAAATGGGTAACTTTGTGAGCAGACAAAACGCAGACGTCGAGGAAGCCGACCACATCATCAACAATGCCTACAAATATCCGCCTCGCATGGGCAGCTTCTTTGGCACCCATTTTATAATGGGCGGTGAGCGCTTTGACACGCCCCAGCCCGAATCCTATTTGTTTGGCGAAAATGTAGATCTCAATTTTCTGGGCACGCGACCGACGGCCTTTCCCTACCCACCGCCGCAGGCGAATGAGCCAACCAAAACGCTCAAGAGTCTGGTCAACATACGCAAGGAATCCGTGCGCTTTGTCCGCATTCCATTTGAAAAGATGGCAGCATACGCAGATGTTGAATTGTTAAAGGAAAACCGTAAGAAGAAGGCTAAGGAAATCAGCAGTGCATCTATCGAGCAAGTCGATGGCAATGTACTCTGCAATATGGTCAGCCTCGATGATGATTCAGAGTCGGCGCTACCAAATTATTGCTACAATGTTGAATTCATATTCGATTCGGATGCCAAGTGTTCGATAACCATTTACTATTTTTGTGCGGAAGATGTGAGTCCCAGCGGTGTTACGATGACGCCACGCGAAGGCTACTCGATCACATCGGACACGTACCACTACGAGAAGGGCATCAATCAGTTCTTCTCGCAGCCCAGCCACGTATTCAATCCGATGATGATACCCGAGGATGATCTCCTCTACAGTTCCGGCCGCGAGCAATTCCCGGTCGCCATACACTGTGTCGTCGATGAGGGCAACGACGAGTGTCGCCAGTCGCATACAACCATTTGCGTTATCGATCATCATCCGGAGACAAACAGCTATGTGCTGCGTGCGCTCAAGCAGAAGATATATGTCGATGGCCTATGCTATCTGCTGCAGGAGATCTATGGCATTGAGAACAAGGCGGTGAACAAGACCTCGCTGGACGAGGATATCGACGATCATGGCAGTGAGTGTGTCATCTGCATGAGCGAGACAAGGGACACACTCATACTGCCATGCCGCCATCTCTGTCTCTGCAACTCGTGTGCCGACTCTCTACGCTACCAGGCCAACAACTGCCCCATCTGCCGTGCTCCGTTCCGTGCCCTCTTGCAAATACGTGCCGTTCAAAAGGGCATCAGTACCCATGTGCTCCACCAGAATACGCCAACCTCGGCCGCTGGCGAGCACACTCCCCTCGATGTCCCACCTGGCTATATACCCGTCTCGCTCATTGAGGCACTCAACGGACCGCCACAGTATGTGGCTCGTGCCAGGTATGATTTGGATAACCAACAAAAATGAGCGGCCATCTGCGGATTGTCAAAGATTAATATTCAACCATGCAAATTATTTTATCCTCTTATCAATTTATTATAAAGAAAAGGTTCATTGGAAGGCAGTCAAAATATGTGGAAAGCAAAAACGGTTTTTGCTCAAGAACTCCATTTTCAACAGTTATATACACATTTATATATATTCTTGATCTGTCTGTCTGTATGAACTATCTAGAAACCCAAAATGTGGAATATAATTTCTCTTAAGCCCTAATATACTATATATAGTAATGTCTGCTTAATGGCAATACGCAAATCAAGTTTATTTGATGATTGCGGAAAGCAGTAAATGACGTAATAGGAAAGATAAAGCTAACAACTCATATACCATATATCCCGACATACGATTGATAAAATTTCATCAAGATCGGAAAAGAAACGCTGAATTGATTAGCCAGCACGTAGTTTCATACTGAACAAACTAATTTCAGCAGGAGTACTGCGCTCAGGGTATCTTTTATCTTGTCTATTGTAGAATTGATTAACTTACTGAAATCATAATTTTCTTTAATCAGCTAAACATATAACAATTTAGGAAACATAAAAACATAAATTATTATTTCATCCTTTCAACCTGGACCCATTTTTGGATCCCATTTCGGAAGCCTTGGACCCCAAAGCTCTTATGATCTAATCCAATCAATCAATAGTAAACTTAAGACTTAATGGTGAATATCCCGTTCAGCCCTAGGGAATCACTGGTGTTCTTAATGTCGTCAGATTGGCCAAGTAGCTGCTACTATTCAATAAATTATGTTCACTTGTTCCGATGATGCACTTGTTTGTGCAACTTTATGATTCACTTCTAATGTTATCCAAAATCCACTTATAGCTTATTGGGTTTGTTATCAATTTATGGCTATTTGAAGTTATGGCTATATGGCTATGCTGAAGTTAGGGTCATTGGTCAGTGTTTTATATTAAATTACAATAACAATTAATTTATAGTTACAAATTGAAGAATTATTAGTTATTTGTCTAAGCCAAATGTTAAATTTGTATCCCTTAGGTCCAGTGAGAATGATGTGCCGGAGAGCGCTACGGTAGCCGCCTCAACGATGACCACTGAAGACATTAAGACAACGTCACCAATCAAATCGAGTAGCCAACGCCGGCCCAAGATCAAGAAGAACGCCTCGACTTGCACCACCACCAATGAGGTGGGCACTTTGACCAACCAAACTGGCGCTGGTTCCACACATTCCGTTGTTGAAATTGAAAATGATCCCAAGAAGACCCCAAGCACCTGCACCTCACCCAAATCACCGTCAACGCCAACGCCAACACTCAGCTGTTCGCCGGAGAAGCAGGAAATGCACATTGTTAATGAACGCCACAATGGGCTCAAGTACCAGAAACGTAGCACTGGCAATCATGACGACGATGAGGATAGCGAGAATGAGAAATTGTCACCGCTGCTATCGCCGGGTAGCCGTGTCAAGCATACATCCACCAAATCACTTAAGCAAGTTGTGGAGAGCCTTAGCGGCAGCGGTGACGAGGACACTATGGTAACCGACAGAGATGACATCGATGCCGCTGTCAGCGGCAGCATTGGCAGCGGCGATGTTAACCAACAGGAAGACAAAGGCTCCAGAAAGAGTAGCTCATTAAAGCGATCATCACATCGGCCGGAGCTATCGGATGCCGGTTCACCGGCCAACGAGCCCGGCTTATTGGCGGCCAACTTAAGTGCCGAAGACTCGGACTACTACACACCCGAAGACACACAAAACACCATACTTAGTCCACTGTGCCCCGCTGAGCGGGCAAAGAGCGGCGATCCCTTGTGTGGCACTTGCGGAGTCGCTAGCCATGCCAACAGCGAGATGAGCATGCTCAGCGCTGCTGGTGTGAGTTATAGCACAACCATGAAAAAGAATCAGAATCTGCAAAAGAAATCCACATCAGTGGGCAATATTGTTGGACCAAGTGCAGCAGCGCCTGTTTGCAGCGGCGTTGTCGAACTAAAGAGCAACAATGTCAGCTCACTGCCGGGTAAGCCACACACTCGCACACATCTCGCTCATTTCCATTAAATAGAGTACATAGTTGTGAATCTCTTTGATTTCGCAGATATGCTGGATAGTCCCGTTAGCGGCAATTCGGCGTCCACACGCAGCTCCAGTGACAGCTACTCATCCAGTTCATCGACCAAACAGTTGCTCAGCTCCAATACAACCACAGCCGCTGCCAACATTATTGTAGATGACAAGACTGCACTTCAGAATGCAGTTAATGTTTAAATCAAAACAAAATCCGTGAATACTCTAAGCGGTGTGCGTATGTATATATTTACATCTACGTACATGTAAATATATATGTATGTATTTAAAATGCATATATATATAATGGGTTATCAGTGTATGTGGACGCGCCTAATATTAGTTAAATGAATGAACGCCTCCTCCTATTGTGCTATAAACTAGGGAGGAGCAAATACATACGCATATTTACCCAATTTCAAGTATACAATCTTAATTACTATAAAATAAATACGCATTTTATTTTCGTTAAGCATAAGCAACGGTTTTAGTATAATATAAACAATGCGAATGGTGTACAACATTCCAAATGCATGCGGCTTACACATGACTTCAGCTATTATACGCATATAATTAAATAAACAAAATATAGACAAAAAACAAAGTAAGAAACAATGAGATTTTCAAGGGCTTCTACACATTAATAAAGTATTCAAATAGCAATAATCGCAGCTCAGTGGAACCACATTGGCTACGATATTGCCACATATATATATATATATATACTATATATAAGTCTGGCAAAATAAAGTAAACTTGAAAGAAAGAAATCATTTATTTAAAACAACTGCACAACATATTCACTTTATCCACATGCAAATCACGGACAAATATTTATTAGTCATTTTTGTAATACAGGAGATACACTTATATTGAGTCTACTCTAGTATACGTTATTTATATATTTATCTACTAATTTTTTTTCATTATTTTTAACAAAGGATTTTATTATCATTCTCGTTGTGCTTTTATTTTATTTCTTCGTTCGCCATTTGACTTTTAAGCTTGCCGCACAATATTGAAAAAGTCTGGTCACACTGACAAATCATCGAAAGCGCGACGTTTTATTTATCGAAAGCTCCAAAGTTTCATTACCATTGCATGGTTGCCGTGGTCTAATTTAAAAATTTGGAAAAATATTCCTTTATCGCAATTGCTTAATTAATATATTATTCGTTACATGTACTTTCTTAAGTTAATAAATATATTAAGCACATATTACGTTAATGTAATCGGTCGAGTCTTTGACCATTTAAAAGCATATGCATAGAATTTCCCTGTGCTTGCGAATATCGAAATATATCGATAAGTTAAAAAACATATCAATTATATCGACTTATTTCAGCACACTGCCATCTTTAGAGGTCACATTTAGACAACGTTTTGTTTACTTTCGCAATAATAATATTCACCTAGATTGAAACATATATGTTTAAGTGACATTTCAACCACAATCGAGTGTTAAGGACAACCGCAACGAAAAGGGGTATGTAAAACGACCAAACCCATATATCCTTAAACTCAATTTTGTACCCGTTGCCATTTCCGTTCTCGTTCTCGTTCCCGTTCCCGCTCCTATTTACGAGTGTGTTCTGTGTCCCGTGGGTTGAAGTTCAGTTTCCTGAGGGCATTGTCATAAATTCATATATCTGTAGCGTTGCTTGTTTGTTGACTGCACCACTTATTGTGCCATTGATTTTAGTGAGGGTAATGAATAATTTATTTGATATTCCATAAATACATAAATTGCACCGTCTTGCTTCAAATGAAATCCCGGGTCCCGATAAGCCAAGAACTAGCTCAAAACAAATTAATTTTTTATTGCGAATTTGTATAGAAAAATTGTGGGCCAAATGATTGCGCTAAATTATGAAATATTCAATACATTCAAACATATTATTACTGTACATTACACGTAATGGCTATACATGCTGGAAATTTAGCTAAGCACATTTTGCTAATCGCGCTCATTATTCGCTAACGCTATTTTGGCGCAGTACAGTCGAACCTCGCTACAGCGAAGTCGCACACAACATGCAAATCATTTGCAACTTTCTGTGTACTTGAACTCAATTCTATAGCAACGTTCGACTGTATAACAAATTTATATTTAACTAAAATTTCGTTTAAAAGCAAAAAAAATATATATATATATGTATATATGTATATCCAAACGAAAGTACATAGACTTATTTTCCGATATCAGGGAGCAAAACGGTCGGTCAAGGAAGTCGGGGGAATGTCCGGGTATTCTAATCCTAAATATCTACGCTGTATATGAAGGACACTCCAAGAAGTGAATTTACTTGGCCTTCGCAGCAGCAGCATTTGCCAGCGTTCGAGATTTGCGCTTTTTCAACTTGGTCTTCACCTTGCGCACCAGGCTGACCGTGTCCAGGGAGAAGCCTGCCGTTGATTTGTTCGCCTGCAACGCGTTCGCATTGCGATATTGCAGAATGTTGTCGGCGGCACCGTTGCAGCTGCCCTTGATAATCAGTCCGGAATTGTGCGTGTGTGTGTGCCCCATATGGCCATGGGTGTGGCTGTGGCTGTGGGTGTGGGCGTGGGCATGTCGTATTCGCCTGGAGACGCCAGCAGCGCCAACGGGTGCCGCATGATTAACCGTTGATTGCTGTACGGCTGTGACGACAATGCCACCAGTCTTAAACTTGCTAGTTGTGCGTTGCATGCCACTTGCCGTGGCAGAGACGGAGCCAGCATGATGATGCTGCTGATGGTGGTCGCTGCTCTTGTAGATCAAGCGCTGCATCTGTGTCATCTGATGATTGGCATTGGCATTGGCATTTGTTGTATTTGTATTGGCATTGGCTTGTGTGGCACCACCACCAGCGCTGGCATGCGTCCGAGAGAATCGCGTCACCAGCTGTGTCGTCTCGGCAATCTTAATCATGCTCGACTTGCGCTTACCCTTGCCGCTCACACTAGATATATTCACGTGGACGACATCGTTGCCGCCGCCACCGCCAACGGTTTTCACATTTTTTTTTGGCTTGCAGCCACGCATCAGAATCTGCGGCGGCTCCTGTGCATCCAGCTTACCGCTGTTGCCGCCCATCAGTCTTGCATTCGATGCCTGCATTTTGCTCTTGTGCTCCTGCTGCCACATTAGCAGCTTTTGCGAACAGGCACTAAAGAAAGAGAAATGGAGAAAAGAATTAAAGTCGAGCTAATCCAACTTGATCGAAGCACGTGCTTCTATATAGATATATATATATATATATGTTCCCATATGAATAATCGTTCTGAGCTGAGTTGTCAGCAGTTTCATATTGGATAATTTGGACTTTAGCCGTGTTCGAGTTAGAGAAGTTTGACGTTGACGTTGACCTACTTGAACAAATCCACCTGCTCCAATTTGCGTGACCTGCGTGGCGCACCCATATAGGCGGGTGGCAATGTGGCTGAAACTGTCGACGTTGTTGCTCCTGCACCTGCACCTGCACCGACACCGGCACCGGCACCGGCACCTGCTGCCGTTGTTGCTAACGGATCCTTGTTGCTGCCGGCAAACATGTTGCGAGTTTGTGCACCGCCAGCGTTGCGAAGTGCTGCTGCCGCCGCTGCAGTTGCCATTACGTTTGCCACATGGGCATGGGTCTGGGATTGATGACCCTTGTACCAGGCAAGCGGTCTGCCATCGTTGTCACCGTTGGCACCCGTCCAAATCTTTTTCTTCAGCGACAATTTCAGATGTAAATCATCGGCATTGGTATGTCGCTGCTGGCCAAGTGGTATAAAGTTGCTCGGCACACTGCTGCAGGGTAGCCATGGATTACATTAGTCAAACTAATCTATAGTCTATAGTTGTGGGCATGACTTACCGTCGTGGTGGCGCCTTGTGGATCTTCACGGACGGCTTGGCCTCGTTAATAAAGAAATTGGGCCTGGCATGTCCGCTATCCTGATTGAGATTATGCCAGGAGTAAGTACGTCGGGCGCCAGTTGCATTGCTCTGGCTATGCAGCTGAAGGCCTCCCTGCTGCTCGGGCGCTGTCCGTGGCGTCAGCTTGTAAACTTCCAGCTTTTTAACACCGCCGCCAGTGCTACTCTTCGAGGGCGTGGTCACAATCAATTCGGGCGGCATATGTGCCGGCTTGGGCTTCTGCACCACCATATCGCCAATTTCCTCGATATATCGCCGCTGCAGCTCACTCTGGAGCAAGGTGTGACGCAGTGGAGCCACCGCTCCAAATGCCACATTGCCTGTGGGCAGCAGCTCCTCGTCGTCTGTGGAGAAATGCAAATCAGAGCCCGGATCTGTCGTGGGCAAATCAAGTGCGGTGCGCACCACTTCGCCACGCTTCTTCAGCGGCTTACTGCGAACCCGTTGACGACGATTCTAAACAAGAAAAAGGTTTTCAAATTATTTAGAAATATTTTAAATATATATATATATATATATTTATAAGACTTTGCTATCAGACCAGAACTTTACCCATTTGTTGACTGGTTAAACTAATTACGAATTTCTGTACTATTTTTATACTCTGTTATCGAAGGTATGAAAGCATATTGGCTTATTGCGATAATCGCAAAACGATAAACTGTAAAATCTTAAAGCTAGAATCAGCAAATTTGGTTACTATTTCTGATTTACGACATCATTCGACTATCGGCATCGACCACGCTACTTCCCCTGGGATTGGTAAGAAAATTTCTTTGTAGCCAAAGGCAAAATCGGCTGCAATTTTAGAAATTGAGTTATCCAATTTGAAAAGCATATTTAAGTTACTTGCTACCTGTAATAATCAGAGTATTCCGTAGTCAATAACGACAGACTCCCACCCACTCACTGGTTTGCAAGAGCAGGTTGCTGTTGCTTAAAAGTTGTGGATTGGAACTGTATTATAAGTGTCTAATCCATACAAGCCGAAGAGCACTCTTCGATTCAGCATATTTGATGTGTTTTGTGTGTGTGTGTGTGTGTGGTGCACTGTGCATCTTGTGTCTAGCTACCTTCTTGCTGCGAAAAATAAAAATGCGTCGATTGGCCAGCCAAAGGCGCAGGTTGCGATTGATGCGCGTCTTGCGGTTGAATGCACGCGTTTTGCTATTTTCTGTGGGCATGTGCTTCTTTTTTGGCCTTTGACGCTTGCGGGTTTGAGTTGCATGCTGCTTCTTTGGTTTGGTGGACTGATTGGTCTCCGTCGTGCTGGCATCTGTCAATACCTCCGAAGACTGGGATCCATCGCTGCCATTGCAACAATCTGAGGCCGGCAGCTTTGGTGTGATCTGTGTGTGTTGGCGTATCTCGCTACTTGCCGGCTTCTCATTGAGACTGTCGCTGGGTGAACGGGGTCCAGTGCCACCGGCAGTCGTACGCTTTGTACCGGTCACCTTGCCATCCAAATCATGATGACGACGCTTCAGGCGTGCCAGTGCCTTGAACTTACGCTGGAGCACCGGTGAAAAGTAGATTTGGTCCAAGACATGCATCACCTTGTGCATGCGACGCACTCGAAACTACAGGTGAAGTGTATGAGGTGGGAGGTTTGGGGTGCACTTTTGCTGGACGGACTACAATTAATATCTACATTGACCACTTACCTTCCGAATCTCGTGCATGACCTCGGGCGAACTGGGCGGCGCACGTATTGGCGCACAGCAAGGACCTTCCAGATCTGAGGCAGTAATCGAATGTTTGCCCTCATTATCGGAACTGGAACTGCAATTGCCCTCGTCGCTACGTTGCAAAAGTATTACAAGCATATTATGAGTTATTTTGGGGGAACAATTTGGAGAGAAGTGGTGTTAATGTAGTAGTGGGTAGTAACAGTCAGAAAGATAAACTTGCCATTTATGGTCTAAGTCAAAGTAAGTTAAAACAATTGTTCAACATTTCAGCCAACCTATAAATGTGTTTTTATTTATCTGTAAGATGTTTTTCGATCAAGCAAGAAAATAAAAAGAAATGTGTGCAATTTAAAGAAAAACACTCGAAACGTGCAAAGTTTTTAGCATTCCTTTTTATATCTAATTTAAAAGAACAAATATCTTTGAGCTTTAAAGTATGCACCAAGAAATTTCTAAACAACGTCGATCTATTCCCATTAAATACTATGTTATATACCAATTAAATGTTATTGACATATTAATCATTGTAATAATTTTCTTGGCTTATATAATATATAAAAATAACAACGTCCAGTTTATACATACGACAGAATTTATGACAAATATCTTATTTGTCGAACAGCAGATGCTCACAACAAATTAATAATTGTATATGCATTAAAACTAAACAACTAAAAATAAAATCTATATCTATTTGAAAATACAGGCACACAGACAAATACATACACACACACACACACACACACACACACACACACACACATACATATATGTATCTTAATTTATGTTATGTACGGTAATGGAATGGATGGTGGTCGGGTTAGTTGGATAAATCCTACCTGGAGTAATCCGAAAGCGGTATGTTTAATGGTTCATCAGCGCTAGATCCTTCGCGCATCAGTCTTTCGATTATTTTGGAGCGTAGTCTTTCCTGTTGTTTGAGTAAATTTAAAATCTATTTTTAATGTTAATGCATTAGGATTAGTGAACTTTAATAAATTATGCCGAACGAAAAGAATATTATTATTGAAATGAATTAAGTGTGTTAATATATTAAATTGGCAAAGCTGGCTGAAAACATATAAAAATCATGTAAACAATAATAGCCACTAACTACGACAATTGTTTTTATTCAGTCAAATATTATACAGTGTACTGCATGTTGTCAAAGGCGAGCTACAAAACGTACTACTTAAGAAGTAATAATAATAAAATAATAAAAAGAATATTAACGACAATTACTCATGTGCCTTACGGTGCTCTGTTGCCTATTGTGCTTATTGCTAAACATACATTATATATTAAACATATATACATACATATATTGCATGTATGTATGTATATACAAATATACACATGTATTTTTGTAGTGAAACAAATTTGTTAGAATTTAGATATATCGATTTAATACATTTAGTGCTGATGACTATTAAACTAGGACGTTTTAGAAGAAAAAAAAAATGAGAAAACCAGCGATTAGCGATAGAGAGCATTTAAATTCAGAACTTTGGCAACAATACACATATGACATATAGATGCATAGATGCATAGATGCATATGTATTTGAAATCTCTGCTTAGCGTAGTCTCCATTCTCCATTCTTCATTTTGTATTATGTATTTCATATGGGGAGTAATCGGCACAACAGCAGCACACAACAACAATTTACAAATATACCCAAACATTCAATAAAAAGCGATTTGCTGGCGGTTTTTGTGTAGGGATGGTTGTCTGTCTGTCTGTCTGTCTGTCTGTCTGTCTGTCTGTCTGTCTGTCTGTCTGTCCGTTTGTATGCCAGTGTGTATATGCATATGTGTGTATATGTGTGTTATGTGAGTGAAGGAACACAATTCTTAGGATACACTTTTCTCCACAGAACGTTTCACTTTCAATTTATCGCTTAGTATACATCCCTGATCGGCCATTTTTTGTAATTTTAATGCTTTCTGTTCGCGTTTCTCGCGTTTTCTTATCTTTTTAATTTGCTTAAATAGTTTAGCATGTCGCTTTACTTTGTTCGGGTTTTCATCACAATAGTCCAACAACGTCTCACAAAATGCGCGTCCCATGTGCTCATAATCCTGCAAAATCCCAGTTAAAACGCTGCTCTCGTGCCAGCTAAATGTGTAAAATATTACCTGTGTGTTGAAGTGGGTGCCTTTGCGCGAGCCGAGCACAGAGCCGCCAAAGGATGCCTCAATCGTGTAGCTATTCGTGATGCCCAGCATCCAAACAACAATGCGTCCAGTGCCTTCCTTGCTCCTCTGTATCTTAAACTTACAGCTTTCGAAGGAGAACTGCCACAAAATGTCACAAAAAATATGCATAAAAATCAATTAAACAGATGAGTTCACAGTGGGACATTGACAAAACACACCCGATCGGCACTGTTCTTGTGCAGCATCAATGGGAAGACCTGCTCCGTGAGCCTCTTCTCCGGATTACGCTTGTTCTCACAACCATATATGAATATGTTATGCTTGCGTGAATGTGCGTGCATATCACAATACATGGCCACACCACATTCTTCAATCAGTCTGGAAATTTGAGTTGAATTTATAGATAGATGTCTTGCGACTACGACTACGACTGTATTTGTCGAGCGGCCTACCTTCTAATCATGGCTTTTGTATACCAAATTGATGGATACGTCTCTCGTATGACAGTTCGATATTGACGATTCAGGTCCTTGCCAGTTAGCGAGTTGCGTGTGTTGCCGACAATGACTCCGTCCGGATTTAGCATCGGCACCAGTTTAAAGATAAATTTGTGACGCAGTCGCTTCGCAACAGTCGTATCGCCCGTTATAAAGTCCATCAGACCCTTCATCATCCACGACGATGGCGTCTCGCTGGGATGCACGCGTGCCGATACCACAATTGATTTCTTACGCTGTCAGTTAATGGAGCACAAATGCACTTACAAAATTAGATCGATTTAAGTTTGGTAATATTTAAAAATTCTCATAGATCGATTTTTAAAAGAAAAATGCTGATATATATTATTAGAAGCAAGGTATCAAAAGAGATATATAAAAACTTGGCAAATATAATAACAGATATAGAGATACAAATGGGTCGACTGCAAGCCTTTCCATGATGTTACGTTGAACTTGAACCAACTAAAAACTGGTAAAAAGGGCTACAATGAAGTTGTTCATCTCCGATCCCATAATTTGCATATATACTTGATTAGCTTCAACACCTGAGTTGAACTAGCTGTGCCAGTCTGTATGAATATCTTATCTGATGTCAGAGAACTAAATACGTCAAATGAGGAATATAGGTTATCGTATACCAGCTTGAACACAGACAGTATTTGAGTATTTACAAGTGTAAGTGAGACGATTTTTATCTTATCTAATCATCATATTATCTTTTTTTTAAGTTACTTAGAATTGTTGTGCAATTTTTGCACTTTTTAAAGAACGCGCGCTGATAAAATTGTTAAACTAAAAACCGAAAATATAAGGTAAGCCAACAAATTAAATGCAATTGCAAGAATGATATAAAACGAGAACGTTAACTGAAACATGAACTCTGCAAGCGTATATAGTATTCGTTTAAAGTTTCAACCGATTGCGATTTACTTGTATTATGTGTGAAACAACTTTAACTTACACGCATGTTGTCCTCGTTGCTGGATGGTGCCGTGACTGTCAGATAATAGACATTATTGCCAGCTAGTGTGCGGCAGAGAAGGCGCAGTTTGCAAAACTTTGATTTGACGGGATGACGCTGTATCTCCATGAGATAATCCTGCAATCAAACGGTTTATAATTGTAATGGTTAACCAAGGAATGAGAGAATTGTGATCTTTACCTGCAAATCGCTGTAGGTGTACGGATAGCTATGGGCAAAATACACTGTATCATCGTCATGGTCAAACTCAATGGTGAAAGTCAGTGTGTAGCTCGAGTTATCCTCGTCCTCTTCGTTGGCATTGTTGCTGCTGCTTTCAAGTGGTATATGTGGGATATATGATGTTGAGCCCATGCTGATAGATGTATACACTTACTCGTCATCGTTGCGGTAATATGATATGTTATTGCCACATCTCCGCCAGCCCTCGTTCTTCTCTTTGGCACCCAGTGTGGAGTACATGACCGGTCGCATGCCATCGTTATAAAGACTATCCGACTTAACCAGATTGACAATGGAGAAACGATAGAGCATGTTGCGGCGAGTGCGACGAACGCGAAAATAGAACCACTGCTTGGAACGGCTGGTGTAGAGATCGGGTCGCAAATAGAGCTCATAGTAGGTGGGTGTGATCTGCACAGCCTTCGCCAGGTTGCCGGACTCAAAGCGCGACTCAAACTCCAGGCTATCGTACTCCTCGGCGTTCATGGGATGGCAGTTGGTCACAAATTTGGCACCGCCCACCGCCGAGCGACTAAACTGCATTTGTGATGGATCATTGGGAAGAGATGGAGATTGAAAAGATGTCTTCTCATTAATAATTATCTCTGGACAGGGCCCCGCATTGGGCATTTCAAAGGTGCTCGTATTGGTGCCCGTATTGGTGCCCGTATTGGTGCCCGTATTGGTGCTAGTGGTACCCATATGAGTTACCCCAACATCAAAGCTTGACGCGTGTAACGCTTCAGTGCCTCGACGGCGATTCCTTGCAACAGCTGCCACCGCTGCCGCCATGCTCGCACAAGGCAATGCCAATGTTTTTTTATCATCGTTTGTTGCTGCTGTGATGGTTGTATTTAATTCTACTTATATAAAAACAAAAGTAAAACAAATTCTCTTTCTCAATGTGGAATTAGATGCCTGCACGAGCGAAATCTTCTGAATCTGTAGCTTGATCTGGTCACAAGTAAGGAGTGTGCAAAAAATTATGATTACAATTACAAAAAAAAAAAAATTTAAGTTCGTTTTTTCGTTCGAGTTTCCATTTCTGAAACATACTTCAATTGTGTAATATTAAAACGGAAATGCAGATATTGATGTGGAAACGCCCTTATTGGGGGATATACATAAGCATAAATTGCTTGTCGCGAAGACTTCTTGTTATGGTTTCCAACACTTCATGTTATTAACTTGTCTGACCATCTATCTAGATTAGTGCCGGCCAAGCCAAGCTTTTGCTCGAGCTTTCACATGTACACGAGAAAGCTTTTTGTGCTTTCATGCGCTACGCTAGCAATTAGAATGGAGAGCTTTTTAATGCTCAGCACACACACACACACTATTGTAATTGGCTGAAACTAAAATATCACACACAGTGATTTCGACTCGTGCTGATCTCTAATTAACACTTTCATTGTTCATTACATGTGGCGAGCCTCAACAGGCTCTCATCTCCCACTAGCGTCTCCGTATCTGATACGGACCCAGAGCTGGTAGCTGGACGCTTGTCAGCGCCACCGGTCAGACGATCAATTGGTAGTTCACCCTTCGTTGACGTGTCACCATCCGCACTGCTTTTTTTATGGAAGGATTGGTGTGGACCACTTTCTAGAGCCGCCTCCAAACGCGTTATGTTCGTTTTGGGTAGTTTGATTGGGGAAACGGCATATTTTATATTTTGTACCTTGCTTGAGGTGGAGCTGCCGGCGAATGTTGAGGGTTTCTCGTCGTGCTCGATAATCTTCTCAATTATCGCTTTCGATACCTTCTTCCCAAACTGACTGAGCACGTAGTGGGGCGAGGCCGGCTTGTACTCGGTACTATTGTTCTTCCAAATATCATCAATTTCGCTGGCATCCTTGCTGGTTGACTTGCTGTCTGCTTTGCTGCCGTCCGAATCATTGATGGGAATTGCGAATCGTTTCTTCTTGGCATCGATAAGACTTTGGATGGCTAATCTCTCAATCGCCTCTTTTCCCTCCCCACTCGTATCGCAGTCATCGTCGTCGTCGTCTTCATCATCATCATCATCGTCATCATCCTGAGAGTTGCTCGTGGAGCGATCATCCAGACTATTTATGATCTTAGAAATTCGATTCATCTGGCCTTTTCCACCAGCATGTTGATTCACCCTGCGATTGATGGGTACAATATCATTTCTAGAATCCGAAGAGTCATCCGAATCCTCGCTGGACTTGTCCTCTGTCTTGGCTTTGGTATTTGTCTTTTCCTGTTAGGTTGTTGAAAGTCAATTTAATTAGCTTGCCGCCCAAATGCCCCAAAAACCTTATCGCTGCCCTCCCAACTCTGTTGTGTGTGTGTGTGTGTGTGTGTGTGTGTGTGTGACTGTGCCGACAGTGCATGCTTTAAAGTATGACAAGAAATATTGATGATGATTGCGATGATGATGAGTACTCACATAGTTAACAGCACTTATGGGACAATAGGTAAAGACAACGATGCCATTCTCCTCACCAACTGGACGCGGCTTCAGCTCATTGCCCGTTGGCACATTTAGCGGTTCAGGCTGCGCCGGCACATAGGGAATGTGTATAATACGATCCCCAATCACCTAAAAAGTGAAATACACAATTCGAATTTAGTTCACTCAGAACGTATGTATATATGTCAGTTATAAAGAACTAAAAGAACATTCATCTTCATTTGTATTTACACATGTATGTCCAAAACAGATTCGAAATCGATATTTATCGAATGATGCATCCCATAATCGAGAGGAGGGACTGACTAGTAGATACCCTGTACCCAGTAAAAATCACGCATTTTAAGATACGATGCCTAATAATTTCTGAGATTTGAAAGAACGAAAGAACGGTTATAACGGTTATAAATAAGCATTTATCGATTTTATCTGCTAACATCAAGATTTTTGTTCGTAGTTTGTTATCTTACGCTTTTGTACGTTATAAACAAAATTGTTTATACTTCAAATTGAATTTAACTTAACTTTTATTAAGCAAGTTTTAGTTTTAAACTGAATGTTCCACAATAGTGTACATATATTGTTTTAGAAAGGGTGACGACCATCTTGCTACTACAACTAAAAGCACTTCTTTCGTCAAATTTAAATTTATTATTTTATCTGATAATTTAAAAGAACTGTACAATTTAGGTACATATTTGCATATACGTATGCGGATAAATGGGATCACCAATATGTCACTGACTTTTTCAATCCTGGTTAAAGAGACTGAAGCGTTCATGCTTATAATTGATATAACGGCATAGAATATTGCATGTGACCTATATATATTAAATATTTATTTACTTAGTCGCCAAGCAAAAACTTTCTAAGAAAACCTGTAAGCTAAGCCCCCAAAAAAATACATAGCAGAGGAAACAAAAGTTTCCAATAACGACACCCGACACGTTGGGGCAATCTGATATGCCTACCCCGAGACAAGAGACAACGAATGGGAGGGACAATGCTGCTTTACCGAAAAGTAATCTCTTCCCACCTATTCAGAGCGTTTCGAATATGCAAATGTACACAAACATATGGGCATACACTGTGAGCAACTCACCTGGCATTCTACCGGCCATCTGGGGGCCTGCTGTGAGCAGTCATTGTCCTTGTCCTTAGGCAGTGCGAATAGATCGCGTGGTTCCTTTAATCGTGCAATTGGTCTTAATGTTTTTTCATCCGTGTTAACAACCAATTGATTTGTTTTCAGACCCTTCGATAGGAAACTGCCAAGGAAGCCTGCTAAAATAGAGATTAAAATTAAACTTACAAATATTTAAATATACAATATGCATTCTCGTAGGAATATATAATGTACTCGAACTCATAAATTGCCCAAATACTTCAAAGCATTTCATCTGAAACTTTCAACTTCGTTTAGGTTGATTTCTTTCAGTGTACTCTGACTTGGTACCTTTGAATCACAAAAATCATAAAAAGGGTATTAAAAAAATATTGCGCAAATATCTGGTAAGGAACAGAAAGAGACATCGATTTTTGCGCTTGAGCGCTTGACTCATTGAAGTTAGTTTTTTTTTTTTTTATATATATCTTAATTATTTACGTAGCTTATTTCGACGATTTTTTGTCTATATGAAGAAGCAAGATGTGTGCTATTTGAAACGGAAGAATAACCGCTCAAAATTCGAGTAACTTCGTATTTATTCAATCAATTCATGCGAATGACGCCGCACAACCAATGCCTAAAGATAATCAACAAGTAAGAATGTAACATACAAAATTTGATCCGTCTGAAATAGAAAATTTATCTGAGCTAACAACCAAGGCAGAGTTTGCAAAAACTCCACATTGAGTATAGGAAATTAGTGAAATTCTAAGGTTTTTCTAATGACTGAAAAATGATACGATCATTTCGAAAGTTAAAGGTTGGAAGCTGTGTACGACATTTAGCCATGTCTCTCATATTAATGAATTAATTAAATATTTCTAGCTCGAGACAAAGTAAAATTGATGTAGTTGTATATCGTATACAATATTCAGCTTTATAGTACTATTCTAAGTATTTTTCAGAATGTTGACGTTGCGCTGTGCGCTAGAAAGCAATAAAAAAAATACTTCGATTAATGGGTTTAATGAATTAAGCAGTTTGACTGTCGCAAAGAAGAGCTCTAGCTAAGAAATAAACAAATTGATAAATTCATGTTAATGGTCTACATTTTTTTTTGATTTTCGATTAGAAGTTATCGAATTTTGGTATACATTGTGGAGCCGGTCGAAACGGTTGCATATATAAATTTATATAATATACACAAATATCTGTATGTCATTGGAATATCTGTCGAAATTTGGGCTAATGTACATACACTTGAGAGACTCGTTGTTTTCGAAAAATAAAAAGATTGATTATCCCATTGCGGCAAGTGCGAGTGCGAGTGTGTTTATGGTCTTAACATGTTGACAAACACTGGATCAAAATCTACAAAATCATTAGCATTAGCCAGCATATATCTGCGTGGGCATTTATACTTTGGCATCCCGACAATAATTTTCATTTTTCTTTCTCGTTATCCCCAAGTGGCTTACCAGCTGAATTCTAGCACAAAAAAAAAAAAAAACGTTTGCAGTTGAAAAATGTAACAAATGGCAAACGGCAAATGGCAAAACAAATGCAACTGTTTGTTGCCCAAAATTCTGATAAACACAAAAGAGACGAGAACCGCTACAATTTTGAAACGATATGTATGGCCGAAAGTCTTTATGCCCACGTAAAAGACGCGATACGATTTTTGTTTTTTTTTTTAAATTTTGTTAAAAACAAAAATCAACTAAAAAGAAACAGAACAAAAAGAGACACTTCGTAGGTGGCACTTCGTAAATCGAGTTGCTATATCGGCTGATTTGATTTGTTATTATTGTCGTCGGGCGACGTTGCTGGTTGCGCGTTTTGTTGTTGACTAAAACCGAAAATCGAGTGAATGAATGTGAATGTATGAATATGTTGAATCTTTTCACGCCACAACGTCGACGTCGACGTCAATACATGCAGCTCACCGCTTGCCACTTGGCGTCTCAGCTCCTGCCCCAGCCCACCCGGCCTTCCCCCTTCCTGACCACTTCGTTCGTGCCGCAGCCATGGGTTAAGAAAACGAGAGGCGTCGGCGACGACAGTGGCAGCAAATATTATTTATGGCGATGACAGAGATAGATATACCGAAACTGCAAAGCTTTCACTTCGCACTTGCTCTTGCCAAACTTGCACATTTGGCTAGTTGTGGGCGAGCTTTGACACTAACGCGGCAAACATTGCGAAGCTTTTGGCTCGCACTTGAACTTAAAAAGAGGCATTGAAACTAGAATGCGATGCACAGATCTCAGCTGAATACAAAGAAAGTGTGCTTCAATTTCAAGAGGAGCTACAATGAAGACAACATCAGGTTGATCATCATATTAAAACAAAAAAAAAAGAAGCAAAACAAAAAAAGTATCGCGTAAATATTGGTAAATACTATATACGCATTTTGTGCTTGGATATGACTGAAAAATATTCAAATTGTTTAATTCACACACAAATCACGCTGACTTAAATTATAATTACATTCAACTGCAACTGACATGAATTTATTCGCCTTTGTTAAATGGTATGTTTATATATGCATATGTTGGCCGAAAACATAAAAATATGTATAAAGACTCATTAAACTGCAGTCATCTGTTCGGAATATAAAATAATACAACACATGGACAATAAACTGTGTCGATCTAAAGATGTCAGTTTGTCCGTCAGACAGACGACTGAACGACCGCGTCGATCTCAAGCGAGAGATAAATACAGCATATTCAAACGAATGAGTCCCCGACAGGGAGATACCCTGTAGGAAACAACTGCGCTCCTGCTCTTTTAAGCACCACTCAAATACAAATTTTCTACTACTTCTACTAGTTTTTTCACTATTTAAAATATTTCGATAAAATATCGATATTTATTGATTATTCTGGAGAAGCTATCGTAAAAAAAGAAAAAAGCTGTCAATATATATACGAAAATTAAGATTTATTCTGATATTGGTGTTCCCCATTAAGAAGTCTCTGAGGTAGACAGACAGACACACCGACGGAAATTGGTACAGGGTACGCAGAAACTAGGTCGTGCGTAGACTTCTGTCCGCCACTGTGTTTGGAAATTTCAAAATTGTAAAAATAAAAACGTTTTCACAAAGTTGCATATTCATAAGAGCAGAGTCGACATAGGCAATTTTATTTATATCATTTTGGGAAAAGACATTGCATTTCGGATGAGTTACATTTCAAAAAATAGAGCTGGTCACAGTGCCGCATTAGCCCATTTAGAATTGTGTGTTTTATTTTGGGAGTTGTAAATATCATAATCTCTATCAAGAAATAAGTAAAACCAAAGAGACAACGCTTTAATTGAGAAAATCTTTAATCACAGTCTGTCTCCCTCTATCTCTCTCACTCTCTATCACTCTCTAAGATGCATTGAATTCATGAATTAAATTGTTGTATGTTTAAATGCGCAGGCGATTAATTGTAATGGCATATGCAAGAATCAATTACATGATCTTTTTTGTCGATGTGTCTATCAAATACTTGAACAATCCCTATTACTTAAGGCATTTTGTTTACAAACTTGGCGAAACATTCGGTCAATGCCTTGCAAGGTGTTCAAATTCCAAATAAATATATAGATTCGAAATACGGCGCATTTAAGTTCTTTGTTTGTACAAGCGTTTGCATTTTCAAGCCATTTCTAAATGGCTATCAACTTTATCGAAAATTGTATGCCATTCACATATAAATCGTATGTACAATGGCAAATAAATGCCTTTGCTGTCCGCTGTGCTTTAATATAATAATATTGGTACAGAGTTCAAGAACATGAAACAATTTTGGTCAGTTGGGTTATCCTATCTTGCTAGCAAACTATGTGATTCTCATTTCTGCATAGCTTTTGTCGGCTAATGAATATTTAATATACACAGACATTTAGTAAAGCGAAATAACAATCGACATCCATTTAGTAATTGTGTTAATAGCATTGTTTGCCGTTGTCATAACAGCGAGAACAGAATGGTGCAATGTCGAAAACATATCTCAACTTGACTTAACGCTAATTCCCTGCATCTTTATCTTGATCGTTTTATTTTAGCGCAGTTTTTCCCGTCTAGGACATAATCAACGACTAAATGTGAATCATCACCCAACCACATCGAGCACGGTGCCTAATCAGTTTTCCTAGAACAACGACTTTGTAAACTGCTACACTGGAAACACATTGATAATTATCCGGTACAGTTTCCAACAAAAGCAGCAATTAAATCGTGGTACCCTTAGACAATCAATTCGTACAGCCAAAATCAAAAGAACCATTAGATAATTAAATGTGAGTATATATATATATATATATATTAAGATATCTCTCTTTCTATAATCTCAGTTAGTCTATGAATTATATTTTGTAAGGCTAAAATAAAAATCGTAAACTGTTAATATGAAAACAGCAATTTTGCTCAACAATTTTAATTTGCTAAAAATGATTTTTTAAATTCCATTTTTTAAAATTAAGAGTTTTCGAAAAGTCTTAATAATAAGATTAATTATGTTACCCAAAGCAAAAAATCTGAAGAAATAAAATTTGATCCGATCTACTTGGGCATTTATAGATACAACCATTAATTAAGGTTTCACAAAAAAGAACCCGCACAACCAAAATAAATTCGGTTTAATTAATGGAAAGAACGCCCAACTGCACTTGTTGCGCTCGACAAATGCGATAAAAGTAGAGCCCATTGCAGATACGATATATGAAAACAACCTTTAACTAAGCTAGAAAAGCCAGTTAGAAGTAATATATTTGGTCCTAAAACTGTTCGCTTCAAACTATGACTTGTGCTAAAAATTCTCCAACAAAAATTATAAAACACAACATGATTATTCTCAAAGCTATTAATAATTGATTTTAGAGTTAAATGAATAAAAACGTGCAGCGCTTATTTTGTAAAATAAATCACCATGGTCCGGTCCAATGATGGATGGGGAAACTAAACTAATAATTAAATAAAAGCTGCTCATTAAACGTAATTCATACACAATTATTGAACTTCACACACTTAATTAGCATCGAAGCTACTCGTATGTGGTACTTATATGCATGTGTGCATGTTTGTAAATATGTGTTCATTAGATACTGTTTACCTCCACTGGAAGTTGTTAGTGTGCAGACGGGAAACAGCTGGGCCTGCAGAAACTGCACGCGACCGCCGCCGAATCCATTGAAGTCCATCATACACTAGCTGCGCCCGAAACACCCTGTTCCGACTTGTGGTGCTTCTTTTTGACTTTGTTGGTCAGATCATATTAAATGTGAGTCACTGAACAAAAAAAAAAATAAATAAATAAATAAAACGTCGAATGCCGCTGCACGGTTGCCGCTTCATTCATATTATTATTATTATTATTAATATTATTTGTATTATTATTATTTTGAGCAGTTGAGTGTGGCAAAGGCAGCTCCGTTTAAACTCCGTTTTGGCTCCGCTTGGCTTATGCAATAGCCTCTAACTCATTTTCACAGCGCACTTATTAGCAACATTTTATGCGGCGTTTCGTCGCGTTGTACAAAATCAACTGAGCCGCTCTGAGCCGTTGACGTCGCACTCGAGCCCAAACTGTTATAAACAAATAAACAAAACTAGTCGCTAGTCGCTATCGCTGTCCGTAATGCCAAGAGGAACGCTGCAAGGTAGTCCTGCCATGAATTCAACTCACGCTCAAATTCAAACAATGCCAAATAAAATGCAACCACCCTTGGATACGGCAACGGGTTGTGTCAAAGACTACAAAACTACATAAAAAAAAATCAAAAAAGAAAATCACATTTGGCCGACCCGATCAGTAGGCCAAAAGAAAAAGCAGCGTCAATTGGTACTATCAATTAATTAGTCACAAATGATTTTGTATTTTTTATGATGGAATGTTCGACTGCGGTGCTTGTTATACCCTGTACGCCGTACTACGATGGGTATAACGAACTGGAGCCAATGTATGCTACTGACAGCAGAAAGCAATCCCGTATCAATTAATAAATGTATTTGTATATTCTAAATGGGTGCAGTTTACAAACAGTTCTTGAATGCCATACGAATATTATGTTTATCGAAAGCAGCGATTTTCCAAAAAATCGATTTTCGTATGAAAGAGCCATAGTTATAAAGATATATGCATTGTTATACGGTAAATTATTCCTTAACATTATGTTGATTATCAACGGAACTTGAATAAAGACAGCAAACGTTCCAAACCCATGGGATATAAAGGGTAAATCACTGACGTGATCTATCCACAATAAGCAAGATCTATCTTGTTTCTGCTATCGCAGTTGATTCTTTTGTTGTTGATGTTGTTGTTGTTGTTGCTGTTGCTCTTGTTGGACACATACCAAACAGGTGTCATGAAATTTGTCAGCGTCAGGCAAGCGTCCCAGCATCGCATTATGTCACCAAGAGCAGGCGGCAATGATCTTGATCACAATATTTATGTGTTTTCTATTTTGGCAAGTCGCCGTGACTCTCAAGGTAACACGAAAATCCCGTCCACTATCCTCCCTCACTCATTCACTAACCCGCCCGACACTGATTAGATGTTGCCCCATGCATTTATTCAGACTATACAACCGTATTTTTAACACAAAATACCTTTAAATGTAAATTGCAATTAAAACATTTGTTCACGATATTTTATACAATGCGGCTGAATTTTCTACTTGCTACCCCATGCAAATTGGTCAAATTTTACCAATTTACAATTTATATTCACAAAACTTGCCACGATGCCAAAGATTATAAGAACAACTAAAACCACAATGTATACATATATTTTGTTATTCGAACAATGTCTTTAATATTTTGTGCGCCTTGGCAAACGTGAAACGTGAATGAAATTCACGAAAACCCCTTCTTTAGTAATAGGTCCAACCATGTTTTAAAAGTTAATGACTTACGCAAGAAATCACAAAAATACCAGAAATGCTAGAATTCGACTCACCCTTCGCGTAGTCAGCCAACCTCAGCGAGCATTCCAAGTCGTTGCATTGGAAATTGGCGCTGAGTGCATTGTTGGAACTGGGGTCGACATCTGGGGCAGCAACAACGATTTTAGGACTGTTACTCGTAGCATCATAATCACTAAAGGTAGAGCTTGAGCCGAGCGATACGTTGTCAGTAAGTAACGGGGACGACGGTAATGCCATCAATCTGGGATTTCGGGCATTGTGCAAGAGCAGGCGGCGTCTAGTGGCTTCTATGGATGCAATTTCCACTGTTGTGAGACAAATCTGACGGTTTCCATGTCCAATCTGTGCCATCGACAAGCAGCTAAACCCTGCTGCTGCTACTGCTGCTCGACTCTGGGCCAGCGACAGAGTCGTGGACGTTGGCGTTACGGATACTGATGTTACCTGCATGCTCAACAGGCTGGGACATACAGAAAACAGAAACTATATCGCGTCGTTGTTGGTTTTGTTGATTTCGTGTTTATATCAAATATTTATTGGCGTTTTATATCTGATATTTAGCACTTGCTTCAATCGAAAGCAGAAACAAACAAACAAAAACGGAAAAAAACGAACTAAATTGTTAGTTGTGGCTGCCACATGCGTCGCTTTATGAAACACCAACGCCGACAGTCAGGGAGCACTTGGCTGCCAGCGACAGACTCGTGTCTGAAGCAACTGACAGACTGCTTGAATTTGGCCTAGTGGCGATGGCTTTCTGTTGCAGAGTTACAAAGTAAAAACCACGGTATTAAAATTATTGCCTGCTCTGCCCTGTCTACTCCCAAACTTTTGCCGATTCTGTGCAAGGCACCGCAAAAAAAATGGTTGTTTTTCTTTATTTGTATACCCTCTATTTATACATATCCAAAAAAAAAAAAGCAGGTAAATGGGGTAGAGTTACATGTTGGCATGTAACAGGCAGAAGCTAAAATTTGCCACAAAAAAAAAAATAATAATAATATATATGTATATATATATATACGTTAGATATGTGTGTCCTAACAACCTATAGTCTTTACCGGATGAACGCAAAAGTATATTAAAAGTATAAGCTGGCTTAAGGTATTACTATAAGCTCTGTTTCCCAGCAAAGCTGTTTTAAATGAATCGTACACATAACTTTGGTGCACAGTGTTTCCAACAAAATGTATAAAACTGCAAGGGAACAGATAGAAGTAGACATCTTCGAACCCAAAAGCAAGCTAAACTGAGTCGATCTGCTCAATTTAACAGAATTATTTCCCTCAAAACGATACTCCCAGTATTCAACGTTTTTCAAAACCCGAAGACATTAAAAGCTTGACAATCTAATTTTGTATTTGACACTTTGGACATTCTTCAGCAACGACTTCAAGAATATTTATGAAAAAAAAAAGAAGAATTTGTTTGGTGTGCGGAAAGATATTAAATTTTTTTGTCCAAATGCGATACTTATTCGCAAGTATTTCTTTTGCTCAGGTTCCAGGGTAACAAGCAGTCAATAGCTTTTGACTTGATCATTATTCATTTCGCATAGATGCGAAGGAGACCACCCCCAAAAGGGAGCCTCAACTAAATTGAAGGACGCCTGGTCGCTATTGTGATTAACATAAATTGCGCACGACATGAGTCAAACACAGCGCAAACATGTATGTGTAATATGAAAAGAGCGAATAGAGCGAAGAGAGCATTACTCCACACTCTCTGTGAACTTTGAGCATTTTGTTTTTGAAATTTGAAAAGTTGTATTCGACTGCTCGCTCTGCAATTACCGTTTAAGTCGCTGGTTCAATAATTGCAGAAGCCGCTTGGCATTTTGGGTGGGTTTGGCCCATGGGTGCACTCAGAGAAAAACTCGGTTCGAAATTCAAGTGAAAATGCGCATGAAATCTCTACTGTTTTGTTCGTTCTTAAATAATTATGTTATTATATTTTTGTTATTTTATTTATCTTGAAGCTACGAAATTCCTCGAATTTTCGTGTTTTTGCGTTCATTTGCCATCGCTTGGTCAATGCTCTTAGCAAGCTAAGTAAAACAAGTTTAAAAATTACATTTTAATACCCTGTACGCGGTAAATACGGGAATATTACATGCAGATCGACGATCTATGACCCCATCGAGACGGCGAGCTGCTGAATCGATTAAAAGCGTATCTCTCTTCTGGTTGAGACTATTTCGAGAATATGTACAGTGTCTCACAGCTCAGCAGGTCCAGTGTCTAGCAAAAAATTTAAAGTGTTATAAGGTTTAAACAAAGAAACAAACGCAAAATGTTTAAATGCCAATTTGTTTCATGTTATATCACGTTTGAAAAATAAACTTTAGTTTTTATTAAAGTATTAATTTTTGCTAGACACTGTACCTGTTGAGCTGTGAGACACTGTATGTAATTTGTTTTGCTGTCCAAGTGGCATAGACGCGCTTTGTTTTGCGAAATATTGAAATACAAGCTATAGACAAAAATAGTACAAATTGCTTTGGCGTCGTCCAACAAAATTGCTTACATACATATATATATATATATATATATATATATATATATATATATATATCGTTTCGATGCTAAAATGTTCTTTTAATTATTCATTCGACCAATTAAACAGCTTATTCCGAACGAAAATCATATGCTAAGCCAAAAAACATATATATATTTATATATACATATACAATTTAACAAATGACTTTCTGCAATTATGAAATGATCTCTACATATAACAGTTTGTTTTGCCGACTGACTGACTGTCTGACTGATTGGCGATAAACGCAAAGCCAAAACCGTAAAAGTCAACGAACAGAATTTTTCACAGCAGATTCGTTAATGAAGTATATATGTACATATATTTTTGTAGTATTTGTTTTCCATTGTACGATGTCCGCTTTTAGAGATCATGCTAAACATTGTTTTAAATCGATGGTTCTCAAGAAACTGAACACATTCCAGAATCAACAAATTTATAGCTGTGATTGTTTTGGGATTGAATCAATTTGCAATCAAAAGTAGCTGCAATAACCCCATACCAATAAATAATAATAATTATATACCAGTTTCTCGGAAAATAAAAACGAAAGTTCTGCGAACAGCTAAGCTTATGAATAATTTGTATCATTCATCAGTCAATCAGTTAACACAGACAAATGTAATAATAAAATGTTGCTCAGAACGAATTCTACAGAAAAGTATTTAAGCTAATTTTGGCGCGTGCCCGCATTCAGTATACATTTCATTAACATATGCAAGCCAAATGCCACCAGCAAATTATTGTTGCCCACATTCATATTTATGCAAACCACAACGAAATAAAAACTAAGCCAATACGCTTCAATTATATATATATATATATATATATATATATATATATATATATATATATATATATATGCATCTGGCGCCAAAGACAGAGGAAAGAAATAAAAGTACATTTTACTCGTAGCTTGTTGATGCTTTTTTCTTTTAGTAACAAGTAGAATTTTCAAATTTTTAACAATTTGCGATAAATACATTCTACATTTGTATATCAATCCCGACCCTACGTGAGCAGATTTAACGAATTTTAAACTTTGTACATTTTTAAATACTTAAAAATGTTCCAGTTAGCAGTGGAGTTGCCCCATACCAATCTATCTATGAAGTACAGTAACATTACTTAAATATATGCAACTTCAAAGATATCCATTAAAATTAATTTAAAACTTTAATATTTAGAGATATCATAAAAGCCAGAACAAATTAAAAAACTCTTTCATTTATTTTGGTGTGGGACTGAAGGCAACGGAGCTGAACATTGCAGTTAAATGTATATTAAGATCTTTAAAGCACGTAACTATAGCTCTTAAAATGTGTTCGATAAGTGGTGTTATCGATTGGCAATTATCGATGTTATCGATTTCCGGCGTTAGATCCAAATTTCAGCACTTTATCTGAAGCGTGCCTACGAGAATATATGTATGTATTTCAAGGGAGGAAGAAACACCATTGTCATCGTATGTGTTTGGATGCAGGGCATCTCGCAGTCAGACACTCTCGAATATCGAATATCCTCTTGCAGTTTCAGATAACAACATTTAGCTAGGCTACAAAATTATTTGCATGCTGTTTTGTTTGGTTGTCATTTTTCTTTACAAATTGGCTACGTCTCTCTGTGTGCTTTTTGTGCCTGTCATTTGCTGTTATGCTGAATGGTTTTGTGTATTTATAGATGCGGCCCGCTTCCTTTACCCTGTCAGCTGTATTGAGGCGCGCCCAAGCCAAGCCAAGCCAAGCCAGGCCAAGCCAAGTCAAGACAATGACAGGGGGCGGGCATGCGATGGCCAACAACCCACAACATGTGATTTGTTATTGATATGCATTTAGAACCAGTGCCCAAAATACAACACAAAATATTAAATAATGGAGCTGGCGTTATTTTTGGGCAAACTTTTGGCATCAGCGACGTCGACGTCAACCGTCAACCGGAAATCAAATCAAAACGAACCATAAGCCTGGATTAAATAGGCATTGCCTGTACTCGAATTTGTTTAGACGGATGGATATATTTAGATAAATGCGATTGGGCTGCAACCCAATTAGCGCAGTGTAAACAGTCAAGAGTGGTTCAATTTAGCAACGGCCATAGAATATCTATATATAGATAGATAATAGATAGATTTAGGCACTTTCGACTTACCATCGCACTGCTTCTGATGCTGCGTCTCAATGTTTGCATGCGCTGAACTCGCCACCCAATTGTCCCTGACGGACTTCTGCATTGTTGCGCTGATCCGGCTCGTTGTCCACGATGTCAACCTAACTTAACCTTACCGATAATACACCTCCTGTATTTTGTTGCTGGACGAGTGCAAAATGTTTTTGGAAACGCTTTCCGCACAAATTTTGTTCAATATTGAAATGCGTCTTTTTAAACAATTCGATTTTCAAAATATGCTTTACGTATGTATATGTACTAAAACGATATTAACAAGCCAACCAAATGAACACGCATGGCACACTTCATGATTTATTTAGCAATTATGACACATGACAGAAAGAAATAATAATACAAATGTTAACAAGTCAGCCTAAATTAGTACAGATTCAAGTGTTTCGCCGATGCAGAGATGATTTTGTTAGACAACAGGACCATATCGACAACTTGGATTCCATGAATCCCTGCTCAGATTCATGTTCTGGAGGATTTTCTGTCAAATCACCTGTTGCTTACCAATCGAAAGCTGACGGCAGAGTCTGCTTGTGATTATCGTGTAATTTGTATCTTATTCCAATTCTACATACAACTCCATCAGGCATTCATATACATATGTATGTATGTACATGCATATATTTACATTTGTATGTGCAAACAAATTTGTTCACTTAAAGTTCAAAGTTCAATGCTTTGCTAACGACACGCACAGCACTTCACTCAGAAAGCAAAACGCAACTTCTTTGCCTATTGAGTGAAGTCCTGTCATCTACTCGTCCACCAAGCATGAAAGGCAACACTCCTGGTGTTAAACAATATATATATATATATATATATATATATATATATATATGTTTACGAGTACGTCACTGTTTGGACACGATTTTGGGTTTTAAATTGCTTTGAAATTTAAAAGCTATATTATAAGACTTGATGGAACAATTAAATGATTTTCCTATAGTCTTATAAGATAGTTGAAGTGTGAGGAACACATAGTAGTAGTATTTATATAGAGTTGACTAAAATAATTGTAAGCAAAGCAAATAGTTTGTCATATGAATGGGCATCGAAGAAATACGTTAATGATAAATAGTTTTTCAGGTATTTCCCAACACTGTGAATGGGATTGACCAAAATTGCCACTTAGTGATTCATTGCATGAGTTGGTCTTTTGTGTGTCCTCGTGTTGGGTTAGCGCATGGCGATATAGTAGATTTGATATTGCAGGCAATATGGCTTTTTGTGGTTTCGTTGTCATTGGGTACAGAAATAGGCGTAAACCTATTAATAGATGTCGGCTACGTCAGCGGGCCAACTTTTGAACCGATTCCCATGTTTGATCAATAGCAGCAACAGCAATAGCAACAATAGCACTACTCTATTAGCAACCGTCCGTCCAATAAATAGCAACTAGCAAATGCTTACGGACTTAGCGCTGACGACACAGTTACTAAAACAAGTCTTCGAACTGTGGAACAGCAATCAATTAAATTGTTCCCGTATTCAAGCATACCGCATTAATATCAATCTCATTTCGACCCTGTTTCAGTTGATAACTAACTGCCTATAAAAAAACGCAAAACAAAAAAAAAAAAAACAGAACACTGCCAATTATCAACTGACAATACAACAACTGAGCAGGCGCAAAAATGGGCCGCAAAATAACCGTGGCGGTAACAACGCTAAACCAATGGGCTCTGGACTTCGAGGGAAATACGGCCCGAATATTGCAGTCCATATTGGAGGCCAAGGATATGGGTGCCAGCTACCGAACTGGTCCCGAGCTGGAGGTGTGGTAAGTGCCACTTGTATGTACATACTTATTACGTAACATTATTATTTATATTTGACTGGCTCTCCACAGTGGCTACAGCTGTGAGGATCACTTTCTGGAGCCCGATACGTTTCTGCACTCATGGGAGACGCTCTTGGAGATCATGATGTCACCATTTTGGTTAGTTTAAGTTCTACGAGATATGCATCTGTTGTTTCTGCTAACATCTTTGATTGATTTGAACAGCGAGAATATGCTCGTCGACGTGGGCATGCCAGTGATGCATCAGAATGTCGCCTACAATTGCCGCGTAGTGTTCTTCAACCGGCAGCTGCTGTTGATCCGACCCAAGATGGCTATGTGCGACGATGGCAATTATCGGGAGTCGCGGTGGTTTACTGCCTGGACGAAAGCGCTACAAGTGGAAGACTACTATCTGCCGCGGTTAATCACACAGCATACGGGTCAGGAGACGGTGCCATTTGGCGATGCTGTAATCGCGACACGTGACACTTGCATTGGCTACGAAATCTGCGAGGAGCTGTGGAATGTGCGCAGCAAACACATTGAGATGTCCCTAGCGGGCGTTGAGATAATTGTCAATGGCTCCGGTAGTTATATGGAACTGCGCAAAGCCCACATTACCAACGATCTGATCCGGAATGCAAGCTTCAAGGCCGGCGGTGCATATCTCTTTAGCAATTTGCGCGGCTGCGATGGCCAGCGAGTGTATTTCAATGGTTGCTCAGCCATTGCGCTCAACGGTGAGATATTGGCGCGTGGCAAACAATTTGCATTGCAAGACGTTGAGGTCACGCTGGCCACCATCGATCTGGAAGAGATTCGGTCGTATCGTGTGAGTCTACGTTCGCGCTGCTCGATAGCCGCTGGTGCACTGGCGTATCCGCGTATTCGTTGCGACTTTGAGATGTCCACGCACAATGATATATTTAAGACATCGACGGCACCGATACAGGTCCCGAGTCATACGCCCGAAGAGGAGATCGCACTCGGACCCGCCTGCTGGTTGTGGGACTATCTGCGTCGATCCGGCCAGGGTGGCTATTTTCTGCCGCTCAGCGGTGGTGTCGATTCCAGCAGCTCGGCGACCATTGTGCACTCCATGTGCCGTCAGATTGTGCACGCTGTGCAGCTTGGCGATGCGCAGGTTCTGTATGATATACGTAAAATCCTCGCCGACACGGACTATACGCCAGATAATCCTGCAGCTTTGTGCAATCGCCTGCTGGTCACTTGTTTTATGGGCAGCGTCAACAGCAGCAAGGAGACGAGACGTCGTGCATCCCAATTGGCCAGCCAACTGGGCAGCTATCACATTGAGATCAGCATTGATTCGGCCGTGAATGCACTGCTGGGCATATTCAATGCAGTTACTGGACTAACGCCAGTCTTTCGCACCCAGGGTGGCTGTGCCAGGCAGAATCTGGCATTGCAAAATATTCAGTCACGCATCCGCATGGTGCTCGCTTATATATTTGCCCAATTGATGTTGTGGGTGCGCAATCGTCCTGGTGGTCTGCTGGTGCTCGGTTCCGCAAATGTGGATGAATCGCTGCGTGGATATATGACCAAGTATGACTGCTCATCGGCTGATATCAATCCCATTGGTGGCATTTCCAAGTCGGATCTGCGACGTTTCCTGGCCTATGCCAAGGACAAGTGAGTAGTCAAATTCAAATTAACCAATAAAGAGAGATAATTATAATTGATTAATATTTTGCAGATATAATTTGCCAGTTTTGGAGTCAATTATCGAGGCACCGCCCACCGCCGAACTGGAACCGTTGCAGGAGAACGGAGAACTGGTGCAAACCGATGAACAAGATATGGGCATGAGCTATGCCGAATTGAGTCAATATGGACGATTGCGTAAACAATTCTTTTGCGGACCCTACAGCATGTTCTGCAAGCTAATGGCCACCTGGAAGGGCGATCTTACGCCCAAGGAGGTGGCCGATAAGGTGAAGCATTTCTTTCGCTGTTACGCCATTAATCGACATAAAATGACCGTACTGACACCGTCGGTCCATGCCGAAAGCTATAGTCCCGATGACAATCGTTTCGATCATCGGCCGTTCCTTTATCGGGCCAACTGGAGTTGGCAGTTCAAGGCCATCGATGATGAGATCGATAAGTTGCAGCCCATTTACACGCCCTCCTCAACACAGTTGAGGCCGAACAGCGACGACCTGCTGCTCTCGCATGACATCAGTACGCAGCGTTCCTCGCATATGGATGACTCCAAGCACTCGTCGCCGCTATCGTGTGCGTCTCTCGATGTTGGCGTTAGCACGGCTGGACTGCCCCATATGGATATGCCACCTGCATTGGGCAAAAAGCCAAGCGGCTACTCCAAGGTGCATGTGAATGTGCTTGGCAAGATTAAGGATCGCACTGGTATACCGGTCTAAGATTGCTTTGGATCGTTGCATAACTCCTGTGCCGGTTAACACATTAAGTGTCTTATATCCGTATCGTACATGTTTTTCTAAAAACTGTTAGATATTATTATTTTTTTTTTTTATTAGATATACAATTGTAAACTTTAGATACATTTGCCATATAAGCGGATATTTACCAAAATACTGTTGTAAACGCCGCTTATATAAGACCATTGAATAAGGTTAGATATCTAGTCATAGTCGTAGTGCATCTTCATTCAATTTTTAATAGAAATGTCTACATGCATTCATAGTACAAGCAAGCAAACCTAGTGCCCTTATTTCATTAGCAATTAGAAAAGCTTTCATACAAAAAGATTGAAAAAAACTGTACGAATTATGACTAATGTGCTTAATCCAAATTTTGAAATAAACTTTATCTGAGTATTCTATATGTTTTAATTATGCGGAATTCTATTGCGTAAGACTTTAGAGAATTATTCGAATATAAAGCACGATAAGCGATTATAATCCAACTTTTACGTATTTCGTTTTTGCCAGTTTACGAAAAATACACGTTCTTCAAAATATCTCGAAAACGTTTTAGAAAAATCGTATTCGCTGCAACACGTGTTCTAAAAATATAAGTTTTATTTATGTTCTTTTTAATTTTTTTTTTAACCACTTAATAGGCCAAATACATTCGTGTATGAACAAAACCATTCATGCTCAAAAAAAGTGCAGCTATACATTAATGTATGTATATAATTTTATTTAAAAAATCGAAGACTATCAATAGAAAATATTAACATTAACATTAACAGTAAATAAGCCAACGTTATTTTACTTGTGTAAATTAGGCATTTTATTTATAATCAATATTTTAATTGAACAAATGTAGTTTGAATAAATAGTATTCAGTACACATCACAAATATGTTCTCTATGCTCGCCAGACCTCCGAAGGTGTGTGCACGCACTCGTCGTAGACTTATGTCCGCCACTGTACACATACAAATACACATGTTCCGCAATACCCCGTTTGATAACTGTCGCGATTGTGTGTATAATTTAAAATATATACGGGCGTACAAACGTATCGCACATACATACATACAGACATAGAGATATGTGTGTAAATGTGATTATTCGTATAAGAGCAAATAGTTTAATGCAACACTAAACAGTAGATGGGCTCCAATTGGTGTAGATGCATACGTACGTGTTTACATTTATAATACAATGTATGTATGTGTGCACACACATACATACATAAATACAAACAAACAAACATACACAGATGTATGTGTGCATGTGTGTGTGTACATGTGTATATTGTGCTACAAATTTGTATCACTTTATCACCGCAGCTGTACGTGTATTTATGTGTTAATGTTTGTACAAATAGTGTGTGTAGATTTGTACACAAATACATGTACATGCCCGAGTTAATATAATCATTGAACATTTTGCCACATATCAAGAGCGATTTCAGAAGCGTTGGCTTACATCGCCTTTGCAAGTCTTTATCAAAAACGATTATCAGCCGGCGCGTCGTCTACTTTGTTATAACGCAGTCAGTTGCGTACATCATATGGAGGCGAGCACTCCGTGAATACCGCAACAATAATCATGTGCACCGCTGCTAACCAAAGCCAACGATTCGCTATATTGGACTGCGATGGTGGTAGTGATGATGCTTGGGCACTACTCCTGCTCCTCCATGCTGAAAAGTTTGGACATCTTCAGGTACTGGCAGTGACAACCACCGGCTGTGGCAATACAACCTGTGATAACGCCGCTCGCAACATGAGACGCATTCTGACAGCTTGCTCCAGGGAAGATGTGAGTATATCCATACATAGAGGGATAGCAGATGTAAGCAGCTGCTGCAGCCCCCCCCCCCCCCCGCCACCATCCCTTAATCATAACTTTACACAGGCGCGTTCCTTTTAATTACAATGTACGAAATGTGAAACAAATTACAATTCGATTAATTCCAATAAATTACAGCTGATCAGATATTACACTTTTCATTGTATACAAAATTCATATTGCACTCTTGCAAAGGGTATTTAAATTTTTATAATCATTCCATGAAAATCGGTGCATATTCCAAAACTGTAAAGGTATTTGAGATTCTTAAAATAGTTTCTATGGTTTTCTATACTTTTCCCGTAATAAATTTTCATCTCTATTTGATCAATTTGAGCAATCATTCCTTCAAAAATCAATTAATTTTGAATTAATAACCAAATTGAAAAATGTATTCGTACATAATAACGAATATGTTTGCGTATAGTAGAACAACTATGTTGGACGATAATGAATGGTAATTGTAATCATTTGATCTTTTTTATCGGTTAGATTCCCATTTATCTGGGCGCTGTTGATCCGCTTGTGGGTAACATCAATGCGGACAAGAAGTATTTCCATGGGCGCGATGGATTCGGGGACTGCCTGGACGCTGATAACTGTGAAAATGTGTCCAGTTTTGTGCAGCCACAGCATGCAGTGACAGCTATACGGGAACTGTGCGAGAAACGACCGCAACAGATCACAATTATTGCAGTGGGGCCACTTACCAATTTGGCATTGGGCTTCGCTATGTATGGTGAGCAGTTTGGGCAGAACATCAAAGATGTTTACATAATGGGCGGCAATTATCAGGGCGTGGGGAATTCATCACGCTCCGCCGAGTTTAATTTTCACTCCGATCCGGAGGCAGCACATGCCGTGCTGTTAAAGTGTCACTGTCCAATCACCATACTTCCATGGGAACCGTGCACCAAGGAGCGTTTCAACATATCTGTTGTGAGTAAACGAGTTCAAACGAACTCTTTGGCTAATATACTTAAATAGATACATATATGTATGTATGTGATTGTGTGTGTGTTCTATCCTATTTTTCAGAATTGGCGGCTGGAAGAATTTGGTAAACAAACTGCTGCCATCAAGCACAATGCCATCGATATTCTTACACGGGTAGAATACGCACAATGGATGCCCCTACAGCAGTATGGATTCGATAATTGGAATCCATGTGATGCTTTGCTGGTGGCTGTCTGGCTCTTTGAAAAGGAATTTGTGAAGAAGTCCAGCACTTGGCATGCCACCGTCGATCTTACAGGCACCCACACTCGTGGCCAAATGGTGCTCGATCATTTAAAAGAGTGTGAAAAGTTTCCAGAAAATGTGCGCATTATTGAACTTGTCGATGACGAATTCTTTAAGCATATTATCGAATGGGTAGCTGGCTTGAACAATGCATTCGACTCAAAATAATGTCAGTATATATATTGGAGCTGATGTGCACCCATTAGTAATTACTACTTAGCTTTGTGTGGTAAATGCGTTATTTTTAATTCTTATGTAGTTTTATCAAATTAAGATATAGAGTTTATTTCAAATTCTTGATATTTTGCGGGCATCGCACATATCGATAATAAATTAATCGATTTCCAACCACTAGTGATAACAGTAACTAGTTACTCGTAAATACGTGGGTCGTGTAACGGTGGTGAGCAAATATCGTCCATCTCTAATGCCTGATTCTGGCCGTCATAGTGGTCGTTTTCGTGTCGTTAAGACGCATGCAATTTGTTTTTATATTATTTTTCCAAGTGATTTCGGGCCTGGTGCTGCTCATAATTGTTATTCATTATATTTATTATATAATAAATGCAATTACCGGCGAATTTCGAAATTATTCAGTGTCACGACGAAGACGAACGAGCACAACACCCACAATAAGACGACCCAGCGCAGCGTTTGTCGACCCAGACCCAATTGAAACAACAAAAGCGATCAGAATAACAGAGGGTTCAGATCCCCTAAGGAAATATTGCCACACTCTTTCGACAGGAAAAGCAATGCAAACAAACGATGATGCAAAGTTTATTAAAAAGTGAGTCCACTTGCCACTCAGAATAATAACTAAACGCAATATGCGTACATACATATTTATAGACATATATATATATATATATATATATATATATATATATATATATATATATATCATATATATGTAGATATATATATAATGATGTTTGTGTGTTTGTGCATGTATGAACTTAAGAGTAAAGTAGAAGCAGACCAAAATCGAAACCCACTCACCTTGTCGAATGACTAAAATATTTGCACCACTGTTGTTATTATCGATTTTTTCGCTTGCCTTAACGGTTGGTGCCCTACGTAAGTACATACATACAAATATATGTGCGTATGTATGTATGTGGATACAACTAAAAGTCTTCAAACATAAGCAAACATTCTTGATCCATATTTAATATGCATATCGCAATTAACTCTTAGAATCGCTGGAACGATGAAAACTTATCATGCATTCTCGCATTAAAACTTATTGTGAGTTAACAAACCAAAATAATAAAAAAATAAATAAGAAGTTGCATTCAACAGCTTTCCACTCATTTTCCGACAATGATAGACTTTACAACAATAGGTGACTCACGTATTGATTAAGAAAACTGGGGCAGAGTTTGAACAAAAAAAATAAATATATATGTATATATATATATATATAAAGTAAACTTCTATATTCATTGAGCAACAATTTTTCAGGCAGCCTTCAACTATTTAAAAAAAACGACTTACATATATAAATTAGTAAAGATTTACCCACACTAAGCCTAAGCCGTTAAACGATGTTGTCATTGTAAAACCGCTTTATATTACAGACGCTGGAAAGGGGGCTGCATTGAACCGCATCCCACGGATAAGGCGCTAATTGTCAATTACCAGCTGGAGGCGACCGTCTTTGGAGAACCCAACAATCCCATGATTGAGGAGAAAAAGGTTTGTTTTGCTTCTTTTTTTTACTATTTTACTATTTATAACCGAATAGTAATGAATAGATTTTTATGAATATTCATATTTAAATCTGTAGGGTTTTAAAGCGGCAAAGTTGATGCACTAGGTTTGGCGGTTAGACTAAGAAGAACTTTTATTCAATGTATTCTTAAGTTAAGGTATCGAGCGCAGTATCGATATTTTCTATTATTAAAATTAGTAATTGGAATGTTGTATTGATCTTTTACATATTTTCAACAAAATCAATTACAGAACTGTCAGAAAATCATACGCTTGCGTTCGTTGACTGCCAAAACGGATCCAGCTGCACTGGCTCGAGAAGTGGTGGACAAATGTGAACTTATACACAAATCGCAGTTAAACGACGTGGAACAAATTATTTTCTATCTAAAGAACCGCAAAGATAATACAAGCAATGGTGAGTGCCACATTGACAGCTTTTACCAAAAAAAAAAAAAAAATCGGAATCCGTTATATGCAGATATTGCAGACAATCCACATACAAATAGCCGAAGATCGGTGGCGCTGCACACATCGCAAACGCGTTCTGCGGCACGATCTCATAGCAGCGTTGCGGCCATACCCAGCAGTGGCATGGGAACGGGTTCGAACGGGCCTACAACAGTACCCATACCAACGGCGGATGTGTCCATTAACAACATTGACGAGTATGTGGAGCTGCTCTATGAGGAGCTAAGTGAGCGAGTACGCGGTTCAGCCATGATACTGCAGATGGCTCGCAATCCCGATAATCTGGAAGAGTTGGAGAAAAATGGTAAGCACTTTTAATTTTGTCTTCTTTAACTTATCGAAAACTCATCGACTGTTAACTTGTTGTGTTTTTGTAGAGGCCTGCCTCAGCGCTCTGTCCCGGGTACTGCGCGAAGATTGGCGTAAAAGCTTGGATCTATCCACGAACATAATATATATATTCTTTTGTTTCTCTACATACACCAAGTTCCATCCTCTTATTGTGCAGTATAAAGTAAGTGCGAAGTGCAAGTTAAGTTTTTGCACAAATCTAATTGTCATCTGATCACCGATAACAGATAGGATCACTTTGCATGGATGTCATCGACTATGAGCTGCGTCGTTACGAAACTATGCGTAATGAACTGGATATCCGCAAGCAGCCCAATGGATCGGCGCCATTGTCGGCCAAGGCAAGCAAAGAGAAGCTGAATCGTAGCACTGACGACGCCCTCGACATTATGAACGAAGAGAAACCGAAGGAGGTGTGTGAAGATAACTGTATATAAAGTGTGTTCACAAAATAATTCAAATATTTGGACATTTTCTCACAGATGGAGCCACCACGTCGCCGTATACCAGAACTGAAACAGCGTCCCAAATCGGGTAATTGGAGCAGTTTTCACGGAACCATGTCCTCTTCGCTAATAAGAAGTCAAATACTCAACAGCAGCTATCATGAGGCGCTCTCTGCCGGGACCAATTCAAATCCAAATGCAAATGCTATGGAACCCGTATATCCGGTTGAGTTGAAAGCGCAAAGCAACGAGTCTCTCGATCAAAACGATCCTAAAGTGAAGAAAGAAGAAATTGATCGACTAAACAAACAGCTTAAGATATTTGCCAAGAAACAAGAGCAATTGCTTCGCGTTGCCTTCTATCTATTGTTGAACATGGCCGAGAACGTCAAACTAGAAGAGAAAATGCGGCGAAAGAATATTGTTAAGATGCTGGTTAAAGCGCTGGATCGCCAAAACATTGATTTGCTTATGCTGGTCAGCACGTTTCTGAAAAAGCTGTCCATTGTTGGCGACAACAAGGATGAAATGTACGCATTGAACATTGTCTCGAAGCTACCGCGTCTCTTTCAAAATGCGCACACAGATCTGGTGCAGGTTACACTTAAGCTAGTCTTCAATTTGTCGTTTGATGCAACGCTTCGACGGAAAATGGTTGGTGCTGGCTATCTGCCAATGCTAGTTATGTTTATAAACGATGAGAAGCATCACGGCATTGCCGTCAAAATACTGTACCACATGAGCCTCGACGACAAGGTTAAGTCGATGTTCACGCACACGGAGTGCGTACAAATGGCCACGGATGCCATCATAGTGAACCTCAATGTAAAAGTCGATCTGGATCTCATAGCTCTCTGCATCAATTTATCATTGAATCGACGCAATGCACAGATTATGGTTGAAGGCCAGCGGCTGCACAGTCTCATGGATCGCGCCTTCAAATATCAGGACGCACTATTGATGAAACTACTGCGCAATCTATCACAGCACGAGTCGCTTCAACTACAATTCATCGACTACGTGGGTGACCTGGCCCGCATTCTGGCCATCTGCGATGATGAGTCATTCATTGTGGAGTGTTTAGGTATATTAGGCAATCTAGCGTTGACTGACTTGGACTACTCGCAAATACTACAGAATTTCCAATTAATACCCTGGATACGACAACTGCTGGTGCCCTGCGCTAGAATGGACGATCTGGTACTCGACACTATCGTCTATCTGGGCACCTGCGCCTGTGATGAACTTTGTGCGCTCCTTTTTTGTCGTGCCAAGGTCGTAATATCGTTGATTGAATTGCTAAAGGCCAAGCAGGAGGATGATGAGATTGTTCTACAGATCATTTATGTGTTCCAGCAGATTCTGCGTCACGAAAGCACACGCGAGTATATGATCAAGGAAACCGAATCGCCAGCTTATCTCATTGATCTTATGCATGACAAGAATGAAGAGATTCGGAAAGTATGCGACTATTGTCTCGACATCATTGCAATTAGCGATAGCGAATGGGCCAAGCGTATCAAGGTGAGCTCTACATTTATCTCCGATCTCTGATAAATACATTGTAACTAAATACTTTCCTTATTGTGTTGATTGATACTATGCAGCTTGAAAAGTTCCGTAATCACAACTCCCAGTGGCTGTGCATGGTTGAGTCACAGCAGGACCGCGACAATGAACAAGACTACGTAGACAATAGTGAAAACGATAATGATATAGACACGTATATACGATCAGAGTACTTAGACAATTGCGATCTCTACAACAGCTCGAACATCAACGAGGCCGACAACGACACAAACAGCAACAATAGCAACAATCCAGGCAGTCCTGCCATGTCCACCTACGGCCGGCCTGTTAGCACGTAAGTAATGCAGTGCGATTAAAGTCGGTCTGTTCAAATGGAAAATTGACGAAAATTGATCTTTCCACACAGCTACCGGCGCAGTCAGGATCTTGATGAACTGTACAACATGACCTCAAGCTCCAAGTCACAAGGCTCCAGCCAAGGCGGCAATGATAGCAGTTATAGGTTTAAGTCCAACAAGTCGCTAGACGCTGAGGGCTTACATGATGAGCTGGCATAGTCAGATAGATGTTAATGTCACCGTAAATGACATTAATTACATCGCGAAATTCGGCAGCATGATAATTAGAAAGAGTTACGTTATTTAAGCTTCTAGTTTCACGGCGTTTATGTGTAGTAGTTGTATAATACATGTATGCTGACCTATTCTCTTGCATACATAAATACATACATACATACCATACATATATATATGATATATTTTCACGCTTATTAGTCAAAGATGTTACATAATTACATATATCGGCGAGACAGCTTTGTACTCAAGTCACTTGCAAACATTTGCGCACAGGCTACATGTGTATTACTTTTAGATGCCTTGTATTATTGTTTTAATTGTTTAGTTTGTTCTATTGTGTTTGTATGTGCAATAATAGTACGAAAAGTATTAGAATTATTTTTTTTTATTATTTTATTTATTTAATTTGTAACACATAAATATGAATACAACAAATTCAATCCGGTGTTTTATTCTAATGCTGCGGGAGTTCAACAGACGCCTGAATAGTTAATCACACTTCGAATGCTTCAAGCTATCAACATTATAATAACCTTAATGACATTTAAATTGATATGGAGGTAGATTGTTCATTTGTCTCTATTTGTCTTAAAGACGGAACGACAGTGATTGTTTTCTTTCCGATTTCAATGTGCAGGTCATTGAAGTAGACATCTCCGACCCACCGTAAAGTATATATATACATATAAAAATATATGTTCTAAGTCGGAAGACATTATTATGTGTGTTTGCTGCAATTAATTTAATCTGAATATTTAATTAAACACACCGCTGCTTAAAAATTATAATGGCTACGCCATACCATAATTTGTCTAAAGTATAATTAAATAATATTAATTTTTCATGGTCAATCGAACCGTTTACCAAATTTTGTTTATATTTATCTATTTCCTTAAAAAGTACACATTCACACATTAAAATGGGAGCCTCTGTACAGTTTAAATTTACAATTGGTTACCCTTTTTTATATGTACAGGGTAAAGTTTATACAAGAAACATTTCGATGAACTATTCAACTAATTAGATAAGAGACGAGGTAAATATCTGCTGCAGTATTTGCGGCAATTTGGTCAGGTCCATGCATACGTAACTCTGTCCAGCCGGCATATCGGTTTTGATTCTTGAAGAAATAATTCAGTTAGATAAATCATATACATATACATATACATATACATATACATATGCTATTAGTACTTACTCGTCGGCCTCCTCAGCCAGACTTCCAATGAATATGACATAGCCCTTGATCTTGGGCTCACCGCGCTTAAGGGCGGACGCCAGATCCTTGGGTGAAATGCCGTAGCGCGCCAAGTTAGCATCGCTTAGAACAACGACGATGCCATTATCGCAGTCAGGCTCAGCGCCCAGCGTGGAGCAAGCCTCTCGTGCCGCTTTTACGGTGCTGTCACCGGACCAGCAAAATTGCGAGTGAGCGTGCATCATGCGTATTACCTCAAAACGCTCCTTATCATTTTTGGGTGGACTACCCACATTGACAAAGGGCAACTCCCAGCCTTCGCCGCTGTGGCCGATAATATCATAGACAATTTTTTTCTCATAGCCCTCGAATGCTTCCATGACCATCACCACAGCCTCCAATTGACGATCTAGTCTTCCATCATAGCCATTGAATCTGGGAAAGAGTTGGTGTAGAAGCTATAAGCGGTCAATGGTAACTAAATGTCTGGATTACTGTACTTACCTATACATAGATCCCGAGACATCAACGACAAGTTTCAGCCGATTGGGCTTTTCCTGGACGTGATCTGCCCACGGATTCGCCTCGGCGCGTCGCCTGTAAATGTTTTTCTCGCCGGTGATACCCTCAATGAGGCGTGTATCATCAAGTTCACCATGAGTTTGATACTTTTCCCATTGGCGCTCCTTACTCTTCGTCTGCATCGCCTCCAAAATGGCCTTGAGCTGTTTTACTTGCCTGTGGTTGGGCTCGCTAAACTGCGCATACAATTTATGATCATGGGCAGACATTTTGATCTCTTGTAGCTTCTGCTCGAAGGCTTTGCGATTCATTTCGCGTGCCGCCCGTTTGATTTCCTCGGGAATATCAGCTTTCTCCTCATCGCTCAACTGGTGTACCTTGTGCCCCTTATCCAGGCGAAAGGGTCCACCTTTTCCGCCGAGACCCGCGGTATCCCGACCACCACTGCCGCCCGCCCACGTATTACCACCAACATGAGGTTCATTTTTGGGATCCAATTTGCCAAATTTGGGTCCAGAGACGCCCAGACCGCTGTGACGCTTCACAGTTAACTGGAGCTGCTTTTGCTGGCGCAGTGACTGCAGTTCATTCTTTGCATATGCCTCAATTGGCAGGCCATGCTTGGCCAGCACCTGAGTGACCTGTAGCAATGCCTCCGGCTGGTAACGATCAAAGTCAAGCACATTGCCCACCAACTCGGACATGATCTCTTCCGGATAACGCTCCAAGTGTTTCACAATGCTCACAACTTCCCGCGTCGAGTATGGATAGTTGAGTAGCCCCTCATCAGCCAGGCTGCGAAGCTCGCCAAATGCATTGACAAGCATTCTAAGTGTATTGATGGGCACATTTGGTCCATATCGTTGCAAGAGATAGATCTCCGATTCGGGAGTGGGATTGTCGATGGCATGGCAGCTGAAGACGTCGCCGAGCGCCGCAAAGAAGTCGTTACCCAAAAATGGAAAGCCTGGCCGATTTGCCAACACAATAAGCCGAAAATCGGCGTGCGTCTCAATGCAATTGGGTGTCGTTGCAGCTGCTCCATGTGGCACAATGCGACGCCCATCTGAAAGCACCATCTCACCGCTCTCAACCAGAGTGCGCAGAATACAGGTAACATTGACGGGCGCCTTGTCCGCTTCGTCAATGACGAGCACATCGCCAGCTTTAACCGCCTTGACCAGTGCGCTGTCACCGTAGACCACTTTGCCATCGCTTAGCGACGATTGCACCGTCAGGCTGTGCACTGTGGTATCCCTGTGTAGCTGCAAATATTCGCGCGGCCGGCGCATCAGCTCGAGCAGGCGATCGATGAGCTTGTTCTTGCCAACGCCCTGATTGCCCACCAACAGTAAATGATCGCCGATTAGATAGTCTTGGAGCAGGCGCTCCAACAGCATTACATGCTGCGGCATCTCGTAGAACAGTGTGCTGGGTACCTTTGATTGCTGCGCCAGTGACAGCTCGACCAATTGCATTTGGGTTTCGCCAATTTGCAGTTTGTTGTCCATCTCGCTGATTTCTCGGCGCTTGCCATCGTTATGGACACTTGGAGCTATGCCTGCCTGGAGCATTGCCTGCTCCAAGGCTGTACGCGATAACGAGGGCATAAACTTCATCAGGAACGTGTGCTGCAGTATTTCGTGGACGTTGTTCAGACTGCTTGTGGGATATGCGGCCAGGCGTCGGCCCACTTTCAGCAGCTGGCGCGTTGACAGCGTCCCAGCTAAACCCTCAAGCAGTGGATCGGTCGAACTGCGTAATATTTGTGCCAGCGCCAACAGCTGTTTCATCTCGGGCTGGACATGACCACACAGTTGCACAAGTAGCTCCTGCTCTTCACTCTGCTGCAGTGGTCGCAGCTCCTGATAGAGAAACATGCTCAGCAGTTCCGGTGTCAGCCAGCTGGGCGTACCAGCACCCCGCTTTGGTGGCTCACCCAATGCAATGATGCGAAAGGACTGGGGTATAGCAAGCAGTCCACGTTGAGTTAGCTCATTTTGATCAAGTCCCTGATCCAAGAGTGCTTGATAACGATCCGCTCGAAGTAAAGTGGTTTCATCACATAACTGTATCTCGCGATCATGGATTATGCTGCAAGTAGTAAATGAATACAAAAAAATAATACATTTTGAAATTAGAAACTTTTTTGTTTGGTGGGTTTTTTGAATTTTTGTAAGAGGGCAATTACCGTTGCAGCACTGACGCCGTGCTCTTGTGGAGTCTGTGAAGGCCATTGAGTATGGCCACCGAACCAGTTTTCGCTGCGCGTATTAATGGCGAGTCCCGCCAGATGGTGTCGCCCTCGGCATTTGTGATGCGCTGCTGCACCAGATCGCGCGAGGTCATGCCCTCATATAGCATCATTGGTTCAGGAGACTGATGCAATAAGCGCAGCAGCTGATTAATTATTGTCAACTTACCAACGCCCTTCTCGCCAAGCAGACAGACATCGCCAACGGCATAGGATTGGAGCAGCGTTGCGAGCACTTGACGCTGATGCGGCAAGTCTACAAAGTTACCCTTTGATGGCGCAGCCGAACCCCTAGGCAAATGTAGTTGAACACCATCGAGTTGCACATGGACGATGCCATCCGGCAGTTGCTTGCTGGTAATACGTGCTACTTTAGGACTGGGTACGCGCTTAACTTGCAGGCTCGTAAACAATTCATTAATACGCTGCTGCTGTTGTGACGTTAGCATGGATTGATAGGGATACAGAATGGATATGACATCTTGCAGGCTAAGCGTTGGATTTGCTTCCTGAATGAGGGACGTATAAAATAAATAGGTGAAGTATTTAGCAGTGACGACCTGATTTTACCATCATTCCAACGCCTAGGCGAAGATTATGTAACGGAAAGTCAGGGAGCTGGAGTGCATCGTCAGCTGTTTGGAGGGTCAACGCAAAGGTCAGCAGTTGTTTCAACTTTGGGGCGGGCACAGCGGGCGCTAGCTGCTGCAGTTCCTCGAACAGTTCCTGAAAACTGCAGTGCAGAATGTTTCGCGATTGGAAACGTGAACGTAGCGGTGGATCCAGCGGCGTGCCCTTATACTTCTGTATGGGAAGTCCAAGTGCCACTATGCGAAAGTGTTCGGAGACACGCAACAATCCCCAGTCTTCCAGCTGTTGTTGGCTGTGCGTCTGCCAGTTGTGAACAGTATTTTAAAGTATTGTTTATCAGTTAACTTGGCTTACACAAAAAAACACACACACACACACACACCTCTAGCAATTTGTCGTAACGTTCCGGCGCCATGAGAAATTTACCACTTTCCAAATGCATTTCACGATTCTCCAATAGATTGTTCAATACCGGAAGCACATTGCGTTCAGCATGCTCCACGCCATCGAGTACCAGAACTCGTCCGTGTAGAGCTGCCCGAACTGCGGCCTGATCATGGTATAGGGCTGTCTTATTGTGAATCTCACGTCGTTGCTTGAGATCGCTCTCGGTGGTGTCGCGACTGAGCGCCACGTATTCCAGTTCACGATCCGTCACTTCTAGGAACTGCATGACCAGATGTCGCCTCATAGGTCCTGGCGCGCCCAGCAAAAACATGTCCTGTTTCAATGAGTCTTTCTGCAGCATCCATCGCAGATGGTGCAGGGCCGTCTGGGTCAGCTGTAGCGTTCCATCCGGTGCGTAATTTACTATGAATATCAACTCATTGTATAGATATATACATATTGGATATTGGATATTGGATAGTTAAACGAACTTTGATCTCTCAATCTCAACTAAGATTTACCATATTTATGGGGCACCAAATGTGGCTCCTTGGGTTTTACCAAGTGCATTGTTACATCGCCAATCGTTATCTGACTACCATCCAGATCTTTGGCATCCCTGCTGCCTGAGATGGCCCAGCCCCGTGTCCAGCCATTCCAGCAGCCTGTGTGACGCAACAGGTTACCACTACGAGATTGCAAATTTGAAAGCATGGCAGTGCCTCACAGTGGATTGCAGATATCAAATGAGCGAAGAACAATCGTTGCCGATTATAAGTCAAGACGCCTGACTTTGTTTATTTAAATATATTTAAAATACATACGCATAACAGATGATTACCAAGTGATAACACCACAACAGCGTTGCCACTGCGTTAGCTTTATAAGAAATAGTATCTTGCAGTGTTGTAAATCAAATTTTTGTTCCGTTAGATGTAGGGAAAAATGAGTAAAGCATCAAACCAAAATTAGCGACCCCATAAGGCATATACTATCAGGCTTTAGTGTAGCTGACATTGGAAAAATTATCATTATCGGTCTACTATATATTGTATATGTAGATCCAATAGCAACCGAGTACTTAGTTTTTCTGTTTGTCATTTCTGTTTTTTTATTTTTACATCAAATATCCAGATAGTAAGATAATCTGTGTCGCTGAAGGAAATTAATAATTATAAATCCTAAAAGTTGTAATAATATTGTAAAAAACAAAAATGAATTACGTAAGGAATCGTCGAATAAAAATAATAAAAATGTATACTAACTGACTTTTAAGGAGCCATTCAAGTTAAAAATTTTATATACTGGCTGTCTATAAAAAAAATACAAATTAACATATATTTTTAATATGCTGAATAAAAAATATATTTTTTACAAAGAATTTGGAACTGAGCGAAGACTCAAACTATAATGGAAAAAAAATGGAAAACTGCTGCGAAAGTGTACCTACTATACACAAAATACTTTTGAAAATGAACGTCAGTAAAATAAATAACAATTGAAAGTTCGCGCAATGAATGTATTTATCGAAAAGCTCGATTGTCCCAAATTATTGCAAACGACATCAAAAAACTTTATGTTGCCAGAACGGACAAATAAGTGCTTATCGAAATGAATCGATTACCCAAAATGTTTGCAAGCGATATCAACAAAGTATAAATATCGAAATTGCATCGATATGTCAATTCTTAATTTTATATATTATTACCATTAATCGATTCTTTGACATCTGTATTGCATTCGATTCTGTGATGGTAGACAAGGACTTGGACAGCGGTAATATCATCTGCAATCCGGATAAGCTGCCGTTGGGCGACTTGAAGCTCACGCTAATCGACACCGATGGCATCCGGCGGCAAGTGCCTGCACTTGTAAGTATATAATTTACAGTAACCATATCATGAATTTTTGCCAAGATTACGAATTGTGAAATACAAATCTAAAACAGGATCTGCACTGGCTGACGCGGGACAAGCCATTTAACTCATATGTCTGTATACTTAGTTCGTATGGGCGCACCAAATCTGGCGCCGCATTGGAAGAATGGCGTCATATCGCCGCCAGTTGTCTGGAAGATTTCGAGTTTCTACTGCATCTGAGGCATCACGAGTAAGTGCTAGTTCCTAACGAGACTTCATGCCAAAATTAAGTGTTCTTCCTGCTGCAGATTTTGGTCGTATATGCTGTACGACGAAGCGGCAATGACTGCCGTTGTGACATTTCTGCAGCGCGCCAATCCCTACTATAGAAAGGAAGTCGAAAGCAGTACAATAGGGGAACATGATGCAGCCCTGACCAATGCAATGTCACTTTACGCCGAACTGCTTAATCGGGCGGTGCGTATAATTATGCGCCTACTAACTGCACAGGAATCGGCAATAGAGTGGATAACACCAGAGCACCATAGTTCCTTATTGTATGACAACTATTTAATGTCCGTGCCGGTGCTTTGCGATCTGGTTATTGCAGTTGGCGATGCCGATGCGAATAATTTAAAGATTCTCGAACAGATCTTTGTGACAGTGATACGAATTCAGCCAGACTACTTAAAAGATTTGCAGGAGGGATTGGCTTTCTATGAGAATGCCTTCCTTAGCATGCAAATTCAAGTGGATAACGAAGGCTGTGAGGGCGCCGGTGGCGGCACACTTTTGGACCCCGATGCGGAAACACCCTATGACGATGTTGTCCTATTTGCCTTGGACTGCGCCTATACGCTGCGCATGCTCATCCAGCTGTGCCCGGAGCTGCTGGAAGCTTGTGAGCAGCTCAAACTTGTACAGATGTAAGAGAAAGTGTTTGTTATTGGTTGTACACCAATAATATTAATCATGCATTATTCCATTCTCCATTAATATTCAGCATTGCCAACTTCTATGATCTGACCATTCCACTGCTGTATAGAAACATTTATCTCATTAATGCACAGGCGAGTTCATTGTGCTGGCTAAATGAGGCACGCCAGCAGTTCCTAAACGTTGTGCGGCGCATAACCCAAGCACAGTTACAGACTGGACACGGTAAACAGCTGGTGGAGCTGTTGCAGGAATGCCTCTCAGCACAGACGTTTGTGATCGACTATCAGCGCCAGTATCCGGTGGAGCAGGACATTGCTATACTGGTGGAGCGCTGTCCAAACATGTGAGTGACTTAACTCCATACCACAATCGTTACATACTTATTTTCTACTTATTAAACAATACAGCAAGAACTACAAGGTAGATTTTATAATAGCTGGCTACCAGAAGACACTTGGCTCATGCACCAGCGGCGTCATTGCCGAGAAACAAATACCCTGCAGTCTTAAATCTGATGATGAGGAATATGGAGAGGCTAAGGCATTGCGTGCCCAAGCTGCGCTGCCAGCGGCTGCAGCAACAGGAAATAGTAATAGCGCTCGCGACATTGATCTGGAAGTGTATGCTGTGCTGGATGTACTGCCCGATTTGGGCATGGGATTTATTCGCCGGTTATTGCCGCGCTACGACAACAGCGAACAAGCGATTGCTGCTATATTGGATGACAATCTGCCGCCCGACCTGGTGCACATGTCGCGCCAGGAGGCGTTCATACCAGCCGATCCGCAGGACAAATTGCAACGGGAAACCGGTGTGCGGCATTACAATGTGCATGACGGTGACAAGTACGATGTTCTCACACAGGATAATCCGCAGTGCATTATCAAGCAGGGTAAGGGCCTGCCCGGAGCACCATGGAATGCCGAGCAGTTGCTGGATGACAAGCGCGATATTGGCCAATTGAAGAAGCGCTATGAGCAATATTCGTTAGTAGAGGAAACGCCACATGAAACCGGCGCCGAATACGATGACGACTTCGATGATAGCTATGAGGCATTGAATTACGGACAAGCGCCCCCGGTTCAGAGCTTGCTGCGAGCCAAGCTGCAGCAGGCATCGGCTGCTAGCAGTGCGTACGAAGCGCAGGATGCATCCGAAGATGATCAGGATGATGATTACGAGATGGCGGGTGGCGATGATGAGCGCAAAGGTACCCAAAATGCAAACACAAACACCAAACGCAACGACTTCTGTGAGAATCCAGAAATAACACGCGCACGCTATCAACAACGCCAAATGACCAAGTACGGCCAGCGGGCCCAGGCCAATGTGGAGGGCGCGCCGAAGGGACAGGGTCAGACACAGCAAACCACACGTAATCGCAGCCAAAAGGAAGCGCACAAATCGTCGCGGGCCAATCACAATCGCAAGGCTGGTGCCGCCTTCAAGCGCAGCAAGGGCATGATGTCCTAATTGCAACAATCTGTGCTTAATCCATTCATATGTACGTTTCATCACATTTGCTACTTTTTGTAATTTGTTTAAAACCAAATTAAATTGTCTAGATGTACTGTATATGCGGTTGGAAGAATCACTCGCGACTATAAACATTTAAATAAAATTTGCAGAAACATAAATTGTTAATCTGTTTTGTGACATTTTGCTTTTAATTTATCGAGCCTGCTAGATACATCCTATGGATATCTTTTTGGTGGAATTTAGCTCGGCTCCTTCATTGGACATCAAGTGATCGAAAAAATGCTCGAAATGGAAGTTGTCCATTTTCCGAATGATGAAATCGATGATTAGAACTGCATTCAGTAATGAATTAATTGCATATCAGTTGTGTATTCATATCAAATCTAACATTCTTTATATGTATATACGTATGTGATCTGTGCTGTAAAAACTGCAGGAATAATAACAGAATAATAATTATAAATGTGGTACCTGCGCATCAAAGATTTAAAGTCATTAAATACATTAAATAATAAAACAATATTATTATTATTAAAGCAACGACTGGCCTAAATACATTAAATAATAAAACAATATTATTATTATTAAAGCAACGACTGAATTAGTTCCATTATGGTACTCACTTTATGGAAACCTTTGAAAACAAAAAAACTATAGTTAGAAATGAGGTAAGCCTTCTTTACAATGTCTACTTTGATTAATACGTTTTTGCTTACAGAGATGACTTACAAGAATATTTGCATAGTTTATTATTGTATTTTTTATTACTATATATGGCTTTATTTAATGTACAAAGATTATTAGTTGTGTGAGCATCTTCATAATTAGTTGGCAGTCGAGTATGTGGAATGCTGCTCCATGTCCTCATCGCTTGGCTCTTTGGCACTTTCAGGACACGGTTTGCACGTGTTAATTAATTCTTTCAAGCGCATTTCCACATGCTTATCCATGTACGACATAATGTGTTGACGTACAAAACTTTTTAAGTCTTTGCCTTCCCCGTCGTATACATTATCCACGAAAATCGTCGAGTTAAGGCCAAAATCGACCATGGCAGTAAACTCACGATATGGGTTTGTCAGCGGACTGAAGAATTTGTTGCTTACCAGTCTTTCTGCCTCCTCTGACCACCGGCGCTCCAAATTGAAGGGTGTCAGTCCAGTGATGTGCAGATCGTTGGCCTCAAAGGTAGCGTTTGTAAATTGCTCATCGCATTCGAGCAAATCCGATTTACCTATCAACACCAGATCAGTGCCCGCATCCACTTGTTTGATTTTAACGCGATTTAGAGCACCAACTTCTGACACCACCACACGTTGATACAGCATGTCATATTTCACCACGCACAAGTCACCAGGCTTGGGATCTAGATGCCGCCGTTGGTTGTTCGACTGATCATAGTGCAAGTGAATTCTTTCGCCCAGCTCGGTAACAGTATGACCATTAAAAAAATATCTGGTGATCTTGAAATTAGTTGACCGTACACTAAGTCGGGATGGCGAAAAGCTCTGTAAAAATAAGTACATTTAATTTAATTTTGTATAATGATGAAATTATAACTAATTGTAGGCATCTATTAAAAGTTTGAATTCTTTGTTTCAGTTTCAGCAATAAGTTGTGAACATATATTATTTAAAGAACTTTAAGAGCTTTAAAAATTAGTGTAAGGCTAATAAGACAACGATTTTACGATCTTATTATATTCATACAACTTTATAGGCTATTATTTAAACAGCAAACAAAAGCCGGAAGCGCCAGAAGGATTACGCTATGTGTTAATCACAAATAAATCAATTACAGTGATAACTGCATGGATATTATTAACTTACCATTAGCACTTGGAAACTTATTGAGCTCTTTTTAGAAGAGTCTTCCAGCGACCACTGCTCATTATCCCAGAGGAAATGCCGATACTGGCACGTGTGACGGTAGCAGTTGCCGTAGCGCAATAGCTGGTGGCATTTCGCTTGATTGAGCCGCGGTGTCCGATCTTCGAGTTGCATTCGAGCCAATGTCAGCATTGACAGCCAGTCGTCGGGCGGCAATCGTTCGTGCTTGAACATAAAATCACAGATTTGGCAAATTTGTTTAACATCCTGCCGGCAAACGAGTATTGAAGATGTGGCATTGCCGGAGTTTGGTTGCGAATGATTATTGCCATAAAAGATGGTGTAGCGTGCCTTGAACTGTTGCCAACTGCTTGGAAATTTGAAATGCAGCAAACAATCAATTTTCGCATCAGACAAAATGGGTAGCACATCATCGTCGACAATTAGAACACTGGCCGTGCGTTCCTTTGACCATTTGCTAACTAGTAGATTTGCACCATTACCTGACTGGGCTACAGATAGAGTATTGATATTTGAAGCATGGAGTTTTTCGTATAGTTTGAGCGCATCTGCTTTCCCGGAGCATGCGAGGACCACTCGCTCCTCTTCTAGGTTCTTTGCCTGCAAGAATTTCAGCATATCCCGCTCAATATGTTCCGGGCTGGTCAACAGCAGTTCCAGCTGTATGCCACTGTAAGCCGTCGCCTCCAATGCATCTTCAAACAGGAGCAGCAAATCGGGCAATCTTGATAGTAGACAGCGCATCAGTTTATCGTTCCATAGGCACCCAACGATGAAAAGCTGGGCATGGCCAGCCTCGCAGCGGAGTAAACCCAAAAACCAAAGCATTACCTTTTCACAATCCATTCGGCTAGAACGCCAGATCAAATCAAAATTGTCAAAGGCCACACATCGTAATCTAAGTGGGTTAAGGGTGGATTTAAAAATGCTTAGCTGCAACAGCATCTCAACATTGGTGATGAGTATCTGGCAGGAACTTCCCAGATCCGCGGCGACCGTGCCCAAATTTCTTCGATCGAAGAGATTTATAATGCAGCAGTTCAGCAGTTTAAAGCACCACTGACGAATCTGCTCGCCTTGTTTAGCATTTGCACAGATGATTATGCTACTGGGACCAAAGTTGCTGCTGTCACCAGTGGAACGCTGGCACACCTCCTCATAGACCCGCTGGCACATCGACGGCAAATAGCACCAGGTTTTGCCAATCTTCTTATTGCCGATGACGCACAGGGAGCGACCAGCAGCAGTATGTGACCAAGCATAGCGCTGTAAGTTTTTCGCGTCCTCAATGACCAACGCCTTCATCGCATTCCTTATAAACGGCTCAATGGCGACATCATGAATTTTACGACAGAGTGTTTGTTCCTTCCGGCTCAAAGCAAGAAGTCCGTTGTTATTATATGTGTGGAAATTGTCAGCGCCCGTCTCCAACTGTTCGCTTGTGACCAATTTTCTTGTTTCCTTTATGTCCTTAACAACAGTAGGTTTGATTTTTGCCGCTCTAGTCGGATTTTTTGTCGTTTGGTTCGCTATTGAGTGCGTCATGACCACCATCTTTGTATTGTTGCCTGGCAACGAAGTAAGCGCTTGGATGCGCTTTTGGAACATGTGTGGCAACGGCGGTGAATAATGTATCAAGAAGTTCACATTGTTGATTTTACCCAACTCCGCTAGATGCTGCAGCACATTATCGGATACAATCAGCAAGGGATTGATCAACTGCCAGGGATAGAAGAACACAGGTATGAATTGTTATCTTCCGGGTGTACGAAAATGAATACTTTTGCAGAAATAGTTATTGAATTCATCACATAATATTGTGATCTCAGATTATATGAAATGAAATATGCATCCAAATGTACAAATATTAAATTATTATTATACATTCAAAATACAAAATATTTGAAAAAGAAACAAGAGAATCAATCTCTCTTGAAGATTTATGTTTTGTGATTAATTAAAAAAAAAAAAAAAAAACATTAAAACAAGATTTGGACTACTTACACCGCTTGTCCATAGGCTGACGCATGTACTTATCTTTGTTATATTGGACTCGTTGACCAAAAGGCTGGCGACGCTGCGTTTCCCCAACTGCTGCATTAGATGGGCTGCTTCATCCGACTCTTTGCAGGCGATTGCAATGCGGACAGTGTTGAAATCTTTGGTTTTAATGCTTGCGGCAAGGAAATCAAGACCGGCATCTACAGATATCGCTGTCACATATTTATATGTAACACCATCTAAATGGTGTATGTCGATCTTTACATATGCGTGCTCATCTTTTTGCTCTGAAAACAGCTGTTGCTCTGGTTGATGCATGACTTGCTCAGAATGCTGATAAGGATCTTTACTCCACGTCCCACAATTTGTTTCAAATAACTGCTCAATCAGTGTTTACAATAAAGATGAGCATATATCAGAGCAAAATTTGGATGCTGATTTAAAAAACAAAATATTAATAAAACTGGAATTTTTGCCGTTTTTTTTTATATATAAATACTCATTTGCAGCACACGAAAATGAAATACCTGTACAACTAGAAATTGTACAACTAAACTACATAAAACGCACAAACTACTTTTGGAATCAAACGAATGTCAAATAAACAATTGAAAGAACGCACATTGAAAGCACTAATCGAAATGCTCGATTGCTTCAAATGATTGCAAACGATATCAACCAAATCTATATTCATATAACGAACAAATCAAGCGTTCATCGTTCATCGTTTATCGTTCATCAGCAAAGTAGAAATATCGAAATTGCTTCGATATTTCAACTCAATATATGTACATACATATATATTTTTTATATCAGAATCATTCGACTCTTACAGTTTTGTGTTGATTTTATATTCAGTCCATGTTACCACAGACCTTTAAATGGTGGTATTATGCTATTCTGCTGGAGCAAAAGTCTGTGCTTAATTCGTACTTTCGCTATTCAATCGTAATTTTTGTAATTTGTTTACAACCAAATTTGTCAATCTAGATGTTTTGTAATAGTATTAAATTCCTCCCACCGCTGTTTAATAAAATCTTATGCAGAAACGTTGATTTGTTTTGTGAAAATTGGATTTATTAACGCATATTTATTTTAAATTACATTATTTAAAAAAAAATATATATATATATTTATAGATTATATAGAATAAAGCTGCTTCCTTTAGGATTAGCTCGAAGACGTCTGTTGCTGCTGCTCCTTGTACAACACGTTAAGGACTCGCATCTTGGCGCTGTGGCTGCCCTGCTCGCACTTGACGTAGTTCGTGCGAATGAACTGCTTATAGGGCGTAATCAGCTGGTCGGTGAGAGACAGATTATGGATATCTTCGTCACTGCATGGTTCCACATTCACCTCAAACTGGCAATAGTGACAGCGCAGCTGTGACGCCTCGTGTTCAAACTTGATATGGCCAAAGGAGCGTCCACGGCAGAGAAGACAAGTGTACTTGTAGCTAGCATTACAGTCACCAATTTCTGGCAGCTCAGGCAGCACGGATTTGGCGCGATAAGCCCTGCAATAAAATATGATTGTTCACAAATGTATAGTATAGACATATATGGTGTGTCGTCAGTCAGTCAGTTAGTTAGTTTTAAGCAATGCTGTTGAACAATTTACTTTACGCGGAAAAAAAAAACGTCTGCGTAAAAGGTGTAAAAGAATAGAGTGGGTTTAATGAACTACTATTATACACGAATGTATTTAAACTCAAATATAAAGTAATAGATGTCTGAAATTTGCACACATTTTGATCTATATGTGCATTTTTATATTTATGTACAAACTGATTTAACTGTATGTCTCATTTTACATGATATATATAATAATTGATTGATTGACGCAATCAGATTGTGAAATTTTCACAGATTATTTGTTTATTACATATCTATATGTTTGTTACATATCTACTTTAATGAATTTGCTAGTGTTTTATTGCAATTACACAACTGTAGTTTAAAAAGCGACCACTCACCACATGCGACAGTTGTCGCCGTGTCCCATCTCGCCGTGGTAGGTAAAGGCAGCCGCATGGCACATCTCGTGTAGCAGGGCCTTAACCATTAATCCTGAATGTTTGATGTTCTGCGATAGAACAATGCCGGAGACACGCTGTCCACCAGCTTCAATGCGATGCGTAAGGGCGCTGGGCGTGCTCATGCTGGACTCCCAGGCAATTCGCAGACGCAGGCCACAATGGAAGATCGTGTGGTTGAGCATGTGGAACAAGGTCTTGGCTAGCTGCGCCTTGCACGTTTCGAACTCACGTTTTCGAAAGTTTAATGCAAGTGGATGACACATATTCAGTGGCGTTGTTGCTGCAACAGAAATATAACAATTGTGATCATTATTGACTTTCAAGATGCGAATCAGCGCAACCACACAAAAGTAAGTGATATGAAATCTGTGGATATCTATTTAATAATCTAATATTAATTTTGAATGAGTTTCATTCATTTATACACATTTCCCAATTGGTCAATTTTCCTTACAATTTATTTTTGAATCTCGCTCTTTTTTATGCAATTGCTATCTCTTTTACTCCTACTATATGCTACATACATAACTTAAGAGTGTGATTTGGATTTGAGTGATGAATACTTGCATCTTACTTAATAGTAATATTATAGGTGTTGATTTATTATTTATACCACGAAACATAATCCATGTCTTTAGCTTTTAAATACGGATCGCATTTTTATACACTCTGTTCAAGTTAAAAAAACGTGGAGAATTATTTCGAGCACATAAAAAGTTAAGCTTCTTCTAAAATGGCTTCATTCGAGTTTAATAAGGGATTACAATTTGAATTGGTAAAAAGTACTCACATTTCAGCGAATCGACGAAGCCGTATAATCCACTATGGGCCAAAGTTGAACTACAGATTTTCTTGTGCCTTTGACAAATTTGTTCACGATGTTCCACGCTGGGTAGACCACTCAGATCAATGGGCTCCTTGATGTGTTGAGGCGTTTGACTTTCGAAATAGTTTGCATTGACACGCTGCACCATATGGTCAATTAGCAGCATTTTCATATCGTTCGTTATTTCCGATCTGGGAGATTTGGGATAACGACTCAACGGTCTCGCCAACGATTTTGCCTGTGGCAAGGGAAGCTGATCGTTGCTGGTAGTTAAAGACCAGAGGCGACTGCGCTGCACGGGCGAAGGCTCCTTCTCATCCATCTGATTGCCATCAAGGTCATAGTTAGCCATTGGATTGTAAAGACGGCGTTGCGGTGCAACAAGACCCAGAAATTTTTGCAGCCGCGTCTTCAGCTCACTATCATGCTCGACGTCCGCATCAGCCATTGGCTCAGTGTTAACAATGGCCACTGGTTGCATCAAATCCAGATATATGATTGCGTCTGTTTCGAGCATGGTGCTGCTGGCGTCACTGCTGCTACAGCAGCTGCTGTGCATGGAAATACGTCTCCGGCTGCGCCCCGACTCTTTCTGCTCCTGCTGGCTGTAGTCGTGGTCATTTTCTTCGACATAATCCTTATCATCATCATTGTCATCATCATTACTAGCATCCACATGATCGGCAAAATCAGGATCATTCGAATCATCAGTGTCATCGTCGTGCTGTTCCGACGAATAGTCAAACTTATGGTCGATTCGCTTGCGCACAGCTCGGCCGCTGCGTGTGGTTATCACATTACAGCTTGGCAACGGCGACGCATCCATCCGCAAATCTATATAGGAACGTCATGAAGGTGTTTGTAATTTATGATTTGGGGGTACTCACATTTGTTCCTCGTGGTGATTGGGTAGTCATGCTTGCGCTTCAGTGGAGTACTTACAAGATTATCCATGATGCTATCAGAGCTATCAGCTATTTATATTGGAATATTGGGACATATTAGTTTGTTTTACGGGAATATTTATTTATGATCTAATTGTGTTTTGTTTACACTGAGATTGTTATGGATGTGTTGGTAAGAGGCAACCCACTATTGTCATTGATGTCGATATCGCTTTCTGTTTCTGGTATAGTATCAGTATATAAGGTACTCAGACACTCCGATCCAAACAGTGAAGTTGAGGAGATTATGCTTGCACTTGATACACGCACGAAGCTAACATCTGACGAGGCGCATGAAGAATCCACAACGACAATCGCGTCAGAGTCCGCATCCGTGTCGTCACTATTGTCCGTATCACCTGCTGTTTGGGGCATTCTGCACGTGAGATCGTGAGTGCCGTTTGGCTCTTGGATCTGTGTGTGTGCACATAGTTTGAACTGTTGCTTGTGAGCCGACACGAACTGCTTTCGTCTTGCTTTTCAAATACTCACTGTACTCGTGCCATAATTGATGCAATTCAGTTTCGGTTGATTGCTTAGATCGAGAGTGGTAAATGCGTCTATAAAGCTATCGTTAAGTGGAATTTCCTGAGACATTTTTGTGCTTTTAATGTCTTCTCTTCACAAAGATGCCGGCGCTATTTAACTGCAGTGCTGCCAGACTGTTTTGTTTTTTGGTTCGCTCGTGAGTATTATTTTGTACTCATTATCGATTTTCTTATCGATATTATCGGATGCTTTGGCTTCGCATTGTGTGTTGTGTTTCTTGCAGCACTCGTATTTTTGTAGTCAAAACGCCGGATATTTGACTTTAGTAATTTTGCATATTTGTTTGATAAACATTGAATCAAGCAACACACAAACATCAGGATGGGACGACGCTCCATAAACACCACTAAAAGTGGCAAATATATGAATCCAACAGACCAAGCCCGTAAGTAGCACCTATCGCCAGGTAAACAATTCACGATACACCATATATCCCCCTACATCCAGGCAAGGAGGCGCGCAAAAAGGAGCTAAAAAAGAACAAGCGACAGCGCCAAATGGTTCGGGCTGCCGTATTGAAGAACAAAGATCCCTCACAGATTCTCGAAGAGATGGAGAAGATAGACGAGATGGGTAAGTGGCACTACCCACTCTAATTTAATTTTTGACAATCTACCCAATCATGATGATAATGTGCATCACTTTTGTCTCCTCCCCAGAGTATAATGTGCTGCAGCCATCGCCACTGAACGAAAAAGTGTTGCGCGACAAGCGCAAGAAGCTTAAAGAAACCTTCGATCGTGTCATGCGACTCTATGTAAGTGTGAATAACAGATTAGTGGGTAATTCGGAGTCTTATTTATTTATTTTGTTTTTTTTTGCGGCTAGCATAATGATGAGCCCGAACACTGGGCAGAACTGAAGCGCAAGGAGGTTGACTACGAGAAGAAGCGCCTGAAAAAGCAGCAGTATTATGAGAGCGTGAAGCATGCCCAGAGCGTACAGATTGATGAGATACCACTGCCAGCGCCGGTGACAGCAGCGAATGCCAGTTCAACCGGTGGAAATACAGCCAATAGTGCCAATAATAGCAATAGCACCAGCAGCAATAGCAACATCGTCTTTCCATCTAGCGGCATCCGTATACCACCGCCGCCCATAACGCTAGCTTTGCCACAATTTGCACCTGGTGCACCGCCAGGTGTAACCAAAAATAGTGAAGGTAGCGCCGGCAACGGTGATGCACAGACGGAAAAAGCCAAGGATGATGATGACAAGGATTGGCTGGGTGTGCCGCCAGGTCCACCCCCAGATCTGTTTGCCATGTCTGAGCTTAACACGGATGCCGAAGGTAACAGCGACTACGAAGGTGATGAGTCGACGGTCGCAAGTCCCAAGCTGCAGCAGCGCATGCAGAACATCGACGACTTCATGAAGGAAATGGAGCATGTGCACAAGCGCAAGCATCGCAAACTACAGAGCGACACGGAGCACGACAAGGAACAGCAATCGGATGACCCAGATGACAGACATGATAGCGCCTCAGACAGCAAATCACCTCCAAGCCGCCGTCGTGCCAGCAGCCACAGTAGTAGCAGCATTACCAGTGACGACGAAGACAACGACGATGACGACGATGCGGATGATGACATGGGCTCCGATGGCGATGAAAAACCGTCATCAATCATTACAACCAAAGAGACAACAGCCAAGGCAATGCCAGTTCCGCCGGGAACGACATCGGTGCCCGCACCGCCGACGGCGCCAACAATGCCTGCCATACCGTTACCGCTAAGTGCGCCAGCGCCGCCGCAGCTGCCGCAATTGCCGCATATGCGAGGCATTGCGCCGCCGCCAAGTGTAATGTTTAGACCGCCACCCATGCGACCACCTGGACCGGGTCTACCTGGCTTTGGCCTGCGTATGCCGCCTGGTCCACCGCCAGGCTCTCGACCACCACATGTTCTTGGGCCAATGCCGCGTATGGGCATACGGATGCCTCCTGGGCCGCCACCTGGATTACCGCCACGTATGGGTGGTCATCATGTCAAGCACGGCAACGTGAGTGCGCCGCCACTCAAAGAACCGGGCAAAGGTGTCACCACAATTACGGCAAAGCCACAAATAAGGTACACTCGACTCGAATCCTTTTTTGCGAACCTGATCATTTATTGCCTTATCTTTCTATAGGAATCTAAGCGCAGACGTTACGCGATTTGTACCCTCTACGTTGAGGGTAAAGCGCGAGGACCAGCGACGAACGGCGAGGACCAAGCATTTGGCGGGCGTGCATGATGCTCATGGGGGTGACCGGGGCGTCCATGCGCCGCCGGAAGCGCACAAGCCACCCACTAAAGACGATGCCTACCTGCAGTTCATGAAGGAGATGCAGGGTCTGCTGTAGCACAGAAGCTACTTTCAAATTGTGGCCTAATTAGATGATTGTACATTAATCGCATAGCTTAGATTCGGTTAGCTTAAAATTAGAAATTCACCAATGCAAATGAACCAATATTGATCTGGTCAAAAGTCATACAGTTTGCGTCGGCTTCAAAAAAAAAATAACTACCAAACAAACAAGAGAGAACGCTGCAGTCGGGCGTAACCGACTGCGAAATACTTTGATACCATACGTAATTGAAGCTGATAACCGGTAGCAAAGAACAGGGCGGGTGTACCCAAGAAATACTGTCCAAGTTTGCGATAGATATAAGGTAGTAACGTTTCACCGAAGTTTAGCAGCTATAACTATTAACGGGAGTGGGGCCTGGGGTCGGCGGTGGTGGGCATGGCATATGCCGATCTTGAAGGATATCGCCAACAACCTACCAACCAAATTTGGTAACTTAAGCCTTAAAGTTGTGGGAGATATGTATGTGGCTTTATAGATTTGCGAAAATCGATTTTATCGATATTCAAGCCTCATAGTGGACGTAGCAGTCCAATTTTTACACTTTGTTCCAAGACGGACAGACAGACGGTCAGCATGACGGGCATTTCCCAAAACAAAAACGCCGTCGGTATCAAAGTACAAAAAACCTAGTGTGTAAAGACTTCAGATTGCAGTGCCGAAGATATTTATGAATGCATATACAAGAATATTTTTCATTGAAATGTAAAATTTTTTCTCCCTTTATTTTGTTGTGGTCCTCGTAAAAGTATTGCCAAACATATGCAGCTATAAAGCATAAGATCGAATCAATTGGATCAGTCTGAACTTTGGATTTATTACAAACTCTATTTATGTATTCATTGGAGTATTTTGTTTTGTTTTTGTTATATACACATTAGTACAGATTGGATAAATTCGGCAAACGTGAAATTTAGAAAAGAAAAAAAATGTAGGGGTTAGTCCCAAAAAAAAAAGATTTGATCACAATTCTTCAATTTGGCCTCAAGACAAAGTTAAATATCCTTTATGTGTAGAAAATCATTTAGATATTTTAGCATGCAGTATTTGTTGTTTCTGCTGCTGCTGTTGCTACTGGCTTCTTCGCGGACGACTTCTTTTTGGCAAATGGGCGCATCTCGACTAGATCAGATCGGAGCGCGCGGAAACTTCGACGCAGCGTGTCGGATACCTTTTTGGTATAGCTGGTGCTGTTGCTGCACAGAGATAGCTTATCCTCATTGGCACTCGCGCTCGAGCGCGTCTCGTGCAGAGGACGCAGTTCGTCCACCTTCAGTTCAGCATTGCTGCTGGCATCCTCACCAAGCGCATTTCGTAAATACTTGCGATTGAAGTGTAACTGAGGTGTGCCCCACTTCCGTTCCAACTCCAGGCCATTGCCCTCCTCGGAATCCGATGTGGTTGCCGTCACTGATGATGATGATGCAGACACCTCACCGATCGCCTCCTTGTACGTTCGTGTTATAATCATGCTGGCGGGCACACTCTTGCCATTGGTACCCATTGGCACATTCCTCAGCTGCTGATAATCGAGGGGCAGTGCTGGTAGACTCTGCCGAGACTGCTTCAAGCGGCGTGGCGAGTTTACCGCCGTAACGGTCACCCGATAATGCAGCATCTGTTGATTAAATGATGGCAAGAATGATTCGACTTGACATTACTGCATCATCATTCACACTTACCTTATCGTCGGTCACGAATCGCGCCAATTCGGACAGGCTAATGTTGACACAGGTGCCGTCCATCAGTATATCCCTATCATATTCACTATGTACGGGAAACTTTTGAGTCAACAATAGCGCCTCGTTGTCCGGCTGCAGTAGCGTCACCTCGTAGGCATACTTGTATTTGCTCTCGCGTCGATTCGATGTGCACGTCATGGTAAATAACACCTGCTGCTTTTCGTAGATCTCATAAAAGTTGAACAATTCGTCGTGCGCCTCGAACACATAGTAGCCAGTGAGGGGCTTACGTCGGACACCCATATTCCATTCCAGATCTGCCGTGTTCGATAGAAATAGCTTGTCCGTGTGCTCCTCCTCAAGATGCTGCTTCCATTGCACTTCGCGGCCCTGCCATTTGCAATCACCCCAGACGCGTCCCATGAAGCACTTCATCGGCTTATAGATGCACTGCTGCTCGTGCCACGGCAACAATGCCACCGGCATCCTCACCGCACATCCGCCTGCCGCATGACTGCATCCAAAATGCGCCTTGGCGCACAATGCTTCAATAGTCAACGAACGCGAATTAGTGAATCCCTCCTGCAATTAATAGAATTGTATTATTATTTACAAATAAAAAAAAAAACAGAAAACAGAAATCAATGTAGAAATTATAATTATATATGTATATGAAATGCAATCAACAAAATATATGTAGCTTAAAGTGGAGAAACATTTACAAGTGAAATTCGATTACTGAAATCGCTATGAATGGAACATAAACCACGATATAGAATTTGATGCTGATACATTAAAGCTAACTATAAACTTTGGGAAATTCGTTGTTTTCCCAAAGAGAAAAAAGTTTTGTATGAACTCGTCTTGCGCGAATTTTGAAACAAAATAAAAAAGTGTCTTTCTAGTTCTTCTCGAAGCCACAATTTACATACATATATATGACAAATTGCCATGTATTTTTGAACAAAATTTTGGCTTTGTAATGTGTTTATTTCTTATATGTTCGGTTAGCATTTTTTGGTTAATACTTTGCCACATTTAAATGTATACCATAAAAATGTTTTTATCGTGTTTTGAAATTTTGTAGATTTTTCATTTCATAAAAAAAATTAACATTTTCAATGTGGCCAAAGGAGAATTCATTTCAATATTATAGTACAATAATTTTTAAATAAAGCGACTGCATAAAGAAATTGTAGTGACAGAAAATTATGCAGCATTTAGCACTGTCAAAGGTGTACGTGAAGTTCCACTGTACTTGCTGGCAGCACGTCATCGCCTGACGATAAGGAAGCGTCGGAATGATCGTGCTCGATATTGCTTACCTAACACTGACGTCAACACTAAACTAAGAGAGAGGCGTCGGTCTAGAGAATCTAGATCTATATCTATCTACAACTTTATCTACAAATGTATGCATGTGTCTGTGTGTGTGTGTGTGTGTCTGTGTCGGTATTTGTGTGTGTGTGTTTCTGACATACCTTACACAGCGGACACATGAGCAGAATGCGGGTGCACTGCTCACAAATACTGTGTCCGCTCTTGCAGAGCAGCACTGGTGCCTTCATGGGCCCTGCACAGCCAGGACAACGCAGCTCCTCGATCAGGCTCTCATAGTGTTTGGCCGATACGGTCGCTGCTGGCTGCTGTAGTTGATCCGTTGACTCTGTTGTTGTTGTTGTAGTTGATTTGTCGTCTGCTACTGCTGCTGTTGTTGTTGTTGTTGTAGGTGGCGCTTGGTTTGTATCCGTGACAATGTTGGAGCGCAGCTGCAGTGTTGAATCACCGTTCGTTAGTGGTGTACGTCCATCACCGGAGCCAGTGCTACGTGTACGGCTAAGCATTGGTGGTTTTGGTGGTGGCGACGTTGGTGATGTCACCGTTGCGGATGTGATTATCGGCAACGTTGCATATTTCACATTCAGCGACAAAATCTTGGGTGGCACAAGTTTTCCCAGCGGCTTTACCGTTTCCCCATCTGCATCCGCATCCGCATTCGCTTCCATTTCGTTGCTGTTCTCCTCTTTGATCTCATTGATGGTGCTCTTCAAAAAGATACGTCGCTGCTCATTGATGTGCTCAATGGTCTTGAGCTGACCCATAATTTGGAGCTGCTCGCTATTGTCGCGAATGCTGCTTGATGTTGTTGTCGTTGTCTCTGTTGTTGGTGTCGTCGTTGTGGAGTTGGCGGAGTTGCTGGCGGAGCTGTTGCTGCTGCTGTTGGTGTTGCTTTTACCGTTCTCCTGCGCATGGCCATTGCTGGCAGTGATAACAGTGGTGTCTTGGTCGGCGCTGCTCATGTTTCCTGCCTGCTTGCTGCCAAATAATTGTGTAATCGCGACTAGTTCTTGGGACACACCAAAGCTCTCGATGCCACAGCCCCGGTTAAGTATGTGTTTTTATTATATACATATTTATATACAAAGGTATCGCTTGTTTTTGTTGTGTGTGTGTGTGTGTGTGCTGCGCCGTCTTCTATCTTATCAGAACCGCCTAACTAGGCTGCCAATCGATTTGAATTTTTGATATATATACCTGCATATATACATGCATGTACATACATATATAGATACATATATTTATTTATATATATATATAAGTTTTCTGCGTGTCCAGTGTGAAATGCACGTCGATTTGCTTAGTTAGTAGCTCATGCTATGTAGTCAAACAGCTCCGACTACGTTCTCTTTTCAATTACCTTTCGGACACAACTACGACACATTTCCACCACATATCTACAGATAGATGTATGTTACAGTGAAACTGAATTCCAATTATTGCCATTGTCAATTTGCCACGTTTACCTTCGCTTTCGTTAAAAGCGGTTCTCTCTCGCATTTTGAACACAACCAAACCAACCAAGCCAACCAACCACCCACCCATCCACCCACCCACAATTGCTGCATTTGTTCGGGCCCAAAACAAGGCCAGTTGAAAAGAACCGTTGAAATCATTGTCAATGTCAAGATGTCTAGCACGGCTTACTTGCGGTCTACGTGGTTAACACAACACATACGAGTAAATACATATTCGTGTGTAGGTTGGTGTAGGTGTATGTGGGAAAGGGTGCACACAGGGGGGTGGTGGTGGCAATGGGTTTGACATACCATTCGATTGGAAATATAACACTAAAAAACTTCAGATGAGTTTTTCAAACAACCAAAATAATAAGATAATTTGAATTGGCAACCACAATTTGAAGGGTAAATAAATAAATAAAAATATATTCTAACATTTTACAGTTTTCAGGCAATGCGATGAACACTTTCGAAGCTTTTGAAAGTGTAAATTACTTCAAGAAGTTGCTAACAGAATAAATTATAATCTGAACATCCTCGTAGTATAAGCTGAACATCCTTTTGGCTATGACTATTTAAATGATATAATAACGATTAAAGTAAGTTAGAATGACTATCGCTTGTAGACCGAAATTATTCTGCTGCCATTTTAATTTTAGTTCGGAGTTTTAAATTTTATATTTTTGCACATTTTAGTCAAAAGTTAAGTTTTCTGTTTGGCGGCTGGCTGTGAGTTGAATATTCATTCATAAATTTGTATCAGAAAGGGTGCCATGTATGTCTACCCCGGATCAGGATTCCACAACATAAAAATCATCTTTCGACAGATTTTCGTATGCCAGCTATTTTGTGAGCTTGTTCAGGAAACCTTGGTATAAAATCACATCTTTAATACAAGGTATTTAAATTTTTTCGGAAATTACAATTTTGAGGCAATAGTTGAGAGCTAATTGCAAGTGCAGATTATACAATTTGGAGGATACAAGTTTTCAACCTCAACTCTCTCATAGACTATTGATATCAGCTTTTTAGGTTCTCATCTCTGGTAAAATATGGACACATAACACACACGTGCACACAAATAGAATATGCAACAGGTGAAAGCGAAAATCCAACGGACATGTTCAAAAATGCTGATGTGAGTTTGAAGAGTTAACAACCGTTTTCATTGGAACCATACCAAGGTTCGAAATAAAAATAAACATGCGTGTTTCGGCCGCACCTTGCTTTAAATGTCTTGCGAGACTTACAACGCTGACGCAGATTTTAAAGCTTCCGCGAACATGTTTATAGATGCAATAACACAATCGTAACTCAATAAAGTGGAGATGAGATTATCATGATGTGCCCCAGCCCATTCATGCATGGAATGTGCACACAAATTTTTATCTATTTATATGTTTGCTTATGTAAATGAAATGGGCGCATAGCCGGAGGGGGAAGCGGGGTGGGCATCTGCTCGCCATGTCCCTACGCGAAATTTTCCATCCAATTGGTAGATTAAAATTGTTTAAAAAATGTAATTCTGTCAAGTCCCCTTAACGAAAAGCTAGCTACGCCCTTGAAAAGTAGAGCTTCAATGTTACGCTGAAGGTTAAAGGGCTGCGTTGACTTTCAGTTAGGTCCGTGTGTTGGCGTGCGCGCGCAGCAGCATCCACCGTGTCCATGGCGATAGACAGTCTTATGCTAACGGACAACAGTTGCCGGTTAGTTGCTGTCTTAGTTTCATTGCTAGCGGGTGTTTAACGTAATGACTCCAAGGCATATACTCCACGATCTTAGCGTGACGGAGCAGCGTAGCTTTGTTGACTCCTTCGATATGGTAATCAGCGATTGTGATGGCGTCATTTGGCTACTTGTTGGCTGGATACCAGGTGCCGGCGATGCAATTAATGCACTTAAGAACGCCGGCAAATGTGTCAAATTCGTGTCCAACAATAGTTTCCGCACGGACGAACAGTATATGGAAAAATTTGAGCATATCGGTGCCGTCAATGTGCAGGACGATGACATCGTACATCCGGCAAAAAGTATTGTGCGATATCTTAGCTATATGAACCAGCCAGGATTACGCGTTTATTCCCTAATGTCGCTGGAAGCCAATGAAATGTTGCGTAAGCACAACATAGAGTATGAGTCGCTGGTGGGTGTTAAATATTCAAAATACCTACCTGTATTGATGTTAATGTGTATCGAAACACTGTGTGATTGCAGCAAATCAAAGAGCATTTGACGTCAGCGACACTGGTTAACTATTTGGCCATTGAGAGACCTGTGGATGCTGTTCTCTTTGACATACATCTGGATATGTCGTACGTGGAACTGGCCAAGGCAATACGTCATCTCCAGTTGAACGAGAACTGCAAGCTGATAGCCGGTGGCAGCGATATTATTATGCCACTGGCCGAGAACCTCAATGTGCCGGGCTTTTATGACTTTTTGCAGCACATCAGCCGCTATACGAATCGCAAGGCAATCTTCCTTGGAAAACCAGCACCTATTCTGGGCGATATGCTCAAGGATGTGTTCAATATACATATGCCTCAGCGATGCCTCTTTGTGGGAGACATGCTCGTGCAGGATATACAGTTCGGCAAGATGTGCGGCTTTCAGTCATTGCTCGTCCTCTCTGGTAGCCAGACCAAAGAGCAGATGATTGCCGCTTCACCTGAAGCGCAGCCAGACTACTATGCCGACAGCCTGGCCGATTTCATTCAGTTGTTTAAAAACGTACAGTAGCCGATGATTGAAAGCAACAAAACTAAAGGCCGAATTGCGCACATCGACTAATTTATTGTTGTTGTCATTGATGCCTAGCCCTTTGAATATTCACAAAATATATTAAACTTTCAATTGCATCACATTTACTATTTTAGATCTCCAGATCCTCGGGATGATAGAGCTCGGAGAGCAGACGATAAACATAAGACGGAGCATGACCGCCGCTAGAATGAATGAAAATCAAAATGAAATTAAAAACGATTAGAGCTAGCAATTTAGGAGGCACCTACGTATTGGATATAAAGAGTGTAACCAGTTCGGGTGGCACATAGTCAAAAATGGGACTGTAGACTTTGGCATCCCGTGCCGGTAGCGAGTCATACGCAATGACATCCTCTGCACAGCCAACCATATTAAATGCATCTTGTTCACACAAGTGCAATGGCGACAATTTGTACATGGGCGCCAACACAATGACCGGCACTGAGTAGTGCTTGGCAGCCAGGGCAACTGTATAGGCGCCACATGCCGCACGCAGTCCACCATTGGCCAGAACGCTGTGTGTGCCAATGATGACCTTATTGACGCGCGACATCATTGCAAATATGGACGCATCCGGTATTACAATTATCTCCACATTCTTCTCTTGGGCCAAAGTGGCAGCCAGATTGTGACCCTGCCAGCAGAGAGAAAGACTGATTAACATCGGATATAAACATATATGTATGAATGTATGTATGTATTTCAGTTGCGCTCAGGCGTATAACTTGTGGGTTGATGAAAAGGTTGAAAAGGTTATTTGTAGGTTGGCCACAAGGTTGAGCTAGTAGCAATCAGAGACGCCATTCAAAATGAAAGCCAAATCATTTCGATATGTAATCTCCAAATTGCATAATAATATAATGACAATGTGTAAAATTCGAATTGAAACTAATATAAATTCGGTGTTGCGTACTCACCCGACAGGATGGTGCACACTCGGCTACGATGATGGTGAGATACTGTCGTTTCTTGATAGCCCGCTTCAGAAAGTTTTCGACACTGCGCGAGTGGCCAAGGGTAAGTATGATCTCGGACGAGTGAATGTGTTCCTCGGCTTGGACACTAATGTTCTCAGAACTGGTCTCCAGCTCGGTTTCGACCTCCTGTAAATGATCGAGCAGTGCTTCCCGGAGTCCCTGCTGCGGCAATGAATAGTCGACGCTGACGCAATTCTCGCTGGTCTGCGTGACCAGCTTATGCAGCGATAGCGATGCTTGCGAATCGTCCGCAAAGTGCTGTACCTTTGCCTGCAGCAGATCAAACTCTTCGCGTGTCATCTTAAGTATGCGACGTGCTATGTTCGACGTGACGGTCTCCTGTGGCAGTGCTGCCTGCAGGATTCGCGATTGGGCGCGCACAATTTGCATAAGAGCTCTACGTAATTAAGAATACGGAGATATTATGTTAAAGCTAGGAGGACGTGGCACTGGGCACGACTTACTCGGCACTTTGCCAGCTTTTGCTCATGATGATGTATTTGAAAATGTCCAGCGTCTTGTTTGTGATGCTGTAGGAGCCTTCCACTAAGCTGCAATAACATTTGCATGTTAGTAGGTAATACAAAAATTAATGGGCAAATGTGCCCGTCCAGGTACATTTACCCCATTTCGATGGCATGTATCAGTTGTGTAACTTCTCTTAACGGTTGTTCTCTCATTTTAAGACTGTTTTTTTCTTGTTAATATTGACGAGATAAACAATATAAATAACAAATTGCACGGGCAACGTTGGCCTTATCGGAAGCAAGATGCAATCGATGCCTAATTTGTTGTAAGATAACTTGTACTCGATATTTACAGTCGGGAAATCGTTATCGATATTTAAAGCATATGGTTAGTGATTGGTCACACCAGCAAAATAACCATGCACGATAAATCTGCACGCGCAATATGAGCTAGAAAGTTTGTTTACGTGTCCCAATGCAGTCTTCATAGCCAACAAACCCACGAAGACGCCACACGAACGGCCAGCGGACAGTGCTAATGCCAATTGCTACTCAGACAAACAGAGGTGATTCCCTTCTTGTTTTTTTTTATTTGAACTGAACTGTGAAACAAATTTGGTTTAAATCACGTTTTGCCGGTTCTCTGATAAACAAGCATAAGCAAAATGAATATACACGGTAGGTGCATATAAATATAATTAGTCAATGTTGACGACCACATCACTAAAATGTCAGTTTCCAAACAAACAGTGAATGCCAATACGCTCAAGTACGTGAGTCTGTTAACGTTGACCCTACAAAATGCGATCTTGGGACTCAGCATGCGCTATGCTCGCACCCGACCCGGAGATATCTTTCTCAGCTCCACAGGTGAGGCATAAACGCAAATGATGCGACAGCAACGTAAGCAGAAGCGCTGTTGGTAAACAAATACATACACACACACACACACACACATCGAGTCACAACCAAATGGGCAATTAAGTAACAACTTTGATATTCGAAAAAAATGTACTTCAATAAGAGTTGCGACAAATTAGTCGCAGCTGATAAGCACAGTGTGTATAGATGTACTTCCTGTGCGTGCATGTGTGTGTGTGTATATATGATTTTGCGTTAACTGCTTTATTGTTTAAACAATTTGTCATACATTTTGTTGTTGTTGTTTCAGCGGTGTTAATGGCCGAGTTCGTCAAGCTAATTACGTGTCTGGTGCTGGTCTTTAATGAGGAGGGCAAGAATGCCCAGATATTTGTACGCTCGTTGCACAAGACCATCATTGCCAATCCGCTGGACACGCTGAAAGTGTGTGTGCCCTCGCTGGTCTACATTGTGCAAAACAATTTGCTGTACGTGTCTGCATCGCATTTGGATGCGGCCACCTATCAGGTGACATATCAACTCAAAATACTGACCACAGCAATGTTCGCCGTTGTCATTCTTCGGCGGAAGCTCTTCAACACACAGTGGGGCGCTCTATTGCTGCTCGTCATGGGCATTGTGCTGGTGCAGCTGGCCCAGACTGAGGGTGGTGGTGGAAGTGCTGCGGCTCCAACGGCGACAACAGAAAAAATAACAATAGCTGCCCAGGCACCCGCCCAGAATCGTATGCTCGGCTTATGGGCGGCATTGGGTGCCTGTTTTCTATCTGGCTTCGCGGGCATCTACTTCGAGAAGATACTGAAGGGCGCCGAGATCTCTGTGTGGATGCGTAACGTACAGCTCAGCCTGCTGAGTATACCGTTCGGCCTGTTGACTTGCTTAATCAACGATGCTAGTAGCATCGTTAGCCATGGGTTCTTCCATGGCTACGATGTGTTCGTTTGGTATCTTGTCCTGCTGCAAGCAGGTGGTGGCCTCATTGTTGCCGTCGTTGTCAAGTATGCGGACAATATACTTAAGGGATTTGCCACATCGCTGGCGATCATCATTTCCTGCATCGCATCCATCTATATTTTCAATTTCAATCTAACGCTGCAGTTCAGTACCGGCGTAATGCTAGTTATCGCATCAATATTCCTTTACGGCTACGATCCCTCAAGATCCGTCGCCAAGCCAACTCCTACACACACTGTTCCCGCCGATGAGGAGAAGCTACTGCCGCGCGTCTGAGACAATCGCATCCTGCATGCTCGTTATCCGCTGAAAGCTCATTTTGCCAATCGTATTATATTGTCTTAGCTCGTGTTTTCTTTATTTTATTTTTGATGATGCCCGTGTGATGACTGTTTCTGTACTTCAACTTGATATTTGTACTGCTTTTGAAAGCAGTCTGCATTCCTACATACGCTAGTATGTATGTCTGTGTATATATTACATTTATATATTATATTTAGTCCCCTCGGCTCCGGTCAACAGCGTAGAAATAAAATTGTTGACTGCCAGTCCAATCGAAGAAAAAAAATCGAAATTCCTAATGTATGTCGAATAAAATATACAAAATGTATAATAAGGCTAAAAACAGCTTGCAGTGTTTTATTATTATGATTAGACCTTGCATCGTAATTTCATAATAATTATTTATTAATTATATTTATATATGTACATATCCCTACCTTATAGGTTTATCACTCTTCTTTTCCGTTCAGGTCTTAAACGTTTGATTAATTTGTAATAATAACGAGATTGATTCTACTTAACGAACATCAACTAGTAAAACATAAACATTAATATATATGTTTGATGTGTAATAAGAATGGGGAAAGCATAGTGTGGAATTTCATTGATCCCAATTAATGAGCTTCAACGAGCATTAATTCTTCAAAATAATAATAAAGATAAGATAACATAACAAAAAAACAAAAAAAAAAATTTTTTTTGATCCTTAAAGATGTCTGCTCAACAAAATCATATAATTTTTCAGTGCTCCATCTGTGCGGTGCTCATGGGTAATCCTGTTGCAATCGGCTGCTGATTCTCGCCATTCTCTTTGTCATCTATTGAGTTGAACAGGAACAGATGCCTCCATTCCCGACACAATTTTGAACTTTAGTTGCGGCACCTTCTTATCGCTGCACTTTTTTAATTCGTTCTTATGCATTTTTCGCTCTTTCGCCTTATTCTCATAATTTGGCAACCTATACTCATCATTCATCAGTGCCTTGGTCCGCACTCGTCTGTTGGTCAAGAATGGTTTCTTGACAGTTGCATCGGGAGTGACCCGTTTCTTGCGTCCAGCTTTGAATTTACGGGGCGCCAATCGCAGCCAAATTGTGACAGCAATGTCATTCGACTCTATCGGATTGTAACTGGGATCACAGCTATAACATTTCCACTTCATGTCATCCATCTTGGCCGGAGTTACGCGCGGCCAATGGCAATCCAAGTGATAGACATTCACGCAAGCACAGCACATGACCAGTTGGTTTGCAGCTGCTTTGCCCGCACGCTTCGTGTTGTAAACGCGGCAATAATGGCATAAATCGCACTTGTATCTTTGGCGTGCATTGACTAAAGCTGCAAACTTCATCGGCAAGCACTCACTACCCATGTATAAAAGACCAAAATGCGTTTACATTTCAAATTGCAAGCCTTGCAGCTGAGAAAGTTATTTCTGTAGCCAGTGCCACGCCATGGCTCACATCCGCCGCATCTCATGCATGTATCGGTAAAACGGCGCTGCTTCACGCTTGGTACTGGAACATTATCAATCCATATCCCTTCAATGCGATTCGAAAAGGCGAGGCCCCCCGAGGTTCCTTTTGTGAAGCCGCTCAATGGCTGCGTAGTCCTCGAGATATGTAACTGTTGGACGGATCGTAAGGTTCTTTCGGTTTCTGTTTCAAGAAGAAGATAAGATTAGTGTGTAAATGGTGTTCTCATAATCGGAAAACTTACCTTGACACGTCCAGTTGTCCGCACACAGCCGGGCGTGCTGATTTGGGGTGAAATTGTATTCTTTGTTTTTCCATTGTTCAAAACATCTTCCGTGATGCACTTCATTTTGGAGCAACTTTAATCTTTTTTTGTCTGCGTTTAGACCAAACAAATTTGTCTACAGCAATGCGCGCTCGGCGATTGCTTAAACTTGCCGCCGATAAGTTATCGATTACTTATCGCTTGTAGCATACATATTGCTTTGCTTTGCAACATAATATTCAATTATTGCTCTACCTGCATCACTACCAAATGCGCATCGGCACTCATGTAAACACATGTACATATGTATATAAAAAATATAAAACCAAACCTACCGATTTTCACCACGGCAGTGCGTAACGTAGATGCAAAGTATCGATACCAATCGATACAAATATTTTACATTCACTGCGAATATGAAGTGCGAACTAAAGTCAGTAGACACAAAAAAAAAATAAAAATACAAAATGAAATAATTGAATAAACTAAATAAAAAATCAAATGTAAGAATAAATTTATTCATTTATTTATTTTATTTATTTAAATTGGGCGTATTTAAATGCAAAATGGTCCAGCATTTATTGCATGGATTCGGGAAAACTCAATTTGGTTGGTAGGTTATCGGCGATGTCCTTCAAAGATCGGCATATAACACACCCACCTCCGCAGCACTAGGTCCCCTGCCCACAAAAATTTAAAATGTGGTTTATGTTCCGCAGTTTTTGAGTTAGAGTCGTCAAATTTAGTAGGTATATTATTGGTAGCCGCCTTGCTGGTAACCTCCTTCAAAGATCAACACATACCTTTTCAAACCTCCGCCCCCAGGAACTTCGGACCTAGAAATCTGAAATGTGCATTTCTTCCACAGTTTGTAAGCTAATGCCAACAAATTTAGAAAGTATGTATATTAGTGATAGCTTTTCTAAGAGATCGATAATAAATTGGATGGCCACTCCCAATTCGCCTCGCCAAACCGATATACCTGTTAGTGTATATCGATAAAAACCACATATCTCGCTAAGTTTGATAGCTAGAGTCTCCAAATTTGAAAGATATAATGCTAGTAACACATTTAAAAAATTCGGAACAATTTTGGACCACGTCCACTCCAGCACACAAAGCCTATATCTACCGCAATTTTAAACACAAATTTGGAGGATAGATTACTAAAAAGCTTTTTCAAAGATCGGTATTTCTTAGCTACACCCACACCGTTCTGTGGCACATGTTTTTATATGATATAAATAAGCATATCATGAATATATAGTATTTTTACTATAAATTGCGTAGTGTATTAATAATTCGGACTAATGCTTAAGACATACAAGTTCCCACTTGGTTTTTGTATATTCTGCTTAGCTTCAGTTTGGGATCACACTGCAGAGTACAAGCTACCCACAAAAAAGTTATGTTCAACCGGATTAAAGGAAGTTGGGCTGAATGTTGCCTAATAAATAATTGATTTTGGTGTCCAGTTAGGATTGTGGTCCTTAGAGCACAGACAGTGTGGAATTTATGATCATTGTTAGTTTGCTTAATGGCCCATGTCAATCTCAATTTCCAACACCATCAGCATCTTCCATCTTCGTCTCATCAACTCAAACTCAAAATCAAACTGAAGCTCTGGCTCTGGCGCAGAGTATCCGTATCCGGAACGTATTCTTGGCCTTCTCTTAGTGACAGCCGCATAGGGCTTACAATTTGTATCCTACACACGTCTCGCTGCCAACAAATCACGCACGTTAACACCTCCAAGGCACAAGGCGAAAATCAGCGAAAGTCTCCCACGCACACTCTCCCACTTTCCCATTCCTATTCCCGCTTCCTATTCCTCTCTATCTTTCTCTGTGTGTCTCTTTCTTTTTGGCACTGGCCAGCGGGTGGGCACACTCAGAAAAAAACTCGCCATGAATTTTAGAAAATCGTCCTGAAAACTACAAAGTTTTTCTTGTTGTTAGCAATAATTTCTAAATATAAGAAAATAAAATTTTGGAAATCCGTCGACAATAGCAAAAATATGGTGTTTTTTACTTTTGTAAATATTTTCTATTTTTAAGAAATGCATTTCTAAAACAATGAATTGCATATCCTGATTCTTATTAATAAAATTTGTTGATTTAGAGACTACGTAGCCTAATCGGATATCAGTCGAATCGGGTTGAAACCGAATAATATAATGTTAGAGTTACTTGTAAACATGGGGAAAAAAAAACCATCCGGAAAATAAGATACATTTGTTTATATAAATTTTACCTTAAAATTGAGAAAAGAATATTCGTCGTTTTTAGAAATATATTTTCTGAATAATATGGTTAGTTGCCCTCGGCGCCAGAAATATGACGAAGTTCTAAAAATCAAGTAGATTTTTTTCTGAGTGAATGGTTGGCATGGCAGGGCTTGGCATGTCTTCCAATTGACATCCTGGGTGTCTATGTCAGCGTCCGTGCGCCACGACAGCGTCCCCCATCTGTCCCTTTTGGCGAGTCCCTCAACTCTGTTGAAAGTTTTTCGCTGTTCTGTGCTATTTTGCACCCAACCTCACGTAGCATGCAACGCTTAATTAAGCCACCATTAAACTCTGTCGCATGAGTCTGGCTAACGCCCCAACAATGCAACAGTATTACGTGCGTGTCCACATGCGTGACAACAACAATATCAGTAGCAGCAGCAGCAAAAACAGCAGTAGCAACGTAGCCACAATAACCGCAACAACAGCAACAACAATTCGTAATTGCATCGACAACTGATTGATAATGTCGGGTTTCCCGCAAATGTGCATATCTGTGGACAGTTGTGTCTCGTCGGAGACTCCATTTGATTTGTGGTATACTGGATTCATTGTGGTCCCTTGCCTGGTTATGGTCCTGGTCCTGGCATTCAATCTAGATGCGCCTTGTCCGATTTAAAACACAATGGGACGAGAACAGAAAGCATAAATTTCATTTACATGGCTCAACGATTTTGTAATGATAAAATCGACCTCAGAATAATACGGAGGAATTTTGAATGCACTTAAGAAAACCGGAGTTGGTTTTAATTTAATTTAAACTATAGAAAATTCCAAAAATATTGATTAAGCCAAACATATTTTGGAAAGAGATTGAATATTTGGGATGAATACAAATAGAATTTTCCTTTCAATCCGAAGAAAATTCTTAAAGGACAAGAAATCGATATATTTAGAACTTGGCCAATATTGGTTTAGAACGCTCTTTTGCACTTTCAGGTGTTTTCAAAGCATTTATGCGAACATTCTAGTATTGCTTTGCTTGCATTTGATCTGCTTGCAATAGGCTGCCAGATACATAATAGATAATTCGTTAGTACAAATGTATAATTCAAAGACAAAATAATGTTGCTCGTCAAATTGGTCACAAAACATTATTTGAATAAGTTATTTTAAGCAATGTTTGTACAAATAAAACAGAAATACACGAGCTGAGTTCATACCATGATTTAGACAAAAATATGGTCGAACAGAAAAATCCAGAACTTCCCCAATTCCCAGGTTCAGCCCCTACTCCTTGCTCAGCACAGAATCGCCTTACAACTTGTAACTGCTGAAAAGGAGCATTTGAGTGAGAGCTTCCGGTTTGCTTTTGAGCAGCTTTTAACGAGCTTACGATTTGTCTACAATAATAATGATGGGCGAGTGACACTGCATATATTTTAGCTATAAGCGAAAGTGGGCGCGACAAACCGACAAATAAGACGGGGAGAGGTGGGTATTGCTATTTACGTTAACCAAGAACAACAGAACAACAGCCACTGAATGCCCTATACCCCATGAAAAGTGTGCGAAAAGTATTTATATTTACCTATAATAAAAATAAACACCTTACTAACTTACAGAGAGGTACATTTATATTTCGGATCATGTTCGATTTAATCATATTTGTCAATAAATAAAGATAAAGAAATACTCAAGAAATTAGAACTACTTCGACTTTAGTGTAACTACGGCTATAGTATATTTTAAATTAAAAAAAAGCTGTTAAAATGTTTTTAATAAAGTGCGTATTTCCAACCATTTTCATAATATCTTATTCGTTTTCATTGATATTGTTCTGGCTATTTGTATATCTCTTTTGTCTGCCAACTTCAAAAGCAAACATGAAACGTATTTTATTTCTTATTTTAGCCTGACTGTTAGCGGCTATCGTTACCGTTATCTTCACCGTTACCGTTATCTTCACCGTTGACGCCACTGTTATAGCCTAGTTAAATGGCCAGCAACGGCCGCTGGCAATTCATAATTTCTGCACTCTGATTGTCTGCTTTGTGCTGTGTTGCGGTGTTTGTGGTCGCTGCTCCTGCTGTTCTGAGTGGAAGAGGAGAAAAGAGAGAAAGAGAAAGAGAGAGAGAGAGAGACAGAGAGAGGGGGGAGGGTGAGAAAGGGGGGTTAGAGGGGTGGATTGTTAGAGTAAAGTTCAAGTAAAACATACGAATAATATGGCCAATTTAATCGCTGCAGCTGCGCTGCTGTATAAGCCAAATTGAAAAGTGGCTAACGAATAGCAGACGTTGGCATTCAGACCAAAAAGCTGGACCATGTGCTGTTTCTGGTCAAATAATTCCAAACATTACTCCTCAATTAATTGTTCAGTATCCCCTACAGATAAATAAAAAAATAAGTATAGAGTTATATTAATCCAAGGAAACACAAGAAAATTGTTTCTATAGTTGATGGGACTATGATATTAGGGGAGGTATTTGAAAAATTCTTTAGGATTCCCACTTAAGCTGCTGAGAATTATGGAGTGCATTATATCATTGGAATATTTTTTGTATATCTATATTACTTGATGTCTTAAGAGTGGTAAGTGTAAAATTTTCTGTAGTATTTCATGTCATAATATTGATACTAATAATCTATTCTCTTTTACTATATAAAGGGTATATGGAAAGCGTATCAGTCAACAGGCATACTCATGATTTGGCCCTTTATTTTTGTTTCTTTAGTGTGTTTTTCTGTTTCTTTTTTAGCCGCTGGCATTCGATTAAATGGGGCACTTCGCCAGCTATTAGTAAGTAAATACTCGTGCATAATAAAATCCTGGTAGCCATTTTAAGTTCGCCGTCTGCTGCACCTAATTAAATGCCGCACCTCAAGTGTAGCGCACAAACTTTTTAATTGTTTTCCACGCAAGATGGCGCCATAAGCGCACTTTGACGTTGGACAACAATGGACTTCGTTTTTGCCACTACTACTAATAAATATATATATATATATATATATGTATGTATGTATGTATGAATGTGTCTGTGTGTCGGCAGAAATTGCAAGGCAACAGCATGCGGATTAAACGAGAAGCGCACACAGCGAGTGCTGCGTTTTTTGTTATTGCTCCTGCTACTGTCGACGTGAACTTTTCTGTGTATTAGAATACAATACATTTTATACTCCATAGCAAAAAAAAAACCAAAGAAAAGGGCAAAGATTTTTCTTTTAAGCAATGTAAAGCCACAAACTGGATTCTCAGAGTATGCGTGTAAAGAGTTTAATGTTGCAGACGATTCAACAATCACATCTTTTGTACTCATATGGTCAAATGCTATAGTTACTCCAATGTTTTTTTTGCAGTGTATGGAGTATTTGAACCAGACGCTGCTTCAGTGATGTTGTAACTGGGTTTGTGTCTTAATATTCTCTGTGATGAATATTCTTCCAATTATGAACTGCCCTTTCCATTTTCGAGCTGCAGCTTTTCTTGCTGTTTTCATTTCAATCAGTTTTCCTCATACACCCACAGTTGCTTAGTTAAGATATTGCAACTTGATACATTTTCACACACTTGAACTAAACTCTACTGAAAATGCCTTGCTAGAGAGTAGAGTAGAGAGTAGTCAGAAGCACTCAAAAAATCTATCTTACATAGGCATTAGAGACATAGAGACTATTAGATATTGGAAACCACAAATGTGCACTCATTGTTATTTTCATTAGTTTTTCCCATTTTTTTTCTTCTGTTGCTTCCTGTTAAGCGATCTGGTTGCAGAGAGCTTGAAAATTGTTTGAATTAAAGGGTTTTCGGTGTGTTGCCTGCGGATGCATGAAATTTAAACTTTGGTCATAAAAACCAACAACGATTTGGGCCAAGTTTATTGCAACTATAAATACAGTAGCCTGCAAGCATGAGCAGAGAGTTGAGCAGACGACAAACCAAATGATACACACACACACATACACACACAAACACACACACTACTTAACAGTACGAGCGGATACATATGTAAGTAAATACATGGGACATTGGGATTGCGATTGGGATTGGAATAAAGATAGGAAAAGCGTTGAGATTCTTGTTGTTCTCAAGCTGGCCACAATGGCATGGGTGTGTTTGTGTGTATATATATGTGTATGTGTGTGTGTGTGTGTATGGGTGTGTGGCATGTGGCATTTACTGGCGTCGCGATGATATCTGTGAAGCGACCAGCTTCGTTCAGCTTGGGCACATTCGTTACGGCTTTAGACTTGGTTTATTGTCAATGTCCTTTGTGTGGCACACACAAGAAAAAATAAAAATAAAAAAAGGACAACGGAGCGCAGCATTTGTTAATATCGCTGGCTTAACTAAGTGCCAATGCCTTTTATGTGATTTTCAGCGAATCCAGCCGCAACCTTCACCGAGTCCTTACAAGATTTCTATGCTCTCTCTCTCTCTCTCTCTCTCCCTCCCTCGCTCGCACTCAGATCACATACATATTGAAGCAGCGCTCTCGTACCGTTTCCTAGAACTTGTGCAGGTGTGTGTGTGTATGTGTGTATGTGTGTGTGTATTTGTGTATGTTTTGTTATTGAGGCCTCCTCGTAGTAGTGGGACCTTATTTAAGTGTGACCGTGTATGGTTTAGCAACTGAAGCACATTTGGTAGCTACTTCGTTTTGTATCTCGGCTTTAGCTGGATTCAACATTGTTTCTTATATCGCATTCAATAAAAGCACAAGCACACACACACACACACACACACACACACACACACACACACACACACATTGACAGATAGTAGAACGCACAGCTGAATCGGCGTCCACGTGCTGCCACGCCCATTTATTTCATCGCCTCAACAGCATACATAGTAAATTGCTTGTCTGGCATTTAATTTGATCTGCTGTTTGATTGTGTGCGTTTCACTTTAATTGAATTTTATGATGATAAACACACACACAGCCACACAGTTACACAGTCACTCACACTAACACTGGATAGATAATGGAGCTGGCATTGAAAGGCATGGCAACTGCACACCACATCTCAGACCCCACCGCCAACTCTCCAACTGCCGCACTGAAAACCCCACAAACAACAAAAGCACTAAAGCATTTCGGACACAAAGTCAGGCTCTTGAAATTCAACCGTGTTAAACTATGAAAATTTATAGTTTTTAGTCAAACAGAAACACACACATATTTACTTACAGATTGTTTTATCTAAAATATAAGTCAGCCACGCATAGATTGGCCATAGTTTGGTATTAAGCTTACTTTTGAATAACTAAAATAAAAATAAATCAAATAAATAAATAACTGGATATTATTTATATACAACGAACACAAACCTTTAAAAAAAATTAAGTATCATACAATTTAAAATATATAAATTAAAAGAATTCAAATTACAAATGGAAGAAAGAAAGAAATACACATTTAAAATGTAAAAACTTCAATTTGATATGTGGGGAGTATTAAAATATAAAGTGGTCCAACAAATATTACCAATATTGAAGAAATCCAGATAAACAAAAATAAATAAAAAAATCTGAAATGTTAGGAAGAGAGACAGAGGGAGAGAGAAACACAGAGAAAGAGAGAGTGAGAGTGAGAAAAGAAAAATAAGATTGACAGCTTAATTAAAGAATAGACCTTTCTTCCTTTAATTAAGATTTCAATCTTATTTCTTTCATTCTCTCTCTCTCTCTCTCTAACTCCTTAGCATTTCACATTATTTTTTGATTTGGTTAATTAGGTTAATTAGGAAGATTAAAGTTAAGACGAAACTAACTATACAGAAAGACAATACCGAGTAGTGTTTAATGTGGAACCTTCGAATTAACGACGAAAGATTAATAAAAAGAAGCCTACTGAAATACGATGCACAACGGAGATTAAGAATAAAGGCCAAGTAAGACAAATATAATTCCTTTTGAAGAGACGCAAGTTGATCTTGGACCAAACACATGAACAGTGTTCAAGATTGGGATAGACAAAGCACTCATAGGGAATTTTGATTGTGGATTGTTCAATGAGTCATTGAGGTATACAACCACATGCTAAATTGACTGTCATGCAAATGTGTTGGGAACGCATTCTTTTGTACATTAAAGTATAAGCTTACATAAAAATAGGACTGGCAAAAATAGGGCTGTGGATAGGACTTGGCCAATTAATTGCTCGATATTCTCTTTTGTCTATTGGTAAATTTCAACAGTTATGTGGTCTTTGTGAATCAGATTAGATTGAAACATTATCTGCTTAGGGATGAATAGCCCTTAAATTATATATTACAGATGTGTACCAATTATGACAATTTATTCTCTTGTATCAAATTTGTCAACAAAGTTTGAGCAGCATCAAAATCATGACCGCAACTAAATGCATGCAACATTTACTGGGGTTTTGGGGCGGTTGTGGCAGTGGCAAGCACAACGGACACCGCACGACGATTGCGTCATTGACATTGTTGTAGCATTATCAAATTTCAACGGGATAGCGTTATTAATAAAACATTGCAATAAATAATAAATGTGAAACACAGCGACGAAAACCCCCAACGGAAAAGTAAAGAGACAAATTGCAAACTTTACAGCCGACAGCGCAGCAAAATGAGTTTCAATTATTAAAAACTAGCTATTCTCTCGATGTAACGCGACTGCAAAGTTTTTCCAGACGATTAAACACTGTTATGCCAAAATTATAATGTGTACACAGGGTTGGATTATCATTAATAATAAAATAAAAGACTTTTGACTTTGCAAGCACAAGATTAACATTATAGCAAATAAAAAATCCTGTCTTATAATCGACCTTTTGCTTTTAAGAGCTATTGAAAGCAGAGCTTTCCATATATTTGCTATACATTTCTTATAGGAAAACCTATTTTCAGCGTGTCAAACCCGAATTGGTTTTCGAACCGGAATCAGGATTTTTAAAACCCATATACTCGAAATGATATTATTTGTCCCGAAAAGACCATTTCGGAACCAAAGCATCATAGTGAAACATCATAATGGTCGATCCAGTAACTTCGGTGTATATATGTTAATATGTTTGTGCTTAAGCAGGTATACGAGAGCATATATTCGAAAGTTGATGTCTTTAGTCTATGAGATCCGTTTGTTCATATAGACGGACATGGCTAGATCGACTCTGCTGTTGTTTCTGATCAAGAACGTTTGCCTCAGGGTGTAAAAAGACAGAATGGTTATTTTAAGCATATCCTGCTGGCACTTAAATTTCATTATAAATTAAAAAAAAAAAACACAACTTTTTGTCTAATCAAGAATTTTGTATTGTGCCATTGCATATTGCATGTTTGAAAAATATTTATTTTAGACTAGGGCTTTTATACTAACTTAACTTTTATAATTTTAAACAATTCATGTCCCAAACATACTCTCTAAATATCAAACAGGTTGCTTTGCCTACTGTGTTTGTCAGAGCTCTCCTTGAACTAATTTAACTAAAAGGGCAAATGGAGCAGAATTGGCCACATCGTTGTCCTTGCAAATGTATTTATCCCCCAGCACTTGACTATGAGTAAATAAGGCAGTGAGTGTTTGTCTCTCTCTCTCTCTCTCTTTGTGTGTGTTTCTATTTATGTACACTCAGAAAAAAAGCGTTCTGAATTTCATTATATAAGCAACAAAAAAGCTAATGATAGAGTTGCTTCTTTGTACACATATGAAAAAACATCTAAATATTGGACATATTTTTTCTAAATTTTAAAAAGCTTAACCCTGAAATTAAGAAAAGAAAAACAATGGTTTTTAGAAATATACTTTAATTTTAATATTTAATTTTAATATACTTTTATTTTTGGCGTCAAAAGTATGGCGAACTTGTAAAATTCTGGGCCTTTTTTTTTTTTTGAGTGTATGTATGTACATTGTTTGTGTGACAATAACAATGCCATTATTCTTCACGGCTTTGCCGCAATTTGAAATGGGGCTTTACTAGCGGTTTGCCTGTGGCTCTGTGTCTGTGTCCCTCCATTACTATCTATTACTTACACTTAAGCAACTGCGGCTAGTTTTGACTGCCACCAAGTGAAATCAGTCGGAATGAAGCAACAAACATACATTTGCAAATTGAAATCAATGAATGCTACTAAACAAGCTCTTTAATTAGAGATCCGAGTAGGGTATTCAACAAAATAATAATACCAAACATTAACTGTTCAACTGTAAGTAGAAAAGGGTACATCTGAAATTTCTTCTTTCTCTCGTTCATAACCCCAAATAAAACTACTACTACAGAATTTACATATCAAATAATTGCTGTGTGCAACAATTAGTGGCAACTTTCTAATTACTAAACTATTAAATACAACAAGAGGGATTTATATTGTTCTTAATGGTATTTTATTGCACGGCAAGTTCAGCATTTAGAAATATAAGAAAACTTAAGAAGTTCATTATGAATGGATAATATCCGATTTTAATATAACAAGGCACAATTACATCTATTGCTGCAAGCTGTAATGATCGAATTTTGTATTTTTAGGCCGAAGACTGAAAACGATAATACGAATGCGATAGCTGTATAAAATTCACTTTAGATATTTCAATTTTAAATTGATAAGTGCTTAGAAAGCTATTTGGCATGGTATACAGATGTAGATAGAAGAAGATCAAATGTTGTTGTTAGGATATATATCGTAGTGTTAATTGCAGTGCGTTCGTGACACGAGATTAAACACGACATGCGACCATCTCGAATGCGTACCTGACAACACCCATATATGAAGCTTTTTATAGCGCTGCCTTTAGTTTATATTGTTAATAAAACATTTCATTTTACGCCAAATGATTCTCATTCGTTGGACGTGTGTCTCCGTCTGTCTTCATGTCTATCCCTGTCTGCCTTCATGTCGGTTGTTATGTCAGCTGCATTTAATTTGCTGCCCAAGTTGACTGTAAAAACACGTCGAATAAAAGTGAAATAAAAATGTAGCACTTGGAATACATTTACTGCGAGCCCGTCTGTCAAAAGTTACTTAACACCCACACACTTACACACACACACACACACACACACACACACACACACACACACACACACACACAGAGACGTGCAAACAGCAAGGATTAAGAGTAAACGAAAGAAATTACAGTTTTAATCATATGAATTAAATGCAACCACAATGTAAAAACGGACAAATACCATAATGCAATAGTTCTTTAAAGTTAAGCGCTCTTTAAAACCCATCAGGACCAGGCAAGCGTTAGGTAATGGCAGACTCAACAAGAGAGGGGAGCAGGGGAGAGGAGACTGTGTGTGTGTGTGTGTGTGTTGCCAGTGTTGGTCGCCTGCTGTGCAGTGCTGCGTATGCCAAAGCTTCCGTTGGCTATCCAGAGAACTGTTTTCCGATGACAGCGATTGCCCCGGCCAGGAAAAAGCGTCAACGCTTCATTGGATATTAGGCAATCATAAGTAGAACGTCGCCTTCTGTCTGTCCAGCTGTCGCTAGTCAACTATCTCGCCTTCTCTTTCGTTTTCTCTCTATCTCTCTCTATCTCTCTCTCTCTCTCTCTTTCTGTCTGTCTCTCTTGCGCTATCTGTCTGTTGAGTGTAACTGCCACAACGACTGGTCTCTGGCCGCATAGCTGCCCTTTTCGCTAAAAGGGAAATGCTCCACAAAAAGTGGAGTGCCTGCGGCAAACGAGGCAGTGTTTGGTTGCATGACACGTTGGTCAGGGGAGGGGAGGGGGGGGGGGGGTTTGGGGCGCTTACCGGAAAGCAATGTTAGCGTTGCCAGAGCTTTCAACTGCAGACTATGCCCGATTTAATGTGGCCTCTTTCTGCCCCCAGCAGGGGGTAGGGCGGCAAAACGGTGAGGGCGACTGCCAGCCAACTGCCACAAACGGACGTCGTCTTGTTCTCTTTGCTGCATGCTGAGCACTCAAATCGGAACATTTTTCAGATTCCTGTGTAGCATCCATACAATATTTATGCATACTTGTTTCTGTACTCCGAGGACTGAAACCAAGTGACATTGATATCCTATAACAATACAGAAAAATTATTTTTTAAGCTGAAGAGCTTAAAGATTTAGCTACATTAAAAGAAACAACAGAGAACGTTGCAGTCGGACGTAACCGACTCCGAAATACTTTGATGCACGTAGCAAAGAATAGGGTGGGTGTAACGAAGAAATACCGTTCAAGTTTGCCTCTCAAATTGCCGTAGATATCAGCTAGTAACGTTCCTTCGAAGTTTGGTTACTCTATCTTTAAAATTGTGGGAGATTTGCGGATTTATCGATTTACTTTCCGATCGGCATTGGCGATTATGGGCGCAGGTGTGGGCGTGGCCATACAAATTTGTTATCAATTCTTAAAGACGGCTACCAGCAATATATCTACCAATTTTGACGGCTCTTACTCAAAAACTGTGAAAGATATAGCCATTTCCGATTTTTGCGTGTGGGGACCTGGAGTCGACGGAGGTGGTCGTGGCATATGCCGATCTTTGAAGGACATCGCCAACCAATTATCGATTTACATATTCATTAAATTGGATAGAAAAAAGCATGGAGTGTCAAAATGGAATTTGAACGAGTTTACGGGAAGTAAAGTTGAATATTAATATCTGTTGAAATTATTCCTTTGCCCACATTAAAAAAAGCATTTCTGATTATTTGTATTTTTTTTGTAATTTTTTTAATGGGATTTTATTTGTATTTGAATTATTTATTTGGTTTATATTTATACTATTTACGCATACATATATTTCTATTTGCTTTACTTTGCCTGCGCGCTTGACTCCAGATGCTTCTGTGCCTTTCTTCTCTTTTTTTCTTTGACATTATCTCTAGCAAATTGATTATCATTCATTTTTTAATTTTTATTTTTCTTTTTTGTTTTCTTTCTTTGGTGAGTACATAATTTTCTAGATCGAAGTACTTGGATTTGGTTTTTTGTGTACTTGGGAGTGTGTTGTGTGCGTTTTTATTTCGTTTCGATTAGATTCGTTTTGTATTTTGTATTTTTTTCTTTATATATCTTAATCTTAAGTATGTCTCAATCGTTCGATCAAAAAGCTTTTCTGCTGCTCCACAACTATGCAAAACTTTGCGATCCAAACTTACACACATATATTCACTATTTGGATAAAAAAAAAGACTTTCACATCATATTTATGAATGTGTGAATTTATTTATATTATACGAGGCCCGTTTCGCATTTGGAGATGGCGAATAATACTTTTGTATGTATAATACTTGATGTTTATGGATCATATATATGTATATGTATATGTATATGTATGCATACTGCCATTTCAATTGTATTATAATGTGCACATAACCATAAATATTCGAAATGGATATCAAATATTTACTTTTTACTTTTAACTCGACTGAGTGCCGGCAAGGTAGGGAAGGAAAACGAAATATAAAAATTGACTCGCTTCTGATGATTTTCATATTTTATGCGTATACGGCACGAGTAGCTCTGTAAGAATTTTAGTACTATTTATCATACCTTAGATTTGGCCATTGGAAACGCGCACACGCACACACCCACACCCACAAACACACACACACACACACACACACATCTCTCTATCCGCCCTACGGTCTGCTTCTTTACTTATTATTTTTCGCTTACTTTGACTGTCATTTACTTTGACAGACTTTTTCCGATGCCTGTCTCTACTAATGTGGTGGTGTGTGTGTGTGTGTGTATGTATACTGTGTGGTGTGCTGTGGTGTATGTGTGTGTGTGTGTGTATTTGTTGTGTGGTAGTACTTTGTGGCTTGTGCTGCAAAGAATTGACATATTTGGTGCTCCCAACTGGAACTTCTGCTGCCACTCTACACTGAAATTCTTGAGTTTTCTTTTGGCTGCTTTGCGTTTCCGCTTGGCGTTGACTAACAGCTTGAGTTTCCGGTGGGTGGCCAGGGGGGCGGCAAGGGGGTGTTACCAAGTTTTACAAACTTTGGCCAGAATGTGTATTTGGTTGATGCTGATGATGCTGATGATGCCGATGATGATGATGATGATGATGATGATGATGCTGCTGCTGGCGGGGTGTGTGATTGCTGGTTGAATCAGACAGTGACATCAACTTGATTCAATTTGCTGGCAATGCAGCTTTGATATTTTCCCTTCTTCTTCTCCTATTTTTTCTCTTTGCACGCCAATTACGTTGCAGGGGTGTCACTGAAATGGGGGTGTTTGGGGATTATTGATGTGGGAAGTGGGATTGCTGTCGGAAATGGGTATTAACTGAAAAGAGACGCTTCAGTTGTGTGGAGCGCATTTAGCCCAAGATCTTCTTGAAATAGCTAACGGTTTCCGGTTTTGTTAGCGAACGTCGTCGATTTGGCTTAAAGGGCGCCTCAGTTTCCTCCTGCAGGAAGTTGTGACGTGCTGTTGTGGCGCTCGTTAACTCCAGCTCCTCCTCATCCTCGGCCTCGGCCTCGGCCTCAGCCTCGCTCTCGCTTTCCACTTGTATCTTTGTATCGGTCGGCATTTGAGCGGCAGCTGCATTTGTTATTGCAGTTGCTGCTGCTGCTGCGGCTGTGGTCGCATTTGAGCTGTTTTCATTAGCTGTTGGCTGTTTTGTTGCGGTCGCTGACAGCAGCTGGGGCGCCTCTGTAGTCAGCACTTTGACTGCTGCTGCTCCGATTGTTGTTGTTGTTGTTGAGGTTGCAACCGCTTTGTCTGCTGTTGTTGTTGTCGTTATCTCTGTTTCTGGTGCTGCGGTCGCTGATGCCTTGCTTGCGATATGTGCTGGCATCAAGGCCGGGAAAGGAGCGGTTGCAACTACTGGTACAGCTGCAGCTGCAGCTGCAGCTGCTGTTTCTCCTGCTGCTCCTGCTGTTATTGTTGTAGCCGTTGCCAGTAGATTGAGGATACCACGGTCTGCCTTATGTTCCCCATGCTCCCCATGCTCCCCATGTTCGCCATGCTCACCATGCTCACCGTGCTTGGCTGGCGGCACATAGTGTGATTTGACCAGAAGCATTGGTGGTATGAAATGCGAATTGTCTACCGTTTCCTTAACATGTAGGTGCAACATTTCATCGCGCGTCTGCTGCACCGGATGTATGGGATGTGCAATGCTCACCGTTGATGTACCCATCGGGATTGCTGCTGCTGTGGTCGGTGCGGGAATGTTGCTGTTCATGCTCGTGCTGCTGCTGCTGCTGCTGCTGCTGCTGGTGGTGCCGATGTGGCTAGTGTTGCTGTCGTCGTTATTGAAAGTGTTGCCAGTTGTGGCAGCAGCAGTTGTATCTGAATCCGTTTCCACTTCCGCTGCTTGTGTTGCTGTTGCAATTGTTATCTTAATGTTCATTTCGGTTGTTGTTACGTCTGCTGTTGTTGTTGTTGTTGTCATTGAGGGTGCGCTTGTTGTTGTTGTTGTGGTTGTTGCAGGCACGGCAGAGGATCTGATTACTGTTGCTGTTGTTGATGGGGGTGCTTGAGTTGTTGCTGCTGCTGCGGTTGATGTTGCTGCCATGGTTGTTGCTGCTGCTGCTGTCGTGGTTATTGGAGGTGCTTCGGTTGTTGTTGTGGGTGCTGCTGCGGTTGTTGTTGTTGTTTTGGGTAAGGCTCTGCCTCTTGTTGATGATGGTGGTGGTGCTGCTGTTGCTGTTGTTGTGGTGGTAGTTGTTATTGTTGTGGTCCCTGGTGCACTGGTTAATGTTACTGGAGCTGCTGTTGTTGTTGATGTTGCTGCTGTTTCTTCGGTGTTGACTGCTCCTGCTGTTCTTTCAGTTATGGGCTCCATTGTCTTCAGATCTTCCAGCATTATTTTCTTTCGGTGCGGCAGAGCCTCAAAGATCTCGTTAGAGACATCGCTCTCACGATCCTCGGCCAGTTGCTCATCACTCATTGGCGGCTGATCGCCCATCATCATGTCCAGGTGGGAAATTGGCTTCGGAGTCGTTTTGCGCTTCTGTTCCTGCTGTGCCTGCAGCTTCTTGGCGTATTCGTCGTGGATGTTAACCTTCTTGGCCGACTTCTTAACGGGCATGGGAATCTGTCCGGGGATGTGATATCGAATCAGTGGCACTGGTGCATGTGCCATCATTAAACTATCGAGACTGAAGCGTTCAACGGGCACGGGAGCGGCTGTGGTAGCAGTGGCAACCTGGATCTTAATTGCACTCGCACCATAGTTGGCCATCAGGGGCAGCAATTCGATGTCGTTGTTCTCATTGTTGTCCGTGGGCATGTTGTTGATGATCTGCAGTGACTTGAAGTGCGAGTTGGTGATATCGTTGATGCGTTGCGCCTCCAAGCGCTCCTTGGGACAGATTAACTCCCGTATGGCCCGCTCACGATCCTGCAACGAATGTGTGCAGTGTGTGCAGAGTTACAACTCTGTTATTATCACCCCCCCCCCTCTCTCCCCAACCACGCAACACTTACCTCCTTGCCCTTGCAGGTGTGCCGAAGTAGACCCTCCTCCTGACAGTTGCGGATCAGCTCAATGCTTGCCGTATCCGCCATGTATTGCATGGTCAGATTGGGCATATCCTTCAGTATGCAGGCATCGGCCCAGCTTGGCACTATGCAGCACAACAAAAGGGCATTCCATCAACTCATTTAAGATCATCAAATCAACCAGCCAACCCCTTCGCTTCCTCGTTTGTCTACTTACCAGGCATCTCGCACAGGAAAGAAGCCGTCTCGGGACCGCCGCAGCGCAGCGCATGCCAACGATAATCGCGTATGGGATCGATAACAGCGCAGAGAGGCGCATCCATTAGCGGTAAAGACTCCGCCCAGTAGCCAGTGTCCACCACCAAAGGTCGTGAATTGCTGTGTAATGTAAATAATTTCTTACTCCACACTCTAATCCAAGTTCTGGATCGATCTTAAGCTCAGCGTCTCGATTATAGTTAACAATTAATGTTTCTTTGCACTTCTGCTTACTTTAACCCAAAGTTTGCAATACTTTCTTATAAATATTAAACAGTCAAGCTTAAAAGCATGTAGGTGACAACAACAGGGGAAAGTCAAATTACGTCTGCCTTTCTTTGTTAAGTTTATGACTTTAGATATAACAGGAACGACAACAGAATATATTGAGACTTGAGATGTGATTACCCATTAATCTTTGAAAGCTACACATGAATCTTATATAAAAAAATATTTTCTATGAATTTTTTGCGTTCACATTTAAAAAATAAAAAGGTGAAGTAATACTTTCAATTTGTACTATCAGTTTTAGCTTATAGAAAGTTACGTTACAGCTAAGATTTAGTATAGGATTAGGTGTAAAAACGATGCACTTTGAAGTTTGATATGCACACAATAAATTAAAAGTTAAAGCGTCACTAATCCAAGGACATATCGTGTTTAAATACACGCTGTATTCAGTTATCGACTCTAAATTATGGCTCGCTAGCAAATATATATTTAAATGCAGACATAACATTCATCAATGCTCCTGCACCATAAATTCACATATCAACATCAACGATACAATTACAACGCAATGTTGTTGATTGTTGTTGCTTGGGTGTCGTTTAAATGTTGTTGTTGTTGCTGTTGTTTCTGTTCTTGTTGTTGTTGTTGCTGTTGTGGCTGTTATTTTACTTACGACCACATAAAACGATCCGAGTTCTGCGGTCGCATGAGTCCAATCCAAACGATGTCGTTCACATCCAATTCCCTTAGCAAGTCGCGAGTTGCATCAAATTGAAAACTGTTGTCAACTGGCAAAAAAAAAAAAAAAAACAAAAAAAAAATATTAAAAAATTTAAAATACCGAACAAAAGGAAATCAAGAACAAAAGCGAGTGAGAATGGAAGAGAGAATGGAAGCGAAACAAATGGTTTTTATTTGTTCAATACGAATATTTCTATTTAATTTGCCAAGCGCATTGTTTTACCATGTTGGGTGTGGGACAGAGACAGCGACCCCAAAAGCACTCGACACCACTGCACTCCACAGCACAACGATAAAACCACCTAAGCCGCCACCAAAAACAACCGAAGAGCCCCAAAGAGACAGCTGCTAATACAGTCCGATCCTTGTAGACCAAGCTGTAGATATCCAATACGAGCGACTAAAATACCCTTTACTTTTCCTGAACTGAACTGCGTTTCTAGTCGCTTTAAATTAAAGAATCACATTGAATCTAAAAAAAAATCCGATAGGGTTTCTCTAATTGTGAGATAGTGTTTAGTTCATTCCTAGGTATTGGATACATGGACAGTTTCAAGTTGAAAAATTTTTTTAATTAAGAATTTCGATTTTTTACGATTCTTAATAGCTTCTTCATAACTTAAATCCATTAACTATTTTAGTACAATTTGAATTCAAACAAAACTTAAGACACTTCAAACCCTGAATACAGGGAACGTAAACTTGATTTTTTTTCTTCTATTTGACATTGTTGATTTTTTGCTTGGACTCGTTGTTTTTCAGCTGTGCAGTTGTGTATCAAGTTGTTCATATTTTTTTACATATTTTTTCTCATTTCATGTTGTTATTTCACACATTTACATGCATCCCTGCACCTCAAATTGTTTGTGCACACTGCTCCTCGTCACACTCAGTTGACCCAAGGACAATTGTGCGCCCGAATGAACTTTTGGTGTTGTACACAAGTTGAAGGGAAACTATATAAAAAAAACATATGAATCTATTTATAAGACAATGTAAGCTTAAAATTTGAGTGGAATTTCTGAGTTTACATATCTCTGGTGAATTTAAAAATTCGAGACAACTAAATTGGGTTCGCGTCTAAGAGTGGTGTCAGTTTCAAGAGCTGTCTTTCTAATTTAAGTATACCCACCTAAGTCTACCAAGTGTCTACCACATTTTCAACACATGTATTTGATAAATGTTGGTTAATTATCTATTGTTATTTAATTAATTAAATAATTAAGCAACATATGTTACAAGCTATCGCTTAAAGAAATTGGATTTAGTTTTCAGCTTCGAATACAGCTGCCCATTGACCCACATATATCTTGTCGATATTCTGATTTGTAGCTCATCAGATTGGCAACATTTATCAGATTTTGCAGATTTACAATGCGGCAATACAATTTGCATTATCTTTGAGTGGCATGCACAATTTATCAACATTCTACTTACGCATACTTATCCATTTACGAGGAGAGTATGCCCATAAGCCAGTTGAGCGACCCTTTGTTGATTTGGTTGTGTGTTCCCCACTTCCCCGGTTCCTGTTGGGCAACACGCTAAGGCCCGCATTGCAGTGACCAGTATTTGTCAAAAGGATTTATTGTGTTACGGACACAGTAGAGTGAGGGAATGGGTGAAATGTGGAGGTAGGGGGGAGATAGAGAGACAGGCAGGCATATGCGCATGATATACATGATAAATACTTAGCTGACCAAGTTCATCGGCATACTGTTAGGACATAGACATTGAGTGCTACATTATCCACACACCCCAATCCTGATCATACATAGGACTTCAGCTCTTGGGTCTTTGGCACTCTGGATGACTGCATCAGTTTGCTGTTGTGTTCGTTGGCCAGCAAATAGCTGTCAACATTGTTACAACGGCTGCCGGACATTTGCAACCAAAGCCCCTCGATTCTCCACCCTTTACCCGACACCCTTTGTTACCTTGGTGGCCTGGTGTTTGTTTTGCGCATTGTGCTTGGTCTCTTGTCATTGGGCTTATTTGCATTTCACATTGTGTTGGCGTTTAGCATAGCTTTATATATATATGTATACATATATATAAATATATATATACATATATATATATGTATATATGCATATGTATAAATTTCATTTCCCTTTAGCCCATTTGTGTAACTGGGGACAGCAACTACAGCCATGTATTGAATATCCCTTCTGGCTTTGTGGCCAGCTTACTTGTTTAGCTGTCTGTCTCGCTTACCTGTCACAAGATTGGCATGGTGAAACTGGCAAACGGCATCCGCCTCGAACCAGGAGATGCGATCACGAAAGAAGCGATAAAACACATTCAGGCCCTCCTGTGGCATTGTCCAAGTGTTGCTTACATTCACCTGCAAGTCACAAAAGGAGATATGTAGAAGATGGGCACAAGAATTTATAAAAATAATGGATAAGGAGTAGTAGGACAAGAAGAAGAAGAAGAGGAAGAGGAATAAGAAGAATGCGCAACAGGGGAAACCTGAGATGCATGGAAGAAATTTGTTACTTGTCGCTTTGGTTGTCAACGCCGCAGAGCTGAGGCGAATGCTTAATGCATTAAGTATACGCCACGTAAAAGTGCCTACATATTAAATGTTGTTCCTCACACACACGCACACACACTTCTTTAATGAGGCAGCAACATAAAAAATACTCACTCTCACATATTATGCATGCAAATGTGAATATATATGTATATATATATATAAACATGTGTGTATATATATATATATAAACATGTGTGTGTGTTGTGCGTGCCTATGTTTAAATGCGGTTAAGAAAATAATAATAAATAAATAAAAATAAAACAAGAAAGAACAGCTATCTGGGGCTTGATGTACATTAAATACCCTACCACACTTGGAGGTCTTTTCAATTCAGACAACAAGTTGGTCAGTCATAATAACTTTGCGCTTAAATATTTGAAATATAATGAAGGAATCTTCAATTTTGTAAGGAGAACCATGATATCTAAAAATAAAGAGGCAACAATAAACTTACAACTCAATATTTAATGGATTGGGAGCGTTATGAAGTTTAGGCGTCTTTCACTGTGTCATCAAAATTAAAGTAAAATTTGCTTAAAAATATATTTGTATGTGCGATGGTCTATATAAGACTGTTAGATATAGTAGTCCCATGTGATATTTGCGAAAACAACAACGTATTCGGTACACCGTCTCAATTTGCGACTGATTGTTCCTTTGTACAGGGGGCCTACACATCAGCAGCAACATCAACATTATTCGTGAAGACTTAGCTGTTGTATGTTGTTTATGACCATATATACTATATGGGCTCCGGGATGTCTTCTTCAATATGTTACGCGCTTTGTGACAAAATAAAAACACGCCCCTGCCCCGGCAAGTGTATACAAAGGTTGCTCTTGAAGGCTGCCACACGAGCGTATGTTGGCAGGCATTCCACACATATATATACATATGTAGTTCATTAGCTCAGGCAGCAGCCGACTCAACGACGAGCAGCAGGTGACTGAGGGGTAAAGGTAGGAGGTGGGTGGTGGGAGGTAGGGGGTTGCCAATATAGAAGGTAAATACCAGAGGGAGATAGCTGGCATAAGGCCTTGCATACTTAGGACAGGCCACCAACAGGCCACAAGGCCCAGAGCGAGTACATTTTTCACCTTTATGCCAACAAACAGGAAACAGTAGGCCGGGGGGGTTGTGGGTAGAAGGTTTGGGACTGTTGCGACGCTTTATGCCCGTAATGCCAATGTGACTGACTACGCCGGCACATTAACTAATTACAAATGCATGTCGGGGGTTGGGTGCAAATAGTATATGCATTAAAAACACCACACCAGACGTAGATTACCAGCACATCAAATCTTTTTATGCTTGTACACTCAGCAAAAAGGGTCTTGCTTTGCAATGGGCACTTAAATTACAGTACAAATGTGCTTGACAAGCAGCCCGGAGAAGGCCAACATTTCTTGCTGTCATTTAAATTACGTTTATTCGAAACATTTGCCCTTCGTTTGCCCAGAGTCCCTCTCAGTAACGTTAACAGTAAGCTGACAGCACCTTATCAACGAGGCTAACAATAGCCTTGTTTGGCTTATGGTGTTGCCAGATGTGCTGTAAAAATATTCACTGTAGAGCGGCAACCTAAAGCTACTCAAATATTTAACAGTTAGTTAAACTTCTTGCTGCAAATGGACAGTTTTGAATTGAAATACTAAAATATAAGTTTGACAGGGACGTTAAAGAGCGTGCATAAGAACAGCTAATTTACACACACAGCTTCATCTAGACACTCACACACACACACACACACTCCCACACACACATAAGTACCAGAATATTCTGCATATAAATGAAAATTCTTGACTTGATTTCACTCGCTTTTAATTATTTGGCTTTGGTATGCCACGTTTCTGTCCGTTTTGCCACTCAGTCGTTGCTGAAGTTCTTTGCCTCTTCACTCAACATTTTATTGTTATAATTTTCTGTTTGTTTTTATTGTTTTTTATGTTCTCGCTGATTTTTTTTTTTGTAACGTTTTCAAATTGCAATTAAAAGATGAAAGTACAGTGGCGCATACTTTTTGAGTCTGTAGAAAAATTTCAATTAAAAGTTAATTTAGTTAATGGAACGTTTTTTTTGCCTCGCTTTTGAATTTTGTTTCCTCACTTATACACACACACACACACACACACACACACAAATTCCACTCTGGGCACGTGGCTCATATGCAATGCACATTGTTAATGGCCCACAGCTAACCGAAGCAGCTCCCCTCTGCCAGGAATTCAGAAACCAATTTGTATGTGAAACAACTAAATTTGTATTCGTTTTATGTCAGAAAAAGAATTTAATTTCTATCTGCTTCATTTGAAATACCTATTGCATCATCAATAGTATATAGTATATAGTATATCGAAATTGTCGCTTGTTTAATTAAACTAAACTAAATTTGTGTTAGTAAAATGCGCATTACCAACACTTTTTGAACAATTAGATATAATCTGGTCTATATTGCCATGTTTTGTATAGAATTAACTGTTCATTTAAGTATTTGTCAACTATTAAAGACCCTATGCAATAAATACCGTAGTTGTGAACTATTTAAAATATATGTCCTTATCGATCATTTCTCTTTCCATTGCTGACGGCAACAAATGAAATGGAAAATTTGCTGAATCTAAATAAGTAAAATGTTTGTGTGTGTGTGTGTGTGTGTGTGTGTGTGTGTGTGTGTGTGTGTGTGAAATTCTGCATACATTTATGCAGTCATAATTAGTCAATTACTTATTCAAACACAATAATTTGAATTGTGTGCAACGTTTGCAGAAAAAATAATTATTGCGCTTACGCCCTAAACACACACAATACATATTTATTTTATATGAAGGCTGTCCGAAAAAAAATAAAATGCACAATCAGCATTTTTATGAACTGATGTGTTTTATTGTTTTATTTTTGTTTTGAGCATAAGCATATATATAGAGGAGGGAATGAGAACAGCTCGCATATTGGGGCCACATCATGGGTCTGTGTGCAACAGGAGGATGAGCAGCTGAGCTGCAGCTGCCCCACAACGGTTTGTTGACTCTTATGCCTTCTATTTGTGTTTTCATTGTTTTCTTTCCCATGTTTTTTATTTTATATTTTTTATTTTTTTGGGGGTTGGGGGGTGGTGGCACTTAGCACTTAGTTGGAGAGCAAACAGTTCAGGTTCTTCAGCTTGTTTGACTGTTTGCCTCGTTATTCTTTGTTTGTAGTTATGATGAAGACGCGTCAAGAGCGGCCTCTTCCATTCCACGACGAGCCGGTTACAATTGCAACAAAGGAATAAGTGAAAGCACAAAAACAATATACTGCTCTTGAATACCCTGTTCGTACTCAGCAAATTAAACAAACAGGGTATATACTATTTTTAGTAAATACCAGAAAAGGAAATGAAATAAAACCCATAGCATTTGATCACAGGGTATCTAAGAGTTGAGCCCTCACCCACTAGATCTCTGTGCTGTACAATTTCAGAATTTGCATTTCCGCTCTTTAGCCTCTTGACTTTGTCCCATTCCGTATCACTATTTGTCCTGCACTTAAGGACAAGTTTTTCGTCCGCTTTGTGTTTGTGCATCCTTTGAATATTACGTATAAGCCAAGGGTGGAAAAGGATGGGACAATGCATCGCTAGCTCCATTCACAGCCTTTATGTTTGGGACAAAAGAGTCGAGCTGCAAACTGTCCAAAAGCCAAATGCCATCATATGGCTTCGGAATCCATATTCTCCGGAATCTCTTTAGAAAAAATCGTAATGCTGTAATTTTATAGAAGCGAAAGCGCCTTAATATTTTTCCAATTGAACTGGCATCCCATTAAACCAATGTAAATGTTGCTGTTGCTGTTGCTGTTGCTTTTGCTGCTGCTGCTGCTGATGATGATGCTGCTGTTGTTTTTTGCTCTCAAGAAGTAAATGGCTGCCACCGTGGAACGGAAGGCAATGAAGCACCTTAATAAATATAGAGTATTATGCTTGAATGGCAAATAAATAGCTTCCTACACGATTGTCGATTAATAATGGCTGAATTAAGCCAACATAATTGCGGGCCATATACAGTGGGTGCCCGATAAGCGTGCCTCGCATACACGAGTGGTAATAATTGTGATTGTGTTATTTCTCCCCGGCATCCACACACACACACACACACACACACGCACGCACATAGACAGCCTCGATTGGTTCCAATGCCACTTTGTATCCGTACATTGAAATTTAACATTCTTTATGCATAGACGGCGACACATACACACTCACTTTGCACTCACACACTCTCGAACAAGTGGCGTGACAGTGGCGCTTAAAAATCAAAAGTGTGCAACATCCCTGCTGCTAGATGCCACACATAGATAGGGTGTGCCACTGTGCCCCACCTGGAGCACGAGCACAGCACAACAGAGCAGAGTGTAGCCAGCATATTTTGTTTTGGTGAATTGGGGGTTGAGTTTGGGGATTTGGCTGCCATACCTGAATTAGCAATCCTTTTGATATATTGTAATATTTTATGCATGCCAACGCTTTCAGCCTCATTTTAGGCCACACACCCCCCATCCCTAAGCCCGCCGCTTCGGAGCCGAAGTGAACACATTCTCTTCTCTTGTATTTTTTCTTCCATGTGTGAAGGTTAACTTAACTATGTCAAATGTCGTGTCATTCACAAACTCCCGTACTAACATTAACGGGAGAGAAGAAGATAGAATATCTAAGCCCACACACACACACACACATATGCAACACCTGTCGTTACATTGTCGCATTGCGTTGGTTTATTTCGGCCCCTGATTGCTGAGTGCTTCTTATGGCCATTAAAGCAAATGTGGCTCAAATGCTGCGACGCCAGCTGAGTTTACGCACATACATACATACATACGTACATACATACATAATATATATATGCCTATGTACATATGTAAGCTCTAAATAAAATATATTCTCCGGTGCACCAGTCACTTAAATGTACAAAGCTGTTTGCTTATACAGTGCGATTTTTGGGGTATTTTTTCGGTATATTTTGAAAAGCATCTGAAGTGTAATTTGGCAGAGCTATCAGTTTCAGGAATTGCATTGAAAACAGTTCTCTCATATGCTGGGAAGTTATTTGATTCAGTAAAACTCTAAAGCCACTATAATGTACTTAAATTGAAAAAGAAAAACCTTTTCCGTAAACGAAGGAATTCAATTTGTATTTGCCAAGCATATCTGCTCAATTGAGCTAAATCAACTCAAAAATGAAACAGAAAGCATTTGTTTCGTGTCGATGGATACAATATAACGATTATCTCAACAGGAAGTTATCAAAACTTTTCTGTTTCCTGTTTCCTCTTTCCACACACACACATTTACATTTACTTGGAACCCAGAAAGCTGATGAAGCAGATGAAGCTGAAGCCTGGCCACGCTCAATTTACTTGGGTTTGCTGAAGCATCGTTGATAAACGCAATGCTAGAGCAATCCCAACGACTCTGACTGACGGACTGACTGACAGTAAGACTAGTAGCCAGACAGCACCAGCACCAGCACCAGCAGCAGCAGCAGCAGCACCAAGTGGATTGGGTGTATAGGGTCGGAAATAGGGGCCAGATGCCAAATGATAAATAGCGCTGTCGCTTCGAAGAAAAATGTTCGAAAATAACTAAAAGGTGGGTTAACCAATGGATGGATGCTGGCCATGGACTTATAAATAAAATAGCAAGGCATCCACACACACACACACACACACACACACACACACACACATACACATACACACACATACACACAGACACAAATACGCAAATGCATTGTCCTTGATATGACCTGCCCTTGCTGCTAGCCCCCAAGCATAACAGTCTGTGGCACAAGTGCATCAGCAATTGCAACATAGCAACTGTGTTGCCAGCGCCTAGCATAATTGTGGACCAAGTGACGTCACGTAGATGTCGACAGCTGTCAACTGTCGCGCTTGCTTGCATACGAGTACATGCGGCCAAAAATTTATTAAGATTGAAGACAACTTGAATGTCAACCAGTTAGTCAGTGAATCGGATGGGGTAGGAGGGGGTGGGTATCCCCACCCTGTGCGGCAGCAATGTTGCCTGCACCATGTCCTAAAGCTGCTACATGCAAAGAGAGCAAAATCGCACTGTGAAACAGACGTGTTTGGAAAAGAGAAAGTTTAATTATTACAACATAGAAATCAATACAAAATCCTGGTAAGAAGACATAAATCTAAAATTCTAAAGTTTAGAAAAATGCACTTTGAACTTAAGAAATGCAGTCCTGGTATTTAGAGAGCACAAATACATTCAATTTTAGAAATTTAAGGTGAGGAACCCTTGGCGCCAAGTGTATATGGAATTTCTAAAATGCAGCGCTATTTCTTTTCAGACTGTGGCTTTCAGCTGGTTTCAAGTGCTTTATAGATAGATATAGATCTAAATAACGTACTAAAACTCAACGAATTTCTTTTGTAAATGCTCAGTTGCTGGAACTCTCTGGCTTTCCAGCGATTTCTGTAGTTTTTTCTTTCTTTTCAAAGCTATCTAAATAGCTGTTTATCCTTGGCTTTGTAGTTGTTATTCTTTTGTCACGCTAGGTTGAGTTTTCATTTAGTCGGGCTCAGTTACCAAAACGCTGCTGCTGCTGCTGCTGCTGCTGCTGCACTTGACATGGGCTTTAAGCCCAAGGATAGCAACGTAATTTGCTGTGTGCATGGTCTAATCCTTGCGCTACATACTGTCGAGCCAATGCTGAATAATGCACTCGAAAGACGCAAAAATATTAACAGTTGCACTTAAGCATGTGCCAGAGTACGTATGTACGTAAGTATGTAAGTTTGTACGTATGTATGTACAAATGTACAAAATACATATGTATGGAGACGTGTACATGTGTATACATATTCCAGTATCTGGCATACACATGTCCACATCTCTAAGTCGTTTCTCATAAAATATTATAAGTATTTTCAAGCAGTTGTATACTGGTGTTTGTGTGTGTGTGTGTGTGTGTGTGTGTGTGCGAGTGTTTTTGTGTGTGTTTGTGTGTGTGTGTGTGTGTGTGTGTGCCTGATGTGGAGGCCACAGTCTTAGCAAAGAGTGAGATTTTCTTTGCTTTTATTTTTGCAAGCGGCTTAAGTGATTTACTTTAAAAGTGAGCTGCATACATAGCTAGAGGGGGTCTGGTGTGGTTGGGTGTGGTGGGTGTGGTGGGTGTTTGGAAATTGCCAAGTCTTTGCAGCTGCATCACAAGACGTTACGAATGGCGGCTGAAAAGAAATTAAATTGCTGCAATGCAAAAGGAACTCACAGCAATGCGCTGCCAGCTGCCGGCAGAGGCAGAGGCAGAATAAGCAGCAGTAGCAGCAGCAGCAGCAGCAGCAGCAGCAAAAACCATTCGCCAGCTCAGTCACTGCAGCTGCTGACGACAATTTGAAACGAAGCACAACTAAAACTGTGTGTATGTGTGTGTGTGTGTGTGTGTGTGTGTGTGTATTTTTTTTTGCAAGGCAGTTAAAGTTTCTAATTGAAATTGAAAGAGATTGCTGCGCTGGGGTGCTGATGGCTGCAGCTAAATTTGTACGCAAAGAAGGAGAGAGATAGAGAGAGAGAGAGAGAGAGAGAGAGAAAGAGAAATAGAGAAAGAGAGAAAGATAGGGAGAGGAAGATAGGCCAAGCAAATTGAACGGTAACCGTAGCCAACAGACAAGGCAATGCAACCGAAAGTGTGACCAGGTATTCATTAGATTCAATTTCATGCTGTATTTGGCAGGTAGATTTTATTTGAATTTTATTGAAAACAAAATGAAATGTTATCTGTAGCTTTCTATGCAATTCACACTGAACGATATTTTGTTTCTTCGGATATGTCGTTGCTGTTGTGGACAGGTCTTTGCAAGTGAAATAAGTTGATGAGGCTACAATTATATGCTTATATTCGGACTCTCTATGCAATTTTGAATAATTTGCTGTGGAATTGCTGTGGAGAACAGCTTGTCCAATCATTTGGCCCACATCAAGGACATTTACTTAATCTCAAGTTCGATTAAGTTGCTAAGCGAAAAGTTTTCAAAGCCACAAAAGCAGCAGCAGCCGGAGCAGCAGCAGGAGCAGCAGCAGGAGCAGCAGCAGGAGCAGCAGCAGGAGCAGGTGCATGCATTTAATATGTTTTTAAGTATAGTCATTTCATCTATTGTGTGGTCTGCACACGGCTTGCCGTCTTGCGGCTGATCGAACGCCACCTGCGCCCAACGACAAACTTTGAAAGTGACACGCCCCTCAGCTCCATCATCATAGCTCCCCCATCATCACCTACAACAGCCACAAGTTGAACGAAGGACGGACAGGCTGCGGATTCGATTTGTAATTAAAAGCGCAAAACTTTTGGCCGTTGATCGAAATCGAAATTGTCGCACATAACGTTGGTATTTGTTTGCGGCCGAAGCTGCGACGAAGTCCAAAGTTTTGGGCTGGGTTTGGGCTTGTGGCGTGGACTGGACTGGAGTTGGCATTGCCGTTGGGATTGGGATTGGAGTTAGGTTTGGGGTTGCGGCTTGGGGCGGGTCATAAAGCATATGCCGTATCAAAAACAAATGAATCTGTACAGGACAATGCTTAGAAGAACGCCCTATTGGCGATACTTGACGATCGCAGACCCTAGAAGTCATCATTTAATTGTGTTCAACTGTTTCCGAATCGAAGGCAAATTTTCCTTCTGATTATTTCCGTGTGCAAAATGCAAAAAGATCTTTCTAAATGTCTGACTTTTAAATAGCTGTTCATTAGTTATTCAAATCATATCAGAATAGTTGAATTTAGATAACGTTTAACAAATAGCATATTTACAGTTGTTTTTAGGCATTTGTTGAAGGGGAGCCTGTGGGAGGTGGGGGGGGGGGGTGTTTGCAGTTCGGGGCCTTGCTTTAAGCTTATGTGCATGAATTGTGGCATTAAGCAAACATTTGTAATTTGCTGGCTCTGCGTTTCGGCAGTAAACTTTAAAATTTCATGACCACGAATCATTAAACTTAAACGAGCACTAAATTAACAATTAATGCACATGTGTTTGTGTGTGTGTGTGTGTGTGTGTGTGTGTGTGTATGTGTGTGCGTGTATTACTGCGTGGGTGTTTGTTTTATGACTTCGCATACACAAATTACTTAATGCCATGCTTTATTGTTCAATTATTAAGCAGCAGGGCACGAATAGCATAAAAAGTTTAACACACATTTCGGCCCAATAGCTGCCCGTTGCCGTTGTGAACTGGGCTCAAGCGAGGCAAAAGAAACCACAACAACAATGGCTACTGACTGCCTCGATTAATGGACCAAGTGAACGATAATGTTTCAACGCCTAGCAGCCAGCTCCCTTTCGTTGAGTTCGACTGTAACCCTTGGCAAGCAGAGCCTCCGGCTATGTAGCAGGAGGCATCAACATCAACATCAGCGTCCGCATCAGGCCATCATCATCTCATCATCATTACTGTTATCATTATCATTGTTATCGTCGCCCATTGGCTCGTCAGGGCCAAAAACAAACTGTGTCTCATTATTGCAGCGCCTAGGCCTCATTACCAACAGCCACATTTATGCCTGACCTGAACTTTGACCGTCTCAAATGTCCGCAAAATTAATTTGCCTTTGACTTCAAGGCTCCAGCAACAGCGGCAACCTCATCAACAGCATCAGCATCAGCAGCAGTTGCCATTCTCAACATATTCCCTCTTTGCAACTGCCTCTTCTAATTGGCGATACGCAATGGGAATCTTCACACACAACATTCGTTACGTTTAGCACTGTGAAAAAGTGAGTGGAATTGAATTCCCATTCAGTGAAACTACAATACAACATTAGCCTCACAGAAAAGTCCCTCGTGGCCTGCTCCAAATTTCAAATCAATTTCATTTTTGCCAAAATATTTATTTTTAGTTTAACTATATTTGATCACGGCTAATATTCGTTTTACTCGACAATAAAGTTGACATTATTGTATTATTTTATTGAATTGAATGAACTTAAGGACTTGTACCTGAACTATTTAATGTAGTTTTTTAAACAAGGATGGATACAATTTTAATGAGGTTGAAGAAAACAAGCTAATAAGCTAAAATTGTATTATTATATTATTTTATTATATTATTATAGCATCCATTTTCGGGCATCATTAAAGATGAGTTTTAGTCTTGAGTATTTGTGTATAACATAATATTACATTTATTTAAGGTAGATTTTATAGACAACGAGGGAAGTCTTAAATGAAAGTAGAGTTGCCAAGCGAACGAAAAGTATAAGTGTGATTAAAACTATTGAAAACGCCAGATCAATCAATCATTTAGGGTTGAAGTGAAGTACTTGATGCTGCCGCTGTTTGTGCTTTTGCTGCAAGTGCTGCAAGCTGCCTCATATAATTTGCTGCTAAATTGAAGTGAAACGCTTTGTTTGTGCATAACGAGGCGTGCAGCGCGTTGAACAAAGGATGCATCCTAAAAGGCGCCACGGAATGGCGTGCCATCCAAAGCGAGGTGTAGTAGAGAGAAAAGGTTCAACATGAGGCTGTGTGCAAGTGTATGAGTGTGTTAGCTTTGTTGCAAGTTGCAAGTTGATAGAGAAAGTTAGTAAGGGGAGGGAACCAGGCAACTGCGAGTGCAGTCGCGAATCGGGTCAAAGCTGACAAGGACGAGGCGCAATTGAGTTGATTACCAGCAGTGAGGACAGAGACAAAGTAGATGTTACACCCAGCAAATGGTGCTCGCAAGTGGCAAATGCAATTGCGTCCTGCATCCTTCACATCTTCAACTCGATTGTACTTTAGCCATGCTTCCATCAAAATAAATCACACGCATTCACAATCTCACACCACAGATACGTCAATTATATAAATACATCTGTGAACAGAGCTCAAGTTGATAAAATACATTTCTGTGATTGTTACGCCCAAAAAAGTATGCTACACGTATTTAATGTTAAGTTCTGATAGATTAATCTCATAAATATCTTGCTCATTACTTGGTTGCGATTGACACTGTGAGAATTTCATCGTTTTAGTTAAGTTTATCTTCTTCATATATATATATTTCCAGTCCTGTTGCGAAGAAGCAAACCAGCAAGTAAGCAGATATATTGATGTAATTGTAATCATATTGAAAAATATGGCATAATTTGAATAAATGCTTGATTCATCTGGCTTTCGCATCGGAATTAAAGTGTAAGCTAACCAATAAGTGAGTGAAAGTATAGTAAAAGTTGACTCGTTTGCAAGTGGATAAGTGTGGCAGGCACTGTACGTTGCAGGTCAACTATTTTGAATATGAAGGTAACTGTAACCATGAGGGTAATTTGCATGGCACGCAACAACATTATGGCCTCAATCAAGAACTGTTCTTTCGATGTATGTGTGTGTGCTTGTGTATGGTGTGTGTAGAGGCATGTGTGGCGCATTGCCTGCCACATGCAGCACATGCCATGGGATTTCCGTTTCCGTTTCTCTTCCTTTTTGTTCTTTGCGCTCTGGCCCTATCACTCTTTCTCGCTCGCTCTCTCTCCCTCCCATTCTCTCTTTCTCTCTTTCTCTCTTTTTCTCTTTTTTGGAGCTGGGTGCCAAGTAATTGGCTGCGAAAATGCTGCCATAAATCAAAGCGATAATTATGTCGGCGACTGCGCTCCGCCGGAAGGTAAATGCCGTCGCAAGGGCAGAGACGCTGTGATGGGAGGATTTGGGGTGGTGGGAGTTGGGTAACAATTTGATTGCTCTATGCTGCCATAAATTATGATTTGATGTGCGAAATATATAGTTGCAGCTGGCTCAAGGTCAGGGACAATGTGCAAAACTTTTACAAAAAAAAAAAAAAAAAAAAAAATTCAATTTTTTTCTCATACTTTTTGTTCTTTTTGGTCTTTCTCTTTCTCGGTGTATGTGCTTTGTGCTGGCCTTCTTTGCACGTTGTTGCGGCACCCACATCGTAAATCGTAAATGCCACCGAGGGTTGATGCCATAACAGAGTGAAGGACAGGGGAGGGCCAACAGCGTCTGAGGCAGCATCAAATGCTGTGCGTTGTTGCATTATTAAATTAGCTGCAACCGAGAGCAACATGCATTACGCTCGACCAGGCCAGGCCAGGCCAGGCCAGGCCAGTCTTTGTCAGGCTTTTGTGTCAAGCTAAAAGCAGCCAACCGAAAACCAAAATGACCAGCAAAACCAGCTGAGCGACAGTCGCACCAGCAGCACCACGCCAGACGGTCTAAGTGCGTAAAAGGCTCTCTTTAAAAGGCAGCTCCTGCGGTGACTATGGCTATGCCAATGACTGTGGCTCCGACTCTGGCTGTGGATCTGGCTCTGGCTACGGCTACGGGTAAAAGCAATCACGATAATAAGCATAAATAAAAAGCCCAACAAAAAATTACACGACCATAAAAAAAGGGCAAATGGCAATGGCAAAAGGCTAGGCGACCACTGTGTGGCAGGCAAAAGCGAGGGAACAAGGATGGTGCGGCACCTTGGGGGAAGAACATACAAAATGGCACCGCAAGGCAACCCACGAAATGCTGAAAGCAAGCTGAACTGTGAACTGTGCACGTGTGCTCAACAACCAGATACCCTCTAAACAGCCTATACAATTTACCAAAAAAAAGTATTTTCAGCTACCCTCTGATCAGCCATACAGAAAGTAGATTTTATATTATTATATTATAATAATTATTATTATTATTATTAATGTTATTATAAACTACTATTTCTGTCTAAAATCGAAAGTAAATCTACAAAGAATCAAACCAATTATCAATGTTTCGACAGACTTGCAATCAATAAGACTTTCACTCTCACATAAAGTGAAAAGCAAGAAGAAGATGTATACCCATTTCAGGGCATTTATTGTGTACAGGGTAGAAGCAACACGAGAATGGGAACACAAGTAAGTTTTGTAGTGGCTTGCACAACCGCTGAACAACATCGTAAAAACTTATTTAATTTGTGATTTATATGAATAAAATTTTCTAGTAAATTCCCTGAAATTATTCATTTCGTAGCGCGCTTACGGGCGGGTGGACAACAACAAGAACAACAACAACATCAAGAACAACAACAAACGACAACAGCAAAACAAACCAAAGAAAAATGGCACTGGCAAACTAGGGAGAGCTGGGTGGCTAGTGGGCTGGCAGGGAATTGGTTAGTGAGACTGGTGGATGGCAGACCGGTCAAAGGGATAGGACTCGCAACCAAAAGAAGTCGCCAGTTGGACTGTGAGGAGCGGGACATTGGGTTTCAGGACAGACGACAGACGACAGACGATGGCGGCGATGACGTCGCTTGTCTCCCCCAAGCCCCAATCTCCCACTGAAAACAGCAAAACAAAAAAAAAAAAAAACAAAACGTTTGACTTGACTAGCCGAAAGTTCACGTTTTTGATTTACTCACAAAAATATACAAACACAAACACAGGCACACACTGTGGCAGGCTCAACTTTGCGCATATAAATTGGGCAATTCGAATTTCAAAGTTCTGCCAGAAGCAGAGAGTTGCGTCTCCCCGCGTTGCCCTGCGTTGCCCCGCGCTGCCACGCGTCTCCCATTGAAGCCTGTGGCGCAAAGCAGATGACTGCTTTGTAAGTATCGCTTAAATCTGCCCATTTACTGAGATAGATCGACTGATAAACTGCTGTAGGATTGCCATAGAATTTGTAAGAAAAAAGCTGTACCTGAAAACAAGGCAGCTGTTTATTGCAACAATTTGTGGGAATAAGTTGATCTTTCAAATGACTTTCTGAGCAGTTCAGGAAGGAACGCAAATGTTTACGACTCTAAAGTTATTACAGTTATATTTATAAAGTATAAAGTTATAAATTATCCTGTTTTCTACATCTATGATCCATGGTCAACCATTGCATCAAGTTTAGGCATCTAGGCACTTATCAGCATTACTTCTCATCCATAAATATCTATATATAAAACCCATACTCTGATTCATATTTGCATTTAAAAAGTCATATTTTTAATGATTGTTGAAACAATTTTGAGCGTGTACTGTTAAAATATATTTAAAACATAATTTTGTATGCAAATAAACTGATTCAATTTGACGGAATTCAATTACTCACACACACAAATTCAGATTTATCTTTCAAGCTTTCAGTTTTTTTTTTTTGTTTTTTTAGCTTTTAACATACTAACCCAAGGTATACAAAGTGATATAATAAAATTTGATGAAAGAAAAATAGATTTGCTTAATACGGAAAAGAAGAGAAACGGTAAACGTTTCATGCAACTATTCCAACTTTAAATGCTCTTGCTTAAACGTGTTTCTCGAGCGAGCACTTGATTTATCAATTCTGCTTTGTGCGACATCCTTAAACGCTTTGGCTGGCAATGGCGCTGCATTGCCTGTCGTCGCTCAAAACAAAGCAATCGCATTTTTTTGGCTACGTTCTTTGATTTCGCTAAGCGAATTCAGCGCAAATTGTGGCCAACAGCCAAGTGGAGTCGGCCGCATGGCGCCGTGTGGAATGTGTGGCATGTAAGGGGGGAGTTAGGCTAAGGAGCATTGCGACGGCCACTGAGTAATTTAATGCTGCCTCAAAAACTTACCGCACGCGCATCGCAGCGCAGAGCAAAGCTGGCGAGGCATAGACCCAACAGCGGTAGCATCAAAAGCCGGCTGCGTCTTTGTTGCAACTCGCGCGGCATTTTTAGTCGTTTTCTTTATTTATCTTTTTTTTTTACTTTATGCTTGTGGTTTTTTGTTGGGGATGTCTTTCAGAGTAGATATTGTGGCTGGCGCTTTATGTTGTGACTTGCCCACGATTTACACTGCAAAAAACAAACAGAAACAAAAAAAATTTTCAATAAACGGCCGCGCAACGCAAATTGTGTGTCTTTCAAAAAGAGTGAATCAATTTCGATATCGAGTTTTGCTGCCGTTGCCGCTGCTGCTAAGTGTTTTATTCTATTTATTTTTTATTTTTTTGGCAACGTTGGTAAGCTTCACATTGGACTGGGTTTCTTGTGCCGGCGCCTTGTTGTTTACTTTCACTAGACACACACACACACACACACACACACACACACATAGACACACACATAGACACACACACACTCACATGCACACTCTGCCACACACACACACACAATCAGATAGTAAAAACAGCAACAAAACTGGCGCCACAAAAAACGGCACATTTAAACGAACAAAATAGCAACACTGAATAGCAACAGCAGCAACAGCAACAGCAATATCAACGTCAGGAGCCACTGTTCAAGCGAACGAACCGAACGCGCACGCGGCACGAATTGTTCTGGCGTTTCGACAGTGTTGGGCGCTGTTTATGAATACCAGCAATGACAGGCTGAAGCAGAAGCAGCAGCAGCAGCAGCATTGTTAGAGACGGCCAAATGGTAAATGCGGCGAATTCACAACTTTCGCAGCGAATTTGCCAGCCATTGCCGCCGTGTTGACGAGCGCAAGCAAGACAGCTGCTGGCACCACTCAGCGAGTGGAAGCGAGTAGGAGACGTACAGCGAGATATGGACAAACGGCCTGACGTGCCTGCCATGAAGTTTATAAAATGGACGTGACTGTGGCTCGCATCACACTTGAAGTGTGTGTTAAGCTTTGCCGCTGCTGTTGCTCCTGCCCTTTCGCTTGCCCCAGCGATGATGCCTATGCATTTGGTACCAAATGTTCAAGGACACACTCGCTCTCGCTCTCTCTCTGTCTTGCACACTCAGCACTATGCTCAATGCTTAATGCTTTTATTGTGTAGTATTTCTTTATTTTTAGTTGATGTATTTTAAACATATTCAGTTAGCTTTTGATTTTTTGTTGTTGTTGTTTTTGACAGGACTTGACCTTGAGCCGTGCGCAATCCGTCGCCATCCTAAACATTTGCTCCACTTATAAACAGGTTTCAATGAACAATGGTCGTCCCGTAAACCTTGACTGTGACATAATCCGTCGTCGAATACTGTGCGTATTCCCCGTTTGTCATTTCCGGTTGCCATTTTGCCACTTCCTTTTCTTTATGGAGGTTCGCTTTTCGGATTACATCTGTCGTTGGCCTTATCTATTTGCACTGGAAGTGTGCATATATACTTATGTCATCTAATTAAATGTGCGCTACAATTGTGGAAAATTCTACACAATAGTTATGGAATTTTTAGCATAATTACTTATTATATGCAAATATTGAAATAACGAGTAACAAAGGACTAACTTTTAAATTGCCTTCGATATGTGCGCAATCAAAAAAACACTTTTCTTTGAGCGAGATCGATTTCGATTACAAGTCTGGTTGAAAACCTTACAACTTCAATCAAAATACATAATCGTAAAACATTGTTATTTATTTAACAAACGCAGAAATACATTCTAGGGAAGAAAACATCATACACAGGAATAGTTTGAGTCGCTGACAACAATTACTGACGATACGAACTTGTTATCTGACTTAATCATAACTATGAAAAAGTATAAAATATGCAACAACAAAAATACGACAAATAATAAAAATCAAATTAAGCTATATATGTGCACTATATACATGAAACAAGGATCAAACAAACCCTACAAACGCAGCGCATAGGTCTCCATGGTCACGTGTGGTGCAGGTGGACAAATTATCTGTTTGCCCGTCGCATCCACGTAATCAGTGTAGCGCATGGCGTTGGCCAGTTCGTAACCCAAGCGTTTCATCAGACGAATAGAGTAGACGCTTGTGCAGTCGACGGTGAGCAGCGGATAGCCGAGCTCTTTGCCCCGAGCGGCCAAGGCGTTCATGATGCGCTCGCCCAGAGCACGGCCACGCAGCTGGCCATCAACGCCAATAGCATGCAGATGCAGTGCTCTATCGATGTTGAAGCGTTTGAAGACGTTCGCATCGCGCTCCGCGATTGCCAGAATGCCCAGAATGCGACCCCATTTGCTGCCGGCCAAGTGGGTGGCCTCTTCGAAGAGATGCGCCGCCTCATCGGCCGTCTTGGGACCGGCCACAGCGGCAGCCACGATGCGACCTTTGTGCAGCGCCAGCAGACAGCTACCATGCGGCAAATTGGAAAGCAGAAATTTCTCATCAGCCTCATCCGGCTCCGGTGGCTCACAGCCGGCAGTCAGCGGCTCCTCCCGATAATAGTGCACGTGGAGAAAGTCCATGAGCCTGTCGCCATCCTCTGTCGTCGCCACACAAATCTCGATATCATCATTTATCCCCGGGGCACTCATTGAGTACGATTTGTGGCACTGATCGATGCTCAAAATGTCTATAATCTAATCAGTGTGACCGCGGCAACTATTCTAAGCAATAACTAATTCCAACCAAAAAAAAAAAAAAATACTAAATAATACACTTTGATATCGATAATCAAAGATACAAAAAAAAGAATAATTTACTTTTTGGTTATGTCTTGTACATTTTCATATTCTGATTTCTCCTGCAATTTTAGAGATTGCCGAATTAAAATGTATATTAATGAATATTCAATGGTTATTCAGTTGTTTATTTAAAGATTAAATTAATTCGTTTTTGTTTATGATAGTCTAATTGGGCATGTGAGCATGTTCTGGAGCACAACTGAAGGTACTGGTAAATCGTTGCTAGGATACGCTGCATTCCGTTTGATACGTCTCGTCCTTTTGGTATGCGTTGATTATCACAATAAGTAATGAACCGTGTATAATGCCGAACTCAATATGTCAGGCACATGTGCCTGGCCAGCAGGACAGAGGGTGGAGGTGGATGTGAAGGTGGTGTCACTGTGCCAACAGCACACATATTAGGAATGATTTCAAACAGAGAGATTCTTATAATTTTGTGCTGCAGTTTATTGTAGGAGACTTCTTCGACACCATAAAAGGTTGTTATTCTTGATCAGCATCTCTAACCAATTTAATATATACGGCAAATATTCAACTTTTTGATGCAGTTGCATCACTACATCATATAAATAGCAATTGATCTTTAGAAAAATGTATTTACTTACCAAATTATCCGAACTAAACACACGAGCAATGGAAAGGAAATCATCATCATCAGATAACCGTATCAAATAGAGATCGATCGATTCATAAAATGTATAGTGAAATTTAGACATCGGCAGTTTTACTACCATCCAAATAATAATACATTTTTGTTTTGTTTTCTTAGAGAGATCTGGAATTAAATGAATTATAGTTAATTTAAATCAGGCTGCTTAATACCAGGTATGTGCATATGTGCAAATATGTTAAAATGCTCTTATTATGGGCTCTGTCATCTGAGAATATAAACAATCTAAATAGCTACAACATCATCATCTGTGCCCTATTTGAAAAATGCACTTGTGTAACTGAAAAACCCGCACATTTCCACAATATGTTATTTTATTGTATACTTATTCTCAATGCGCGTCTTAATTTATTATTTATTATAATTTTTATGTAAATCGACAATAAATTTAAGGCTCGTTGTATTATTTTCGATGCAAACAATTGACTCGTTTTTAATATATTTGTTTGCTTTTGTATTTTAATTAATTGCATAAATTTAAACTGCAATGCTTCATCGAAAAGTTTTACAAGTCAATCGACTGCTTAATGGTCAACTGAAGATTAACATATTTATATTTATATTTTTATTATATATATATATTTGTATATTGGAAAAAATCAAGTGAGAACGTTGCAGTCGGGCGTAACCGAATGCGAAATACTCTGATACCAAAAGTAATACCTTCTAAATTGTATGTCGCTATCAAAAAACAGCGGTCATTTCCGATTTTTAGGGGTGTGGGGCCAGGGCTGGCTTAGGTTGGTGTGGAACATATGCCGATGAAGGACATCGCCAACAAACTACTTAAAAAATTTCGTGACCGTAGCCTTAAAATTGTTAGATATATGTGGTTTTATCGATTAGGCTCTAGATTTAAGGTCTTTGAAAAGAGTTGCGTTCATACAGAAGGACAGACAGCATTGAAAAAAAACCATATACTCTGGATACCTTCGGTATGAGAGTATAGAAAAAATTAATCTTGTTTAATCAAGTAAAATCCTGGTATGATAAATAATTCATTTCAGTGTTGTTAAGTACTTTAAATAAAACCAATGTCGGATTTTTTTTTAGCTCATGGCTTATTGAGCTAAAAAATAGATATTTCCATTAAAAATAAGAGGACTTAACAGCAAACAAAAGCATGAACTGCTGATTTTATTGAAGTAGAAAAGCAAGTATTATTATATAATATAGGTTAGTTACCATATGGTATATCTTTGCTCCAAGGCGTACCACTAGATCTCAACTTTGCAAAGATAAAAAGTGGTTTACATTATAATTTCTAACAAAATTATAATTGGGCGCCCCTTTACAAAATTCATCGTCTCCCTTTCGAAAAGCTGGGTACGCCCTTGTCTCTGCTGCTGCTGCTGCTTCTGAGAGTAAAAAGCACGCAGAACCCACCAGCACAATGCAGAGCAACTGGCCACTGAACTCCACCGCACTAATAAAGTGAGTACCACAATGCAAGCGACCCGCAACATCAGCTGAAAACTGACCGCACACGATTTGAATTTCGAATCATGCCGATGCGTTTGGCAATGTGGCGGGTTGATTGCTTCACTGGTTGAATGGTTGCATGGTTCACTGTTGGTTGTGGTTGCCTAACTGTGTGGCACTGCTGCTGTTACCGTTACTACCAGCCAAGATAACCGCCAATTATTCATTGCTTGACGCTAATTAGGCGCAAGTGTTGTCGATAATGAACTGACGCCCTGCGCTCGGTTATATCATTAAGCACTGTGTGCTGGAGTCCGCAACAGGACAATCAAGACAACAGTCGTATGTATGGCCGCGTGCTGTTTAAGCTGTGAAGCACGTCATCATACGTGGCTCGCATCACATGACGCACATCCTAGCAGCCCAAGGCGATATCTTGCCCTGCTTCTGCTGCTTCTGTAACTGCTACACTCAGAAAACCAACTCGTCGAGAATTTCAAGAATTCGCCATATTTTGGGCACCAAGATAATCTCATTCAGAAACTATATTTTTAAGAAAGTGTTTTTCTTTTCCTAATTTCAGGGTACATTTTTCTAATTTTAGAAAGAAAATATGTCGAATTTTAAAACTAAACTAATTTAATTTTTTTATATTATATATAATCTTAAAAAACAACATAGTTTATAAAGTCATATAATATAATTTAAAGAAAAAAAATACGATTGTTAACTTCTTTCCTACTTTTTTTAAATTAATTTCTGAATAATGGAAAATATTAAAAAAGAACAATAAAAAAAAAAACATATTTTTGGGATTGCCGAATTGGGGCAAGCCTTTTTCTTCATATATTTATAAAAGATTTCGATTTTTTTCTGAGTGTCTTGCTGCTCCTGTTGCTCCTGCTACTGCTGATGCTGTTACGCGTGCTCCATTGTTGTAGTGACAACTTTTTTTGTTCACTAAAGACAAGCAAGTGGCTCGAGAAATGGCAACAAAATGAGGCAACCCTTCCGCTGCCGACTGGACGTGGTGCTTAACAATAAACTTGCTAAAGTTCTACAATTTCAAAGAGAACGACCAACTAGCCATAGTTGAAGCATATACTAAGCAAATACAGCTCCCACATTAGTTCTGTACTCTTTCTCACAGCCAACCATTTAATAAGCCAGAAACTTGCAGTGTATGCCCGACAAAATATAGATATCTCATGGATATAGATAAGTATGCGTAGATTACTAGATCTGTTCAAGTGCACACTGGGCTTAACCTGAAAACTTCTCTTTTACTTTTACAAAGCTAATTTATTTCTGCAATGTGGTCAGTAAAAAGTTTAAGAATGCGCGACAAAAAAGGAAACGAATTAACAAAGTCTAAGTACAAAGGAAACTAGTTAAGTGTGTAATCAGAAGGATTTTGTTTTGCATAAATTGTTAAAGCACATCTCGTTCTTACACGTAAAAGTAATCACATTTGTATGTCCAAGCTCATCCCTAGTTATGCGCCCTTGCTGACGTTCATCCTGACGTCCATCCCCTCATTTGTCCGTATGCCAGATCACGTGCTCTGTTTCTGCGTCCAGGGTCCATGACAAACATGAGCCTCATCCAAATCATCCATACGACTGCGGCAAATGGTGTGCACAAAATTTTAATGCGTGCCACAGTGGTGCGAGTAATATAAGTTAAAAAATTAATCATGTATTTTATAATTGAATTGTTTGCTATTGATTTGGATAACATTGACAGTGACAATAACTAAACTATGCAAAACATACACACGAATCCAAATTCATGGCAAATCCAATTAACTGTGTTTATTGTTGACACACTGTATCTGGTAACTGGTATCCGGCAACTGAACTGACTAATGTAGTTCTTGCTAAGATGCACTGAAATACTTTGTGGCGCTTCTCAAGTAAACTGAAATGAACAGGAAACCCGGAAAACTTATCACAGTTTTCAAATGTCGCAGTTTATGTGTGTTTGGGTACATATTAAAGATGGTTGTTCGATTACTTCCATCTCTGTGGGTATAAAAAATTAAATATATTAAATTATTGACAAGCGAACTAATGCCTTATGACAATACCAAATCCAAAATAATTTTTTGCCCTTCGTTTTTATCGTTCACTGCAAGTTTGCTGAATTTAAAGTTTTGCCAATAAAAAGAATCAGATTTTCAATTATAATATTTAGAAGATTTTGTATATAGAGTCAAATCGTGTTCGGTTGCGTTGTATCGTGTCGACTCGTGTTTAATACGCATATGCGTGTTACGAGTAAAAACAGGACACGTACATATATGCATATATTCCATATCACACACACACACACACACACACACACATACACATATGTATATGTATATAAATTGGATATGTACATCTGTGTATGCACACATATAAATAAGAAATGCGGTTGGGTGTTCTTTTGTCTGCCGTTGGTGTCGCTGTTGTCGCCTTTTGTCGTTTTTATTGCCGGCCTGTCAATATCCGGCGGCGTATTTCCTCGACTTGAGCGACAAATTTCGTCGGATTCGCTGTTTGTTCGCTTGCCTTTTTCACAGTATGCTCTTTGATTCCATTTCCCGAGCGGCACATAAGTAATGCAGCCGTAGTAGTAGTAGTAGTAGTAGTAGTAGTAGCCGTAGCTGATGCTGATGCTGAGGCTGAGCATGGATCGAAGGATGTCACTGGCCGTTGCGTTGTTTGCATGCGACGACTTTAAGGATTTGTGTCCATAAACAACTGAATGTAAAATGGCAGCTCCAAGTGCCTTCGGGGAGTAACAACCTCATCCTGGCCGACTGCCCGATACCCCTCTGTGACCTTATCTTGGTCTGGCTGTTACTCAAATATATGTGTGCCCACACCCACTGGGCCCAACAGTCGCCTGTGCGGGTGCGAGCTTGTGGACATGAGCAAAGATATGGATGTGGGTGTGGATGTGGAATGTGGAATGTGAATGTGTGTATGGCTATGAGTGTGAGTGTGAGTGTGGAGGATATGAATGTCGTCGGCAACGTAACCGTAACCGGTGCCCTTGGCTACGCACGATTTGAATTAAATTGCACTCGACGCATTTTGCCTGCAGCGAAAACATTATCAGAGGCAAAAGGCAGAGTCACAAACAGAGGCAGGAACCGAGGCAGGAAAAGTTGCTGGGCCAAAGGACGGACAGACGGTTGGCCAGAGCATAACCGTGTAGCTCTGCATCCAGACTTAACCAAACCACGATTCAATTAATTCGAAACAACTCGAGTCACCTGATCCCCTGCGTACAGCAAGAATCAAGTTGAGTCTCAATTTAGTGAGTTTTATATACATATATTGGACCAATTGACTTCTACATACCAGCAAATTTCCAGAAGCCCAGCACACATACAGTAGTTCTTCGTAAAAGTGAACTTTTCGAAATGGAAATCGCATAATTCTTATCTTAAGCATTTTCATGCACCACGAATTTCTTCATTACAATTAAAACTAAGTAGGTAGTATTTAAAAATTGGTAATTGATATATTTTTTGCGACGAAAATACTGGAATTAACAATCCTATAAATATGAGCTTTCAGAAAAATATAATGAGCTCCGCTTGTGATTTGTAAGCGACTACTGCACCTAACTATTTATGTGTATGGCAGTCGGGGCAAGTGTGGGCAGAGTTTGAAACTGTTTTTTGTGTAATTTCCTAGGGATCAGTAGAAAGTTTTGCATTGGCTCGACTGCAGTGGGTGCAAGCAGTAAAGGTGACATGAACGTAATTAAATTTGTCAAATGCCCCCAGCTTTTTTTTTTATCCTGTTCTGTCCAGAATCCATTGGTCAAAACTAAGTCTCAAAGCTTAGCAAAAATTGCCCGACTGGTGTGCGAACACAATTTAAATGGAAGGAAGCCATAAAAAAACGGAACTAACAGTTGCGCACATTTTTTGCAATTCATTGCCACTGAGCACAGGTCCTTACCTCTCATAACGCATACACGTCCTAGATATTCAAACCAAACCAGATTGAAAACTGAGATTAGACTCACTCGAGTATGTATTAATGATTTTACTGGCTGCCTTATTTAATATATCGAGTATAAATAAGACTTAATTCTCTGTGTCGAATCTAGGATATAGTTTAGGAAGAGCACAGCTATAATTTGGAAAAATACGCATACAACTTTGAAATAATTAAGAAATTGTGCCAAATTCTGAATTCTTAAATGGAATGAGAGATATCTAATACCGCCTTTAGATACAAAAATAGATGGGACTTATTAAGTATCCGGCGTTTGATCATCTGAGTCCATTGACGAGTCCAAGCGAGACTGCTGGGATGTAGTAGGGAACGAGGAGATGGAAGGACGGTATATGCGCTCCTCGACGATGTGAATGTCCTGCACGGAAATGCTCTTCACCAGGGTTGTATTGGGCAGGATGGCATACTTGGCCAGCCGCTCGCCCCGTTCACTGGCAACGGTCTCGGTGCGCAGATGATCGGCCCCGTTGCGCGTTATCACGCACAGATCAATGTTAGAGCCGGAGCCAAGATCGTTGAGGACGCCAGCTGTGATGGCCTCGCGCACCAGCTGCTTACCCTGCTCCAGATCGAGTGTCGGCTGCCAGCCGTGCTCCAGCACAGACATGGCGGCCAGTGTGCCCGAGCCCATGGCCGCATACGGTATCTTATCAATTGAGCCGCATGGATGGATGCAATTGATGTGCGGCCCATATTTGTCCACGCCACCCATCACCAAGGCGGCGCTAATGTGTCCCTGGTAGCGGAAGAGCGTACGGCGCAGCAACATGCTGGCACAGATCACCGGCACCTGGCGATTTGTGTTCAGCTCCTGCAGATCCAGTTCCGCGGAAGTTACCAGCGTCATTTGCTCGGTATCAGCGGCAGTGCCGGCGCCACAGCAGCTGTCGGTTGTGGCTTAGATTATTAACGGACTTAAGGCTTGTATTCGAAATTACTGGGCGAGTGTACCTACAAGATGTGCTCCTGCAGGCGATGTATCTTCGAGCAGTTCTTGTCGGAGACAATCGGTCCCTCGGTGGCACGTGTATCGGCTCCCAGTATAACGCCATCAGTGAATATAATACCCACAATGGAGGTGCCAGTGCGCACAGCCAACGGTGCCCTAAAGCCATTCGCCAGCAGCTCAGCATTGCTATTTGCATATATGTGATAAACAATGTTATACAAGCGAAGTCTCCCTTATCTTAGAAATAAGCCTTATGCCAAATCATATGGCATCCCACATGGTATACAGAAGCTCAAGCTCTTACCGTCTGGCATTCACAAAATTAAAGGTTCCTCGCAGTCCGCTGTTCTCCAGGCTCGGCGTTGCTGTTTCGGCGAGCATATTTGTAATTCAACAAAAATTAAAGAATATATATGTAAATGAAAAAAAAGGTAATAGCCAAAAATTTAAATTTGTAGTGAATGGCTTTGCTTTTGCGTTGTATGGCAAAAGTGATGTGATTGAAAAATTAACTTTTGTAGCACAGAGTCAAAGGATGCCACGCCTGCCATAACTAATTGGCTGGCAGCACGGGCCAATACACAAAAATTACAAAGAGTGTTCAGAGAAGGCCAAATAGCAAAAGGGAAAAAGATTGAGTTGGGACTGCAATTGAAAAATAGCCTTGGCCCCAAAGAGGACACTGCTCCACTTTTCAGTCGACTAACAATTTGACAGTGCCTAATTGGTAAGTGTTTGTCTCACTCACTCACCCACTCACCCACTCACTGACACTGTATCACTCTCTCTCTCTCCCCCTCTCTCTCTCTCTATCTATCTATCCTTCTCTTTTTGTCTCTGTCGATTTGCCTTTCCCGCTCTGTGGTCGGAACTGAAAGTTTGTCAATTTGTCAGTTTGCTCGTTTACCTGACACATGACACATTCGACTGATGCTGTTGCAGTTGATATTACGAATTTGTTATGCATGCAACGCATTGCGGAAGGTAATTAAGGTAATCGATACTCAATACACAAACACATGTATCATGAAGTTGTGCAAAAGTGCACTTAGAACAAAATTTAATTTAGATAATCTCGATATTATTCGGAAAGTAGATTTCTAAAATGGTAGCTTGGGCATAGACATATTTCTAAAACGGCAAGTTGTGTCTTCCCAAAGCCAGAGTTTTATATCCTAAGTCTAAGGTAAAGTTTTCAAAAATTTAGAAAAAAGACAAGTAAGATTTCAGAAGTCGAGTTAGCTCAACTACGGGACACATATGCATATTCTCTGGCTTTTCAATTATGGCTACAACTTCGGAGTGTATATAACTGGCCGAAGAAAACATCTCCGACCCCTTTAGGCATATCAATAGCGTCAATAGCGGTATAAATGCCGAGTTCCCAGAGTCTAAGATATAGAGTCATTAAATTTTGAATCTTAGCTCCCATTTAACATAAGCAGATCGAGATTATTTTTCTGATCTCTTTCTTTTTGAAGACTTAGGGTCAGTGCATCTCCCAATAATGTATAAATATAATAAATAATATATAATAAATATTATGAGAATGTCATGATGGATATGGCAAATTGAAATGACCAATATGTTGATGAATTGCCGAGCAGAAAGCGATGTTAAGCCAATGAATCGTCATATTACGTAATTAAATGAAATGGCAATGGCAATGAGCCTAGGGATAAAGGGGATAATCACGTTGGGATTGCAACTAACGATTACCACTGGTATCATGGCCATTGAGTCAATTAGGATTAATTATTTTAAGCGGCACTAGTATAGACGCCGTACGCATTTCCCAAATGATGTCCACAATGCAAATGACTCACACTTTGATTGGCGTGTGTATGGGCTGGGAAAATGAGTTTTGTTGCGCCAGGAAATGCTGAGGGAAATGCAAGGGTCGAATATACTGGAAGCTGCAACTTGCAAATCATGTTGCCAACTTTTGTGCAACTTAATTACGAAGGGAATGGGGACAGCATTCGGCAGTGGGATAGAGACTTTTTATACCGGTCAACTGATGGGGGACGAAAACAAGTCGCCAAGTTGCTGGCTGTTGGTTGCTGGATGTTGGTTGCCATCTGCCAGCAGACTGGCAACTTGGAAGTTTACTTAAGCGATTTTGCGCTGCATTTGGCCAAAAACTTTGCAGCACCAACAGCAGCTACAACACCACTCTCAAATCTCCAAATTCGAAATGCAACTTACTTTGAACAGTTTTGAAATTTGCCTTTAGCATTTGGGCAGCTGCGTCAGTTGTGCCTGATAGGAACTGCCGTAGGTTGTGACTGGTGGTTTTAGGGGGGAAATGTGGCTTTACACAACTTAATACATCTCGAAAGTCTGTATTTATATCACAGCTCAAATCTAATAGGTAAATACTTGCAATCAAAGTAAATGGCTTTGACACACTTTTTCAAAAACTGTTTCTTTCCTCCTTCCTAATATTTTGGAGTGTGGAGATTTCAGTTTTTTGATATGCAATCAAATCAAAATGCCAAATTTATGATATTTGCTTTTGCTAGGCATTTTTGCGTATACCCTTAAAGAAAGTATTTTAATTTTTGTATAAATGAGATCAGCATCAGATCTTGATCAGCATCACTAGCAGAGTCGATATGGCCAATTTCGTTTGCTTGTTTATCTGTCCGTCTTTTTGCTTCTATGCTAACTAGTTACTCAATTTGAAGACGAACATGACTTATTAGAGGACCAACTTTTGTGTTTACCAAAATATTCGAACAAAGAATTTAATACACAGCACAGCTCTGATAATACTTTGGTACAGTCTTTGATGAAAATCAAAGCTGGGTAGTACACAGCCCAAGTTGCTGACATAATAAGGCATATACCAGTTACGGTTTTTTGGCCTTGGATATGCCCAATCTTGGATGCAATCTTAATGTCGTTTGACAAGATTGCTCATGTAGGGCACAATACGGCTTCATCAAGGGAATCTGCTGACTGTTAATAAATCATTTGGACGCCAACGCGTCATTAATGCCGCTTAAGCTGCTGTCGGAAATTTGGAAGTTTATTAGCTTGGCAGGCAGTCTAGACGCCCGACTCCATGCCATTGCCATTGCCACTGCCATTGTTCGCATCCCTTTCCTGTCTTCGCGCACTGTCTATCATTTAATGTCCACAACGCAGCTCAGCTTAGTCATTTATGTAGCTGTGAAGTTGGGGGCATTGAGACTTTGGGTGCGGTTGGGTGGTTGGGTGTTGGGGTTAAGGGCTTTGCGCGAGCTGAAGGCAGTCGACAAATTTGAGTCAATGGCTTGGAATCGCGATTTTCATGCCGCTCTCCTGCCCCTGTCGGCCCTCTAATCTCGTCAAATGATTTATGCAGCCAAAGCAACAACAACAAAACAATAACTGACGCTGCAATTTGGCCACATAATTAAATTAGCGAATGCTGAGCTTTTGTCGTGCATACCCTGTGCTCAAGGCGCAGCTGTGGTATACACAGCCATTAATCGGGCAATGTTAGGTTAATGTTTTCAAGCTATACCAAATATTCGGATACTGGCATCCATTTTATACCTTGAACGAATTGAAAGTAGCTAAAAAGAGTATAAGTTCAAAAGTATGTAACAGACAGGAGGAAACATCTGGAAGCCAGAAAGTGAACAGCATCAAAAGTCGAGTTAATTTCGTTAGGAGCTCAAAGTTGGAGTAGAATCATACGCAAGTCTAATTTATTTTATTTAATGGATACCTCCATCCGTTTCTCCAATTTCCAGACATATACCAGACATATACCTCGATAAAATATTGATTATCGAAAAAAAACATCGCAGAAGATCTTATAAACATACTAACCAAATTACACAGGAGCAAGTACAATCCTTTTCCTTTTCTTTTCACATACACATATTATTATTATATATTTAAGACTTTAGTTTAGGGTATCCAAGAGTCGACTTCTCTCGAAATGAGCATTCTTACTGGTTTTTAAATGTTTTCTTCTCGTTGATGATATTTTGGAAGTGGCCTATAAATTACTATATATGTATAATATATATATATATATATATATATATATATATATACATATCGATTTGAATTTTGGAAAAACGCCCTAATATGAATCATTTTTAAATACACAAAACAACAAATTTTTCAAATTAGAAAGGCTTCTAATATAAAAAAAAGCAAACACTTTAAATAAGACAAATTTTTGTAAATGTTAGAAAAATGGTTTTTATAAAGACACAATCTTCCGTTTTGGAAATAATAAGGTAAGTTGCTCTTGATGCTCATTTCGATTTATTTCCGAGTGTTCTTGGATAGTAATATTATAAATACGCAACAGTTTTAAAACTCGCCACTTGCACTTTCCGCTTCTGAAATAGTTTTCTGTCTTCGGGCTTACTTAAAGTTTTGACAGCAATAATTTGAGTCTTGATCGAAATACAAAAAAAAAAAATAATTACTGTAAATGAGTGGATAACAAGAAGTTGTACATATTGGACACACTGAGGATGCTTATGTGCCTCTGTGTGTGTGTGTGTGTTTGTTTGTGTTTGTATGTGCAACATGTGTAGCAATTATAGCAGAAATTCTGGCTTGGTTAGAGAATGCAAATTAAATGGCATCCAAGTCATGCGGGGAAGCGTGGCAAAAATGGTTTCGTCGCTGCGGTCGGGCTAGTGCCACACAGCTGCCACTGCCGTTGAATTTACCATAGTCGGCGCTACATAATGCCATGCTTGAAAATACTCCTTAAATGCATTGCGAGAAGGAACTATAAGCAAAACGTAAATATTCCCAAACTTTGCATTCAGCCATCGCAACAGATTCACACATATATATATATATATATATATGTATCTCTATATGTATATGTAATTGCAAATGTGCGTCTGTTTTTACACAGGCAGAGTCGTTGCGGCCATAAGTTCAGTGTTCATTGTTAACACCGTAAAGGTTTAATGGGCACACTTATACATAGCCAGACACACATGCCTAAAGACTTTGTAGTATGTGTGCTTTTCTTTTGCCACAGTTGTGCATGTTGCTGTGGCTGCAACTTTTTCCCTTGCCCATTTTATTGGCGCAGGTGTAAAGTGCATATCGTGCACAGTGCTACCAACACCAATTGTATGTGGTGTAAATGAATGCTTAAGCCACGGCAAGCCACAACCAAATCGAATTTCCGATATCGCTTCCGCTTCCGGTACTATTTCTGTATTTCAATCGGTTAATTTCGGTTAACGATTCCGGTTTGATTGCCTGGCTTAAGCTCTACCATTCAAACATTCGAAATTCGCTTAATCCGTTTCATCCGCAGATCCATCAAATCACTATGCATTCATTTTTCACTCCAAACCAACGCAATTCCATATTCACTGCTGTAATTTGATAGCCAAAATACGCTGCACGACCCACTGTCGCCTCTGCAGGATAAACGCTCCATGTGGATCCACAGGCCGCATAGTTACGTTCATTTCACTGCGTTTGTGTAATGTGAATGTGAATGTGAATGTGAATGTGAATGTGAGTTTGAGTCGAGTACAAGAATGTGCTGCTGTTGCTGTTGTTAGAGCTGCCTAAAGCTTATGACTTAATAAATACTTGCCAGTGAGCGCAATGTGGCTGGCAATTTAATAGCGAAAGCAAACGGCATGGAAAACCAGAGGAGCAAGAACCAAACAACAGTAGTAGAAGAAAGACAACACTTTTGATTTACTCATATGCATGCCATTTCCACATGCCGTCGTCTTCGCCTTCGCCTGCAATTGCAGACACTGATTATTTCAACATAGTTCGGGTTCGCATATATCATTGGTATTTGAAGTAGAGAGCGGGAGGTAATGCAATAAACCTCTACTTGCCACCAGATGCTATTTGTATATTCAAACATGTTCATATTCATATCCTTGCTATGTCCTTTATATTGTGATTTTCAAGTGAAAAACACATGAATAAAGGTTTGAAATTGAAATTTGAATCAAGCATAAATCTGGCTAGTCTACACAGCATTGTATGAATAAATATGTTTATTTATTACAATTTTTTTACAGTTGAACTAGATCTAATTATACTAGAATATATCTTTAAGTGTTATAATTACAATACAATGCTTCTGCATGCAATATATGAAAATATTAAGAACTTTAAACAACTAAAGCCAATTTCCATGCCAACAAAAAAAAACAAAAAACAGAATAAAAATATGACGGGAAATTAATTCAATAGAGCGAAAAATATTCCAAATGGAATATGAAATAAGGAGAACTTCGCGCAAAGCTAAAAATACAAATATATTTACTTTAATTATGACATAGCAGTTCAATGCCATGATTCTAATAAGAGGTGGCTCCCATCTTTTGATGTTTTTCCTCTTGGCCAACGGAGCTTGTGAGCATGGGTGGAGTAGGATAGGTGGTATCGTGGGTGGTCGGTGTGGGGTATGGGGCGTGTTAAGGTGGAGATGTAAGGGGATTTGGTGCTGCCTCCTAAGTGTGCTGCGTGTAAATGGTGCGCAATGCTGCTAAATATTTGTTCTATCAAATTCAATTAAAGTTGACATGGGTTCAGAGCTGGCCGGCAGCAGAAATAGCACCCCAGACACGGTCCCAGATCCACGCCGCCACCGCCACCCACACTCAGACTCGCACACAGGCCCAGACTGAGAACCACTTTCCCATTCTCATTCTTCCCCTCAGCTGACGCTGACGACCTACCTACACACTGGCATGGGTCAAAAGTCAAAGATGGCCCCACAAGGCGCTGCAGTCCCAATTAGTGATGGATGCTTAGGGAATTTTTAACACGACAATCTATAAAAAAAATGAATAATTTTCTTTTCCTTAAGAATTGATCGCACAAAGTAATATTTGAATTCAATAGAAACAATTTAATTAGAAGCCAAAAAAAAGAAGAAAAAAACATATATATATATATATATACATAAGTAATGGATTGGACTCGTGCCAATTGACTTGTTCAGTCTGGAACCATAGACACGTGTCCATCTCTAAGCCCGGTGACCGGTCGACTTGCCTGAAACCAATTCTTGATTCAATTTGAGCACGACAAACACACACGGTTCCGCCTAGGCATACCCGTACAAGAATCCGGCAAGAAAAGCTACAAAGCACGGTCGAGGCCAAGCGCCATTTAAAGAAAATGCTCGCAAAAGATGCTGCGATGCTAAGCGGCGTGGACTGTGGACTGTGGGCGTGCCACAGTCTGATTGGGGGCGTGGTATAGTGAGACAAACTGTGTGCAGTGATACGCACACAGCAGGCCTCACTGTAAAGTTCCCAACGTCCCCGATGCCTCAAACGCTGAAGCACCAGCAGCAGACACAATTCCGTAACAAGGCACAAGGAGTCGCAGTCGAGGCAAGAAGGTTTCAGCATTCACTGGATTTTTTTTTTTTTTTTTTTGGGCAATTGCTTTGCTGTGTTCTCCAAATTAAAACAGGCACACAAACACTAAACACACACACACACACACACATACACGCACATTCATGCACATATACAGAGAGTAACTGCCACTGGCTCGGAGCCCGGAAGCACAAACACAAAATTTACAACTGGCTGGCGCTCCTAAAGTCCCATTTTGATCTGGCAAACGGCTTGTGGAACAGCAGGAAGAACAGCAACAAGGATGACGAGCAAAAGGAGGAGGGGGGGTCCAGAGGGGAATGCTGCTAGACGAAGAACCGGACCATGCCGTACCGCTGACCGCTGCTCGCGCCTTTTGCAAGTCGGCTTTCAAAGTGAATTCCGTTGGTGGCCGCTGCTCGAGTGTAAATTTGCTCGTTAAATTTGTTGGCACTCTCGACTAATTTGCACTTGTAACGCAATGGGCCAAGGGGGCACAGAAGTCAGTTTTATGCGCTATTTGGGGGGTGAGGGGCGGGTTTAGGTAGTGTAGTCTGCTGCTGTAAGTAAGTTTCCTGGCAAGTTTTTTATTTCAGTAATTGAAAAGACAACCGGCCAAGAAAATGGGCACAAACGAATTGTTGGCCAAAGCAGAGGACGTCAACTTGTTAACATCATTTCCGCGAAGTTCTGCACAGATAACATACATACAAATACACAAATAATAATCCGCAGCAATTAGATATATTTGTATGACAGCTAGTTAGCTATGCTGAAAGCTGAAAGTTACAAGTTTAATGAATCCAGAAGACAACAGGTGATGACAACTGGCAAGAAGCCTTCTTACGAAGGGGGCTTTAGTTGGTTTGGCGTTGACCAACCTCAAGTAAATGTGTAAGAAAAAACTTTTATTTCTTACGGACAATTATAGTGGAAAGGAAAAAGCAGATTGATGAAAGTTTGAATTTTTAATTACATATCTTTTGCTGTAATCTCTATACCCTTCCAGAGGATATTCTGATTTTGTTGCGGAGTTAAAATTACATTGCAGGAGGAGGCGTCTTCAACTCCACGACTCCAGTCCGTTAATGATAAACGCCTTCAATTTACAGTTGCAACAAAGTTTTCAATCAAAGTTCTAAGAGACGAACTCGAACCCCAATAGCGCTTGTCAATGTATCTGATGGATAACAAGATGGCTAGATGGATACGAAACCATCTGGGCGTGCCACAAGCACTAGGGAAGCCGCATAATCAAGCTCATCAGTGGTTGAGTGCCCCGGGGGATGGAGCTTGGGTTTTGGGCAAGGGGGAGTGGGAAGGGGGTTGGGGATTGGAGATTGGAGTATTACCAATCTCATTCGCATGCAGGAGAGCAATCAAGTGGCTTTGGAGCCACAGTCTGGGAACTTTTTGCCGATGAAATGAATAATTGTGCCACATTATGTTGCATTGTTATTCGTCAACGGCAAATCAGTTGCTAAATTAATCGTATTGAATTCATTGGCGTGCCACGAAGCTATCCATCCGGTGGCTCCATTTGCGCAGCCTGCCTGATTGATGGCCCTGAATGTACATATATATATATATATATATATATATATATATTACAGATATGTATCGATAAATGTTCTATAGGCAACAACTTTGTGGAATTGAGATTACGATAAAGAAAGTGAGAGAGAAAGAGAAAGAGACAGGGGGGGGGGGGAGTGGGAGGCTATTTTTAGGTCGCTGGGGAAGCTCAGTGATTACAGCAACCGTTGGCGCCTATTTGCGGGCTAAGTCTGCGATCCGCCAAGCAGCTGTCTCATTATTATGCAGCTCATGAGTCTCGTTAGTGGCAAAGTTATATGAGCATACATCAGCAAGACGCACAACTTTGCAACATGCGGCAGCAGGAGCAGCAAGAGCAGCAACAAGAGCAGCAGCTAGGGATTGAGCTGCGGCTGCTGCTGCTGCGGCTGCGGATGCGACTTGCAAGCGGAAAGTGTTAAGCACAACGTACTAGTAAATAGTACCAACTTGCTGACTTTGCCACCAGTAGTTGCCAACACCAAAGCTAGAACGATGCCACGCGTTGCGTCCTCAACTGAGCTGAAGGCGCGTACAAATAACGGAAGTGGCCCCGACTTGACTTAGACCACCTTCCCACGCCCTCTCTCTCACCACCAACTACCTACGCAACCCACCCGCAGTACTTGCAAATACTGCAAAGCTTTTGCGAATTCGCCGCAAAATGTTGTTGCTAACGCAATGCCAACATGCTCGGGTGTCGGGCTTCGGTTTTGTGCTTCGGTTTTGGTTTCGCCTCTTGGGCTCGCCGCCGTTATATAAGGAGGGGGTGGGGGAGGGGGGATTTGTTTTCAACAAATCGACCATGTTTGCACAATGCAAAAAAAATAAAACGGCCTCCTACCACCACTTCATGGCCCACCACTGATGTCTGCTTGTTAGCCGAACCTTCGAGAATGTTCAGAGAAAACGCCACTACACTGAAATAAAACCAGTTGAAGTGGCGAGTTATTTGGCTCCCACTTTCCCATTTCGCATAAGTATTTTGAAAACAGCATACAAATCGAAAAAAATCAAAACCTTTTTGCTAAGCCGTATTCAGATAATAAAAAACAAAAGCTGAGACATCAAAGTTTTGCACAGCATGGGCAGGCAAGGAATTTTCTAGCAGTGTATGGCACTTACATTGGGACTCAACTCGACAACACGATTAGCTTTAATTAGCTGCAAGTGGACAACGAGAGGCAACTCGAAGTGGCCAAGGGCAATGAACACTTTGGCCCAAGGAATTCAAGTGAATGCCTAACAAGAACAAGCAGAACGACAACAACAGCACACAAGAGGAGAGCTCCAAAAAGTATGCAATGGACGACGAAAGTCCTAATTCAATTATCCAAGTTGCTTGACAACCACCCCTCCACACCCACTACACTATTCCCAGGCAGCCACATGATGATGGTATGAGTTATGGGCCAGCTAATGGCGCTGAAATGAAGTCCGAATGTCCGAATGTCCGAATGTCCGAATGGAGCAAATGAGTGATTTGTGGCAATGTTGCAAGAAAATTTGATGCTAGTTGATCTATGCTGGATAATGTGGCAGCAGCAGCGGCAAATTGTCGGCATTTATGGACAAGGCAAACGCTGCGTAGCAGGTAAACAAAAACTCTTATAGTGTACCACAGACGACAGCCAGACACACCCTGCTGCGATTCGACGTCAAGCGGTGCGTCAAGTTAACTGTTTAGCTAGGCAGCACCAGCAACATCAGCAACATCAGCAACAGCAGCAACATCAGCAGTAGCAGCAGCTGCAACAACAGCCAACAAAATGCATCCCTTGGGCGCAGTTGTTGCCGTTGCATCTGTTAAATTGCACTACAATCGTTTCGGGTAGCTATGAGACTGGGAGTTTGAAAGATTGGGGAGCCAGAGCGTCCGGCAGCTGGGTCCACTGTGTGCTTTCAGTTGGTCGAAAGCGCAGCGAAGCAATAATTAGCAACAACTGGCGAGGGGTTTGAGGAACAACCAGAGCAACTGCCTGCAGCTGGTGTTGCTGGTGATGATGGTGGTGGTGGTGGTGGTGATGATGCTGGTGCTACGTGACGGGGCCATTTTGAGAGCCGAACTTAATTGAAATAAGCGCCAGCTGCAATTATTTTTCAGTCTAATTCGAGCTGCTCCTTGGAGGCCAGTTAAAGGCAGACAACGCCGCAACAAAAAAACTAAAAAAAAAAAAAGGAAAGACCCATTGCCGCCTTTGGTCTGGTTTCCATTTCGTATCTGTATCCGTATTCGCATTCCACATCCACCAGACCGCATCCGCTGGCGCTCTAATTTGTAACCACGTCCGGGTTTCGGCTGTCTGTCTATATTCAATTTCGTATCAGTTGCTGCTCCAATTGAATTTCAATTTGAATTCAATATAACCAGAGTGAGTCATTGTTCGCGAGATGAAGCACATTAAATGCCATATTATAACTTCAATCAATCTATTAAAGAAAATGCCTTCACTTAAATGTAAATATATTCAATTTGATACTGTTAACTTTAACCACCAGCTTGGCAGACTATTATTAACAACTAGGAAAACAATTTTCGATCTTCAATTTGCATTCATTGTTTTATGCGTCTTCCTTAATGGTTAGTCGACTGAGTATAGAATAACTCAAGTAAACACATAAAACAAAACTGATTTAGCTGGCTTATGATCTGATGATACAGATTTTGGAACGGATAGATAGACAGGCTTACTTATTTATAGACTTAGCTCCTCTATTTCCATGAAATGTTGACACTGGGGTCTCGAACGAAAATTAATCCACGTTTCGATTCCAATTCTGGTAGATAAAGTATACAAATAACTCAACTAAAGTATAAAATAATCCCTCAAAAATTACCTGTAGGGACTGATCAAAATTTTGCAGAGCCATAACTTTGTCAAAGCTCAACCGATACCTAAAAACCAGGACAGTAGTATAAATATGAGCGTTCTGGGAAATGGGTTTAAGCGTTGAGTGCTGGGGTGTTTGACTAAAGTTTTTATTGATAAACTATATAAAACGCCAAAGTGCGCAGCGGGATGTTTGTTTGACATGGTCATTGATAAGCTATAAAGAATTGTTCACCGTGTACAGTTCATGCGTTGGAAGTTGAACAATTTTACCATGTTCGGTAACAACCAGAACACCATCGCAGAAAAAATGAACAATTTGGATGCCAACAGGGTCACCACTAATTAAACCGAAGCCTAAGCCGCGGACCCTGGGTGCGCCTGCACCGTGCGCCATCAAAATTGGCGGACGAAGATCCTTTTTTTCGTAAGCGGACAGTCCTTTGATATCCTAGGCCGACAAATGCCAATTTTTTCAAGGATTGCCTCCATGACTGTGAGCTACAGAACAAATAAGCAGTCGCGCAACGCAGAAAAACCAGGGCTTTTTAATCATGGTTTGATGTCTATATAAATCCCACATTCATAGTTGAAAACCCGATTCCTGTGGGGACGGATCAAAACTGTCCACAGTCATAACTCAACCGATTTAAAAAAAAAACCGTCTGTGTCTCCGTCTGTATGAAAAAACGGATCTGGGCAACTATAGGAGCTGCAAAACTTCAAATTTGGAATATAAACTTATATAAATCGCATGCATAAGTAGCGTGATCTATCATTATGATGTTCCACTTTGATGCTTTAGTTTTATGACATTTAGGTTCTGATTCCGATCTAATCGGCAAACATACGGTTCCGATGCCAATTTTGGTAGGACTCCCTGTTTTATACATATCATTTGGAGTTATTCTTGAGTTCCATGAAGTTTGCTTAGGTGCTCTCAGATTATATATAGAATAAATCAAATCACTTGCTGTAATATTCGTTGACTTTGTTTAGGTTTTCATAGCATAGCCAGTGCCAGTGCCAGTGCCTCACAGTTCAGTGATTGAGGTTTGTTGCCTGCTGCCTCATGCTGACTTGGGCAATTTGACAGTTTTGGTAACCATTTGAATTTCGCTTTGTAGCTTTCATGCAATTTGCGCGTTTAATTAGCTGCAACGTCATGTGGCTGCAGCTACATTTTGGCATGTGGCCAAATTCGTGTCTATGTCCGTTGCAATATGCAATTTGTGCAACCATGTCGCAGTCCATCAACACCTTTATATTTTAAACGCTTCTCCAACATCCACCCCCCCTGATTGGGTGGGGTGGTCTCGCCACACCGTCCAGCTGTCTGGCCGCAGAAATTCAATTTGCTACACTCTGTTGCATAATGAATGAAAATGTGGCTGTGGATGTGAATGCCGATACAGTTGCCGTTGCAAAATGTGATTACGACTGCTCTGGCGAATTGTGCCACGGGGTACAACGCAACAGTGGCCAATTGGACCTTTCACCCCCACCCACCCCCTCCCACTCATCCCTTATCCCTTATCGTAAGAGGAATAAAACGGCACCGCTGTCAGCTGCACTGTAACTATTTAAGTTTTTAATTGTATTTTTAAACTAACATCGCCGAAACCAGTTGCTAGTTTTTAAGTGCCAGTCGAGGCTGAAAACGTTTGGCACGGAAAGTCGTGACAAGTGCAACTGGGGCAACAATAATGTCATAACGGTAAACTGAAACGACGACCATCTTTATTAATGCACTCCACGAAAAAAAAAGAAAAAAGACAATTAGAGTAGCAACTGAGGCCCTAAAACTGCCAACGAGATGGTGTGGAAATGACACATTAAGCAAACAATTAAGTTTTTATGCTAGAAATCGGTAGTTTTTGAATTTCTTCTACGAACTTAATTCACTCAGTGCAAATTTACATTAATGTACTTGCACAGCTGCATTATGTTCCTGCAACACTCTTGTTTGTGTGGAGCTCTTTTTAAAAAACACAAAAGTATACTGAAAAAAATGTTAAATGCTTTGCGTTTGCGTGTGAAATTTAAGTTGTGTTCCCTGTGCTTATCCACTTTGAGGTACTTTTAAATCTCTCAGCTTTGAGAACTAATATTTTATATATTCGACATTGATGAATTTCGGATAAGTGGTAAACAAAAATAAATACGCTTTTTCACCTTCGAAACTTTCAATTTCGTTTAAAGCTTTCAGAAACTTATTAATGTGCCAAAACACATGTCCAAGCAATAAACTTTGAGTGCAGTCTTCCTGTGAAGCATTCATGCGTTTTCCAATTGACTTTTGTAGCTTTTCGTCTGACGTGCTCCACAATTTCATTTATTTCCACTCTCATGTCAAATTGATTTGTAATTTACTTTTGGAAAGAGATCGACTGAAATTGAATTTTTTTTTTTTTCTTCATGCTCTCGAACCCAAAACTTGTAAGCCTTAAATAACACCATCTTGATGACTCGCCACACAAGAAGAGCGCTAAATTTCTATACACTTACACACATATCCTTATATAAATATATATATATATATATATATCTTGTAGTACATCTGGTAAGTATGTATCAATGTGGTAATGCTACCAGAAAAAAATTGCTAAGCTGCAATATGCTCCAAGTCCTTGCTGACCGCTGGCACTGGGCAACTGTGCCACACTAGTTACCCCACTGCAACCAGCACCACCTACTACACCTACTACCTACACACCACACACACTCAATGTCCTTTTACTTAACTTTACTGTACTCCGCCACGCCGGTACCCCAACAATTCGCAGCTCGTTACTCTCTTTCCTTACTTTTTGCTGTTGACCGCTTGGGGCTGCAATTTGGCCAGTGCCAATGTGAGCGGAATGCGCTGCTTTGTGGCATCAACAAGAACATACCACTCGAGGGCGACTCTAAGATCCTACTGCTTCTGCTTCCACCTCTGGTTCGTTATTTTTTCTCTTCTATTTTGCTAAATCGACTTTGATTTGCCGCTGCTGCTCGCCCCCAACTGACCGAACCGAACCAAAAGCATTTCCTCCTGTAGCCAGAATGCAGCCATTTTTTATGCTTCGTTGCGCAACAGCTCACACACACAGACGCAGACACACACACACACACACACACACACACACGGGCATAGTTGGGCACATTTGTTAGCAAAAGCAAAGCAAACACAACTTTTGCTGCAGCTGAAGACTGTCAGCCGCAACCCGCAATCGTAGACCTAAAGTCAAAGCCAAAACCAAAGCAAAGCGATTGTAAGAGCGCAATCTATAAATATCTAAAAATCCCATAAAACTCGAGGACGTGGCATGTGGCAAGAGCAACGAGTTGGGCGCGCCAGTAAATGTCATCATTGAGATTGTGTGCAGCAGCAGCAGCAGCAACAGCAGCAGCAGCAGCAGCAGCGGCAGCATCAGAAGATGCAGCAGAACAGGCAGCCGCAACCAAAGTGAACCCAGGTGAGGGCCACCTGCTCCCTGGCTACCTATTCCACATCAGTTGGCCAGGGAGCAGTATGAGTAAGCGGGTGGGGAGGGCGGCATGCCGTTCGCCTACCAATTTACTACGGTTGCACTTGCTGAGGCGTTTGCTTTCCAATTGATCAATTCAACGACGAGCCGTGGATTATCAAAACTTCTCATGGCACAGCAACAACACATATCTCTGTGTGTGTGTGTGTGTGTGTGTGTGTGTGTGTGTGTGTGTGTATGCATAAGCACGTGTGTGTGTGCGTGTGTTTGTGTACTTCTAATAGAGATGCGTGCGTGCCACAAAGTCAGAAAATGGTGTAGTCAGTACATATGGTATCAGTATCAGTATCGACCGATCTAGAAACAATATGCTGATTTTGAAAATGTATATTTAGGTGATATAATAACGAACAGCAAGGGTATGCAAACTTCGGTGTGCCCCTTCTATACATTTCTTATTTAATTAGGTACTGTGTTTTTTCTATTTTTCTTTACTTCCGATAATGAACATATCGTGTACGGCTCAACGCACGCTCGTGTCACGAAAGCTAACACGAATTGCTCGCAAATCAAGTGTCTACATTTTTATTTAACATATATAATATAATATATATATATATGTATTATATAATATATAAATATGTGTGTGTGTGTGTGTGTTTGTAAGTGATTTTGTGTGTGTGCTTAGACAATATTTGTGGATGATTGCATGCTTGTGCAAACGGCTTTCATGTACGTGAACAGCAAATTTATTTGCACGAGTGCAATGGATGCTGGTGCCATGTTTGGTACCCGAAACCAGAGACCAGGGAGAGACCGAACCCCCCGTCCCCGAGGCAAGTTCAGACCCCAGCTGCACTCTGCAGCAGACCAGCATCAACATACATATACGTGTAGTCCACACTACACTCAGAAAATAATCGCGCAGAATTTTCGAAATTCGCCAAGTGTTCCGCACCTTTTTTTTTCAGAATAAAAAAGCAAATTTCTAAGATTGAATGTTTTGGCTTTCTGAAAACCAGGGATTTTATTTCATAATTTCAGGATGGATTTTTCTAAAATTTAGAAAAAATATGTTGCATTTCCAGTGTGTTGTTTTCAATTTGAATACACAAATTTAAATATTTCTAAAAAAAAAAACGTTTTGCTTGGGATTGCGATTAATTTTTTAGAAAAATAGTTTGTAATATTTAAAAATTATTTCTAAAACCAAGAAAAGTGTTCTTGGATTCGGAATGGTTTTTTGCCTGAGCACATACTACATATAGCTCCAGTTCGTTTCTATTTAGAAATTTACCTGTGAATGCGATGCGCTGTCAAAGTTTGCCATTGCCAAATGCTTCGCTCGTTTGCCCCGGCCTCTGATGTGCACCATAAAAGTCTGTTGCATAATCCAATTTCGCATTTGCTCGCACAAATGCATCTGAGCGATGAACGGGTGGTAGGGTTTTGGGACTGAAGAGGAAGCGAAAGGGTGGGGGGGGGGGTGTGACTGTTTGAGCTTGAAGTTGGTCCTGCGTATTGATGGGGGTGGGGACTGATTGGTTGGGTGGGGATTATGCAGACTTTTGGTGCTGTCAACGCAACTTGTTCGCATTGGAAATTCGATGAGCGCCTACCCAAACCCGATATGGACCGACTTACCATAGAAAATCGTCGTTGATAACGTAAACCGCTTTGATTTTTATTTAACTGCACATTTCGCTTAGGGCGAAACACAGCTTCAATGCCGTCACTGCAATTCCGCCAACTCAGTACCAAGTCAATACTAACTCCTACTATTTGCCAGTGGCGAACTGCTTTTGCGACAATCCAACAATTTCTGGGCCCTATTTCGCATTCAGCTCTATTGACATTTAATGGCAACTTGTGGTGAAATTTTGCTGATGCTGCTCGAATTCCTGCGGTTTTGCCACCCAAATTTTCATGAATTTTCACAAAATTTACCCAATTCATTCAGTTGGCAATTTTACGGTTTTTTTTTCCTTTGGTTTTGTATTTTTTTCTACCCATTCGTATTCCCATTTCCATTTTCCACGTATTTCTTTTATCTATATATTTATTTATTCGTTGGATTGCTGCTCAGTTGCCGTTGAAATTGATAATTTAGAAAATTGCTAGCAAATGTCAAAACAAATGTCGCGCACTCCAACCCACACAACCCACACAACCCAAACCCTAACCAACTGCATGTCGGCATCATTGATGTGGGCGCAAAAGCTGTTCTCATTTAACAATCAATTCGTAATGGTTTTCATGGTGACTGCACTCCCCATCTGGTTAGAGAGTGCATTGGGTGGCAACTTAAAGTCACGAGGCACATGCTTAAGGAACAAAGAGGATCTCTCAAAATAGACTTGTTGTAGCTTTATTAGTACATTAAAATTGTTGAAAAATGTTTAGATATTATTTTGTTTAAGTTAAAGTACTTTCAATATGAAAGAATGACTAAAAGCAAACAATCTGCGCAATAAGCATAGCTTAGCTCTTTAAAAAGCATATATTCTAGTTTTTTATGCCAGGTAGTTTGACTCTGATTGAGTGAGTCTCGAGTTCTCCAGCTATCAAACACATCCGGAATCTGGCTGTTGCATTTACTTTGCTCTGTAAGCACTGCAATATGCAAACTCTTCTTTTCCGGCACTTTTCCCTGTAGCTTTCTGCTGATACATGGCACACGCCTTGCTCTCTCTCAAGAAAACCTGCTTCTAGTTTAAGTATTTATTTGGTGCTTCGCTAGCTTTTGACTTGAGGGTAGTCGGATTTTGTGAACAGGCATGTCACCAATTGAAAACCATTTTTAAGCTTAACATGGGGTAAATGGAAATATTATAAATTTATAATGGGAACTTTAGCTGTAAAATTATGAGAATTTTAAGTCATTCGTAATTTTTGGCTTTAAAAGGAGGTGATTAATGGTAATCTACATATGACTATTTGGTGACTCTAACTCCATGGCCATAAATATAGCGATTTTTGAAGGAATTCACCAGAAATCTACTTAAGAAATTAGGTGCTATTATTATAATTGGAGGAGTTCGTGCATTGTGACCTGGTGGGATCTATTGTGCCCCCTTCTGATTCAATCATTTTTGTCAGTTTGAGTACTTCTATGACTTCTGATTCGAAAAAGTGTTAAACTAGGATTTTGCACCCTCATCTGCCCAAGGAGACACACTCCGCTGTTATGTGCTTTGAGGGTTCCTCCTTTTTGTCACAAAATCGCCAGATTCCAGTGACCTCTTGGTCCACTCTGGCATTAAACTAGTGGTAAATATAAGGTTTTATCGCCTTTGCATTTTTTCTGATATGGTCATAGACCAATACGTATTCCAAGTGTTTAGCTTCAAGGGTAGATGATATGTAGATAATATGTACACTCTTCTGCATATAAAGGGAATTGTTTTTCACACTTAATTAAAAAACTTTATTCTTTGAGCGCATATTTATATACTTTATACTATATATTATATTATTTACTTGTCTGAGTATGGGAAAATATGCATAAATTACATATATACCAACAGATGCTTCTGACATTGCTCGGATTAATGCACAATCAGCTTAAAACTCTAAAAACCAAACCGAAACTATAAAGCATAATAACACAACAACAACACAGCAACAACAACGCTGGCAGTGACAATGTTGTAAAGTTTATTTTCGCATTTAACTTGCATACGTTTGCGGCGTTTTGTGTAAGCAAGGATTGGCTGAGGAGTGTTGTTAGAGTTTTAGATGGAGAGAAGTGTTATTATACAGGCACCCATTCCAGCGCGCCCTCTTACGCTGAGTGAAAAGGGCGAGGGAGTGAAAGCATCTGCGTTTATCCATCTGTGAAGTGCCTTTCTATCTGCAGCAGGCAGCAAAATGTTTGTCAAACTGCCAAAATGTCCGCCGGCTGACTGACAACTGGGCAACAAAGAGGACCGAAAGGGGAGTGGCCAGAGTTGGGGGTTGGGAGTTGGGAATCGCGCACAGTGTGCGACAGTCAAAGAGATTTGCAATTCACATACATAAACAATGACAACCAGGCAACAGGAACTTCAGGCAATAGGCATCATTCAGTGCACAGCAGGAGGCAGCATTGCAGATGCCAAAGCCATCGGACAACTAGCAATGCAAATCGACTTTATTTATGACTCTGCTGAATACATGTGTGTGTTGTGTGTGTGTGTGTGTGTGTGTGTGTGTGCCATAGTGCGTGGGTGAGAGCTCTAATGGGCATTACATATACTCTGAAATAAAACACAAATATATGAGCAAGAATGTGGTTGACTGAAGTATTCCCTAGGATTAGGTAAATCGATGTAAGATCTTATAAATTATATGGCCTAAGCTAGCCCAAAACACAGTTGCAATAATGCCCCTTATAAAACATCTTCAATTTAATTTGAGTGTCAGTCTATGCCAATTTCTAGTTCATTTATCTATGATATATACATAAGAAGTTGTTGTCTAATAAACTAAATTGCATTTAATTAAATACTCAATCTACAAACTTTATAACACCCCATTTTGATCAATTTGGAGTTACAGGGTATTGGTGTAAAACGTATTTGGACACAACAACTTTTTCAAATTTTTCCCATTTGTTTTTTAACACAATTCAAGGCAAATTTGTATAATTGGTGAAAGGGTTTTTAGCAATTGACGTAACCGGTTATGTGCAGAGTTTGTGGGAGAAAGCAATCCAAAGTTAGATAGATGCTTTTAGGCAATTGGACAACTAATATGCTCGCTTTCAAGTGCTTGGCCACAGGGTATACAAATAATCCAATCTCTTTCACTCGAATGCGAGCGTATCTGGGGAGCTAAACCGGACTCATAATCTCACATTGCGGCTTACTCCGTGCATGCATTTGACTTTTCTCCATGTCACACATCGAAGTACATACATATAGAGTTTAGCCATTGACAGTTGCAGTTTGCGGTTACAGTTAGCCTCTGCTGTATTTGATTTGAATTCGCCAACGTGCCCACACTTGTGACATACAAATTGTTACAGTTGGTTTGGTTTTGAAACAGAGAACGAAAATGCATTCTCAACACAAAATAGTAAGTCAGAATTTAAGGACCTTTCATTGTTGAACGGAATGCCAATATACAAATTGGCATAACTTCTTCAGCTTTAAATCTATATTGATAAAACTTTAATTAGGAATGACTGCTAAGAGTGGCTCACCCCTCAAATTTGAATCCATGCTGCCCCACTGTGAGTAGTGAACTTTGGCATCACAGCCATATATTTAAAATCAATCTTTTAAAATCAAACTTCAAAATTCATAAAAAGATGACATTTAGACTCGAGCTGTCTGCTCTCTCTCTGACGAGCAGGCCTTCATTTTATTGAAAATCCTTAAACCTACATGTCTTAATTATCTAAATCAGCCGCTTGTAAGGTGATCGCCATAAACCTCGTCTGCGATCTCTAAAAATAGCTTGACCCTCAAGTACCTTGAGAATTCCGCGTGAGTGCGCCATTTGTTAAGAGCGTCACATTTTCATACGTGAACAGTCGAAGTTCGCTTATATTGTTCATAGCATGAATGTGTCAGCTGCCTGATTACATTTGTAACTCGGATAACCTGGCTTTGGCAGAAGCACTGCCCTCCCACGATGGATTTAATAATGAAACCACGCGTGGTTCGTGCTGCTCGTACCTCAATCATCTGCCTGATGCAAGTGGCTCTCATGGTTTGGGACACGTGCATGTCGGGCGCCGTTGTTGCCAATCGGAGTCCTTGAGCAGAGCGCCAGGACAAAATCCCCATTGGCAATGTGCATGCAAACACGTTTCTGATTAGAAATCATCCAAAATGACAGCAGCGAAAGTCAACTTGATGATGGAATGTTCGCATTCATTTTAAAATACGGCAAGCAAATACCCTGCTTAATATTAGTATGATTATTGAAATTCTCGTTGTTGTTTAATAATATACATACACGATAGAGATCAATAACATCTATAATTAATCGGAGCTTAACATGAATGTGCACAACGAAATTCGTTAAACTATTCTTAAAAAGATATCAAGGAACATTCTACATTAATAATTTGCCACATCGACATCGTATTTACTGTTAAGCCTGCAACTATATATATATAAATACGTACACCTTTGTACATATTTATATAACTAACTCGCATAAGGAAATACTTAAAAGAAAGGGTTCAACTTCATTATTTGGGCATTTTTGTGCCATGATTGCCTGCAGCTGTTCTTAAGTTCTGTACACAAGTATTTATATGCATTATTATCGTTAGCAGTGAAGAGCCTGAGGGCTGCTTAAGGTTCTAATGGTAATCATTAGTCCCATAGTTGGGGCTGCAAAGGCAGGGTTGGGAGTTGGTTGGGGAGTGGGTGGGGTGTGTAGCAAATTTATGCAACAGCTTTTGCAGCTGGCATCAAAATGCTTAATCAACTTGTTCTAAATTGTGCAAAAATTAAATTTTTTCCCTGGCAAATCGCATTATAAATGCGAGAGAGCGTAAGATATAAAAATTTCAATTTTTGAAATGCAAATGGAATACAAATATTTGCATAAACACGGGCAGAGCTCGCAAAGAGAATGGAGAGCACAGGCCAACACCAACGACCATCTGCCAGTTCAGCATGGCTTAGGAATTTTTTTTTATTTTATTTTTTTTTTTTTTGCAAGGACGCAGCTTAAAACAAGTTCATAATGTGCTGACTACCCAATACCCTGTACATTTGGATTTTGACCAACATTTAATTACCCAAGACTTGTACACAATTTATTAATTATTAACTTGTGCAAAGAGAGTATGGAATGAACTCAAAAAGAGTTTGATAATCGATTTTCAAATAAATTGAGAATTAAACACATCAACAAACTGGTATTACACATTCGAAATCGATTCAGTTTTTCATGTGGAATGACTGAATAATTTTTTAATCATCTCACCGACCATCGGCATTTTATCCAGGCAAACATGCTTAACTGTTCACATTGTGTCATGTCGATTGATCGCTACAAAATGCCAATTAAATTCGACACCAAAGTGAACGAGGATTGTAATTTGAAAATGCTGAATTCAACCGTGGATGCAGCCGCAGCTGCACTTCAGCGCCCCCATCTCTGCCCCACTTCAGCAGCTCCCCACACCAAATCATTACCATTCATAGTCGCTCAAAAACGCTGGCAAGCAGCGCTAATCAATGTTGAAATATGCGGGTCGAGCGGTTGGGTGTTGAACAGGGGTTGCTGCTGTAAGGGAAGAGGTAGGTGGCGGGTGGGGGGGGAGGGGGATGATGGTGGTTGCTTTTGGTGTGCGGGTAGTGTTTGGCTGTCTGTTTGCTCGACTTCAATCAATATGGAAAATAAGAACGTGATTCATATTCAGTACGCGCAGCGCTCAACTGAAATGAGCAGCAGCAACAATTCGGGATGGGGGCGAGGACACTGAAAAAGGAAATTAAATACACGCTCTACTAGTGTTGTAGTTGGGGTGTGGGGTGGTGGGTGGTGGGTGGTGGTGTGCGGGTCCTATTTATTTGCAGTACGGAAATTACGGCTGAGACAAAATAAGCAACTTACGCATAAAAAAATCTTATAAATGAATAATAAATTTGAGGATTACGAGCACAACAAATAATGATTATTGAACGATTTGTTGTGACACTTGAAAGCGTTTTCACGCTACGTTCGAGTGTCCCAAGTCTAAGTCTATGAAAGCGGAAAAAAAACAACAACGCCCACTCTCAAAAAATGGCAAGAGCCTTCATCTACTGCAGGCTTAGATGTAGACTTGCCTAACTTAGGAGGTAGATTTTTGTGACACTTTTTCTAAGATTGGGAAGTCAATTTTTTTATTCAACCCGACACCAATAATTGGGAGAGTCTATATCTCTCCTAATTTTACAGATAAAATCACCAAATTTATGAGGCACATTAATGATTATTCAATGGTATGGCACATTCACATTCTGCTGCTCCATTGCCAGCCCGAGATGAAGGTTGGTTGCCACCTGTTATCAGTTGCTAATACATTGAAAACAGAATATTCCGCAATTGGTTACACCAGATTGCAACGTTCTCGCTTGTTTTATATACTTTGATACCATAGGTATCATATTCAATTGGTTTAGAGCATTGTCCATCATGGTGTCTGTCCTTCAAACATGGAATATATACTGGTCTGTGCCCGTGTCCGATAACGTACAAATTTGTGTGCTACGTCCACAAGGAGAATAAGATACCGATAAAAGTGATAAAATCGCAAATCGATAAAGCCAGATATCTCCCTCAATTGTCTGATTAGTGCTAGTGTGGAGATATAGTGATAGAATTAAGTATATGCATTTGTTAAGTATATCGCCTCGGGTTCCTCACCTTATTGTTCAGAAAGTAAAATTATAAATTTGAAAGTTGTGGCTTTTTTTTTGGATTTTTCTAAAATTCTAAATTCTAAAATGTTTAACCTCGAGGATGGTGCTTTCTATATGTATTAGCATTTTTGTAGCTTTAAATATATTATTTAAAAGTATATTATTATTTAAAAGTTGTATAAAAAATCAACATATTCGGTTATTTAGGGCAAGGCTTTCTAATTTTAGGAAAAAGGTTTTCTCATGTTTAGAAATTATTTCGAAAAACAAGAAGAACTCTCTAATTTGTATACGATTCTGTAAATATGAGAGGGATTTTATTAGAGTGTACTCAATTCAATATATTGCATATGTGAGTATCTAAGGGTATTTCAAATTCGATACCTCCGTAAAAAAGAAAATAAACTTTTTTGTCTTTATTGAAATTTATGATTTCTGAAACAAAATTTATGTTGTTTTGCATTTGGTGAGTGTGTGTGTGTCTGTGTGTGTGTGTGGGTGTGAGGGGTTGTGTGTGTCTGGGTGTGTTTGTGAGTGTGGTTAAAAGCATAAAATAAACCTCAAATGCTCGTAAAATGCCGTACGTACACAAACCCAAAAGACCCAACGGAACCCGAATTGTGTAAATGCCATCGCCTTTATTCAGTAACGCTTCTTGAGCCCTTCCGGTAGTCTAGCCGCACACACACACACACACACACACACACACACACACACACACACACAAACAGAGGCACGCATTCACAATTCAACCGCTCGAAGTTCCTCTATGTGTCTCTCTCTCGCTCTCTCTCGCTCTCTCTCGCTTGCTCATACGCTGCTGGGCTGTGCGGTTTTCTTTTGCCCAGATATGGTACTCGGGCCAACGCGCGTGAATTATTTAATTCGAATAAATATTGAAAACTCAATTTTTTATGATATTTTCTTGTTGGTTTATTGCGCTTTTGTGGCATTTTAATATCGAATAACCCTGCTGCGAGTGTCGCCATTTGTCTGTGTGTCCGTGTATGTGTCCGTGTGTGTGCCTGTGTGTGTGTTTACCTTGGACATGCATATAACAACCGAAGTTACACAGAGCTGAATGTGTGCGGTTATAAGCTCATAAATTGAAAATTGTTGTTGTGCTTGCCAAGCTAATAGCAAAGATACACAGCAATGTTTATGGGTAGTCAGCTGGAGTTCGTTACATATTGTTTATAGCTGCAAATGACAATTAGGTAACAAATATGAAGTAAATGGAGCCAAGTCCAGCTAATTATGTGAGACAAACAAATGGCGTTCACGCCGTGGAGCACAATCTTCTCATAAATTTCCATTTTATTGCTTCGATAAGCGCTTAAACGGCTCGGGGGATTTTGGATGCGTACATAATTATCTAAACTGGCTTCAAAATCGATTCAACTTTTGCAATCAAGCCGAACATTAAGCAAAAAGCCCACAAATGTTTGAATAATGTGTAATAAAATAACTTAATGCGAATTTTTGAAAAGAAAGCTCAACATTTCAGATGGTATGCAACTTATGCCATTGAACTTTGCTATGGTTGTTTAAATATACGTATTTTTATTAATTTTAATTATAATTTTGTAGAAAATCACCCTGAAAACTATAATCATCCTGAAAAAAAAAAGTTTCTGTTGATTTTCGAAATAGTTTGCAAATAAATGAAAAGAAATTAAATAGACTTTCACTAATTCCTCAATCCCAAAATTATCCCAAAAAATCCAAATACTCATTTTTAGATAGAAAATCCTTTCTAAAATTCAGAAACAAGTAATGAAATTTTCAGGTTAGCTGTCCTCTCCGCGTATCTCAGTAGGAAGTCACTCGACTCGCGACTAACCAAGGATAGTGTTTTCAACTCTGCTTGAGTTTTTTTCGAAATGAAATGAAATTATTTCAATTTATAAGCTATCTGCAATATTTGTATATGTGAAATCTAAAAATACGAATGTTTATCAATAATAAGAACCAGAAAAGGATAATTTTAGAAGTTCTTCGTCTACATATGGAACAAACACCCAAATTAAGAAGAGAAAAGCAATGATTTTTAGCAATAAATTATCTGATTCATAAATAGAGTTAAATTTTGAGCCATTTGAGAGAATATATTTAATGTGAAAACTGCAAGAAATTTTAAACACACACTGCAAGTGTTTATAATCTGTTTGTATGTATGTCTGCATATCCGTCTGTCTATGTGGGTGCAAGTCCTGAAATTGAGTACACACACATTTACCATTCAAAATAATCCCAAGTAGAAGAAAATGTGTAAAATTTGTGTTGGTCTCACTGATTAAGTATGGCTTACGGGCTGTAGTCGGTCAGCCTTGGTGAAATCCTCTGAAAACCGAAAGATGTATAGACCAGTCCGGCAACTATGTGCGATACGATGATACTGTCTAGCATACAAAAGGAGTACAAGGATGAAGGCAACTGACATGGAAAATCGCAATAATATTTTTCCACTTCAGACCTCTGTGTGTGTGTGTGTGTGTGTGTGTGTGTGTGTGTGTGTGTGGGCGTGTGTGTGTGTGTGAGTGTATAGCTTAGTTGCTTGTTTGCTTGCGTCGGATTGCCCAAACTTTTAAGTGGGTACAATCCGTACTCGTATGCATTGGCCACTGCTGGCAAGGCCAGGTATGTGCTCGAATATGCCAAGAGGACTATTGGAGCGGCCCTGGAGACTGGTGCTATGGGCGTTTCCCTGGCAGCCCAAGTCTATGCGATTTTGTTGGGCCGAGCAACCGCAGATGCCCACACTAGGAAATAGAATTGAAACAGAGTACTCGGCTTGCATATGCTCAAATATGTATAACTTATATTTGTTTGTTGCTAGTTTCGTGTAGTTTTTAGTTACAATAACGTTTGGATTAAATTGTACAATGCATTTGTAGCCACATCTCAGATCCACTCTCTGCGTTAAACTCGTTGCTCTCTATGTTGTACGATAAGGGACATATGGTCCATATAATAGGATTTAGCGATTTATTAGGTACTTATGCGTTTCAGGTTATCAGGTTATCAGGTTACTCGTAAAGCCTTGTCTTAGTAATCTTAACAGTCGATTGGATGTAGAAAGCTCTGGATATGATCACCAAGCTTATTCCTATGAAATAATATAAATATTTTAAATATAGTATGAAAAGCAATTGCGCCACAGTCGCTTACCCAAGATCGAATCCTTTCCGGCTGCTGTTCAACTTGGTATATAGTAGTAACAGAATCAGCGCCTGGCCAGTAACCAAAAGTCCTTGTTGGCAGTAGTTATTGCTTAACCAACTAATTGCCTTTTTCTGGGTGGTGTGCATTTGGTTTTCCAGACTCTCGTCTAAATACATTAGCGACAAATCTCGTTCCTGTCTTCGCTGGGTAGTCAACTTCCGATCGACTTCCTGTTCTCGCTCCTGCCGTCGTTCCTCCTGTCGTGGATCTTCTCGTCGGAGATCAGTATATCGCTCTCGTCGGCTTTCATCACGATCCACATTTCGTGAAAGACTGTCTCGCCTCTCTTCCAAACGATTATCATTACGATTATCTTTGCGCTCACGGACTTCCCGTTCCTGTCGTCGGGACAGTTCTTTCTCCATACGATTTACTCGCTCTGTATTCAGACGATAGCGGTCCTCACGCTCCTGTCTTCGAGATAGGTCTCGTTCCTCCCGTCGGATTTCATTTCGATCCTCACGCCTGAGGTTGTCTCGTTCCTCACTGCGGACGAGATTGTCTCCTCGTACTTCCATGCGATTTACAGTACGAGTATCTAAGCGAACGCGATCTTCTCGTACTTGTCTTCGTGTCAAATCATTCGCCACCCTCCGCTCCATACCCACACGAGAGTGGTTTTCACTCTCATGTCGTTGAGATGAATCTCGTTCGTTACGCGTTATATCAATGCGACGAACTTCCATACGATTTTCTAATCGACTATTAAGAGAATCTTCTCGTTCTTGTCTTCTGGTCAAGTCTCTTGCCTCCCGTCGCATTTCCTCTCTATTTTGTCGTCTGCCTATTTGCTCCACTTCCATTCCGCGGCTGTTTTCACGTTCCTGACTTCGAGATATAGCTCGTTCCTCATGCCGATGACTGGCACGTTCCTCTCGGCGAAGACTATCTCGTTCTCTGTCAACGCGGACCTCACGTCGTAGATAATCACGTTCTTGCCGTTGCTGATCTTCTCGTTCCTCACGTCGGAAATCACCTTGTTGATTCCGCCGAAGAGTGCCTCGCTGTCCTCGTTTTAGATCGTCTCGATCAACTTGTTTGTGATGGCGAACAGTTGAGCGCTCTTCAACTTCTCGTTGCAGCCTTCGGGTAAGGTCTCTTTCCTCTCCGTCCACCCGATTATCCATTCGCTCGACATCCAAAAGTTGGCGTTCTTCACGCTCCTGTCTTCGAGAAACATCTCGTTCTTCTAGTCGGATACTAACTCGGTCCTCACGACGGAGATGGGTTCGCTCCATTTGTCGGAGATTGGCTCGCTCTTCAAGGCGGAGATTGTCTCGCGCCCCGTGTAGATTATTAACGCGATCCTCTCGTCTTGATAGAGAGTCTTCACGCTCCTGTCTTCGAGAAACATCTCGTTCTTCTCGTCGGAGACTAGCTAGGTCCTCTCGTCGGAGATCGGTTCGCTCCACTTGTCTGAGATTGTCTCGCTCCTCTCGGCGGAGATTGTCTCGCTCCTCTCGTCGGAGATTGTCTCGCGCCTCCTGTAGATTATTAACGCGATCCTCTCGTCTTGATAGAGAGTCTTCACGCTCCTGTCTTCGAGTAACATCTCGTTCTTCTCGTCGGATACTAGCTCGGTCCTCTCGTCGGAGATTGTCTCGCTCCTCATGTAGATTATTAACGCGATCCTCTCGTCTGGATAGAGAGTCTTCACGCTCCTGTCTTCGAGAAACATCTCGTTCTTCTCGTCGGAGACTAGCTGGGTCCTCTCGTCGAAGATCGGTTCGCTCCACTTGACGGAGAATATCTCCCTCCTCTCGGCGGAGATTGTCTCGCTCATCTCGTCGAAGATTGTCTCGCTCCTCTCGTCGGAGATTGTCTTGCTCTTCTCGTCGGAGATCATCTCGCGCCTCGTGTAGATTATTAACGCGATCCTCTTGTCTGGATAGATAGTCTTCACGCTCCTGTCTTCGAGAAATATCTCGCTCTTCACGACGGAGATCGTCTCGCTCCTCCCGTCGGCTGTCATCACGTTCCTCACGCAGTGAGCGATCAGCGCGTCGATCTTCACGTTCCTGTGTTCGAGCTAGGTTATTATCCGCCCTTCGCAAGCTCTCCCGACTTACGCGTATTTCCATTCGCTCCGCATCTACACGTTGATGGCCATTACGTTCTTGCCTTGGAGATATATCTCGTTGCTCTCGTTGCAAATCATCGCGTTCCTCTCGCCGGAGCCCTTCTCGGTCCTTACGTCGATGTTCGTCTCCGTCCTCATGCCGGCGATCATCGCGTTCAACTAATCGTAGATCAATGCGTCGGGAGAGATCATCTCGCCGCATATCCCCGCGATAAGCATTGCGAGTATTAAGCTGCGAATCACGATCGCGATTCATTTGCCTGCCCAGACGACTTTGCATACGCTCTACATCCACACGTCCGCTGTGTTCACGGTTTTCCCTTCGAGACACATCCCTTTCCTCTCGTTGCAAATCGTCGCGTTCCTCTCGTCGGCGGCTATCGTGTTCCTCTCGTCGGCGGTCATCGCGTTCCTCACGTTGTAAGTCTTCGCGTTCCTCTCGTTGGAGCTGCTCTCGATCCTCCCGTCGATGACTATCTCGTTCCTCACGTCGAAGATCATCTCGGCGAGAGAGATCAACCCGTCGAGCTTCTCTGCGATTGACTTGCCTCTCTTCTCGCTCGAGTTTTCGTAACAAGTCATTCTCCTCGCGCCCAGAAGCACGTTCGATTTGTCGGTTATCTTCTCGCTTTAAGCGCCCGTTCTCGAGTTTGTCATTCCGCTCAACCATTTGTCTGTACACAAGATGTTCATCATAATCTTCCAGCTCGCCTCGGCGGTCTTCCATCAACCGATCCACCGAGCCCAATGGACACTGCTGGACACGACTGCCGCAAGTCTGACTGTCAGCGTGCGCGAAGCCGAACCAGACCAACTGGGTAAGCAGTATGAAGATATTGAGCCTCAGCCATTGTCGATTTGCGGCCATCTCAGTGTTAATGATACTCCCAAGCAAATGCGTTTTCCAGCTACAGTTTATTAGCAACGGTCTCGCAATTCGATTAAACTCTGTATTACCAGTTACCTCAGCAAGCTTCGGAACTTGAATGATTTTCTCTGCTGCGATGTTCCGTTTTTATACAAACATTTTTAGCCAAGGACCCAATTGGAAGGACAGCGCCCACGCAACGTTTAAGACGCAGTTTTCCGAGTGAACTTCTATTTGCCACTGATTGATTTAATTTCGCTTATCGCAAATGTGCACCAATGCGCATCGTCCATGCCACAGCTACAACTCCGCTGAAGTGTTTCTAATACGTACATACTGTTTCCAATCAACAAATTTCATGAATGAAATTGAAACCTTTCAATGACGTCAATGAAAATAGAACCCTGTCACCAAATATATTGATTTTTAGTTGCTCAAAATATTTGAAGTATCGTTTGCGCTTGTGTTGTTGAAGTTGTGGATATGTATTTATTTAATACGCATAAGAATATACAAGTGAAACCTACAGGGCATATTCCAAGCGAGTGTGGTGCATTGGAACACTTTGACTTGATCTTTAATCATGTGTAACATTCAGCTTTAACATAGACATGGACAGTAAATATCCGCTTTGAGTACATACCCTATATATGTTGATTGATGGAATGTAAAAAAATCGTCCTATATATTCACTCGCCCTAAAAATTATAAAGTTTTTCTTGTTTTTTTTTAAATAATTTCCATATGTAAGAAAACATATTTCTTGAAATTTTAATTGGTTTTTGTTTACCTGAAATGCAAACTCAGGTTTTAACGAAGCCACAAGCTTCAATTTTATAATTTTACTTTGTGAATATTAAAGCGAAGAATCCCTGGAGCCAAAACTAAAGCGAATTTCTAAAATTCTGTGAGATTTTTTTTCCGAGTGCACACTTAGCCTATATATTGCTTGCTGAAATGAAAACAAAAATCGTCGGAAGTCACGTCAAGGATATAAGCATATAAGTACAAGCACATGTTAAGCAGGCGAGACTGCCGAGCATAGTCTGGTGTTTGGGCTGTGTGCACAATTGCGATAAGAGTGCTTCCAATCAAAATCGAATTAAAGTGCAATGAACAATATGCTTGAGCAGTGTTGGACAAGAGCTCAATAAATGAATCAGGTTAGATGCGCAACTGGGCGTAAAATTGTGTACACGAGACGCAGATGGGGCCCAGCTGAAATAACGGTATAAAAGGAGCCACTTGTCGCCCACACGGCTGACAGTTGTGCTTCAACTTGGGGCGTGAACGCCTCCAACGATAGTCGCCCCGCGCGACAATTCGGTGGTGCGGCGGCGCAACGGCTAGTCAGAAAACAAATTGGAAAACAAGTTTAATCAGTGAGAGGTAAAGTTAAGCAGCAGTGCTAATGGTATTCATAATACTTTACGGCACTCTTTCAGCGCTCTGGAGGAGCAGTGCTTGACAACACTCTTGTTCGACTACCCTACTAGTAAGGAAGATGTGAATCGCCATTATGGAGAACTCTACTGGAGAAAACTACAAAACTACAATATTTTTGATGGAAATTTAGTACAGTTGCACTTGTAATCCCACTAGTTAACCGACTCGTAATGGATGTACGTAAACTAATCACATATAGTATTATATTAATGAATGTCTATGTATATGTATAAACATGTTAACTAATTTACCATAGCGGTCCTATGCCGTAGTTAAATGTTGCTGTTGTTTGGGATCGTATTGTCAACAGAATGGCAAATGTCTTCTTGTCAAGATTCGATTAGCACTTAAATTTATTAAAAATATATGCATTAGAAACAATATTCTTCAATATATATATATACAAACATATGTAATTCACAAATTTATCACATTTAGCAGTTGATACTGTTACACACATGTCTGCCACGTCTAAAGAAAGGCAGCATGCAAGAAGCACAGATGATAATATACCACTTAAATAACATAACCGTGTCCAAGTTTGGCACCTGCTTACATACATATGTACTCTATACTCGTAAATCGCAAAATAAACTAAACTTACCCATGTGTTGAACAAACAAAGATGATTGGAATTTCTTTATCTTATTATTCGAAATGCTATTTTTAATATTTTCAAACTGCCGAATTTAAATTTAGTTTGGACGTTTGGTCAAAATGTATGTAATTAAAGAAAAGCTATGGAAAATCGTGTGTGTTATGAATCTGCTATTGTAATTGATGTCATTATTAAAGCATATTTTTAGGGGAGAAATATCAAAGCTACTCTTCCACAAATCAGAAGCATAGTTCTGGACTGAGTCAATAGGCAAGGATAATTCTTTAAAAAAATATATATATATATCTATCTCGGCCAAATCCGTTAATGTTTTGCAAAGGATATAATGCGCAAGGATGAGCTCTACCTATCAAAAATGTTCAGAAAATTTCAATGAGTCAAAGTAAGACAATAGTTTTTAAATGCGAGCCCAGAAACCCAGAATACAAACCGGCAATAAAAATGTACATTTTATTTTAAATTTTATTTTATATCATTATTATATTTTTTTACTCTTTACAATTACTGCAATTTCATTGTTTGTTACATTTTCAATGCGTTCTGCGTTGCTTTTTAATTGTCTTTGAATTTGTTTTATTTATTATAATAATATAATAATGTTCGTGTGTTCTCTTTGGTTAAAACTGAGCAAATTAACAAAGTTGAAAACTTGATTGCTAAATTTTTATAAATACTTAAATTTCATTTAAAACGTTTCTCTGCTGATTTTCTGTCTGTTTTAATGGTCATTATTGGCATTTAAATCGAAAAAGTACAAAATTTGAAATGCAATTTGCTTTTGAGTACTTTTGAGTATGAATATTTTTGTATATTTGATTTAAGTGTGCGACTTTTTAATTGAATTTGGTTAGTTTTTTCTTGTTTTTTTTTTTGCCCCGATCAATCATTTAGATAATAACTGTTTCTTATTTTGTACATTTCTTTTACTTTGATACAATTCAACAATGCTAACAATAAACTTAATAGTTTTATAAACTTCGTTACCAATGAAAAACGGCTTACAAATAAATAAACAAATTTATAAAAACACATTTTAAATTTCACTTGTTCAATGTGTGCATTAAATAGAGAGAGAGAGAGAGATATATAGGGATAGGGATAGTAAGAGTCTGAGTTAGAGAGAGATAGTGATTAAGTTAAGAGTGTTTGTTCTATCTCAACAAATTTGTATATTTTTCTATTTGTATTTGTATTTATTATTCGGATTTCTTTTTCTTTTTTTCTTTTGCATTTTTGATCTTGCTGTCATATATGGTTTTTATGCCTTGAGCGGCTGAGCTTTAACAACAGTCGTCGATTTTGTGTATTTCAATTTGTTTCTCATAGATTATATAAACAAATGTAACATTAGTTTCGTCACCGAATTTGATTTGATTAAATACCAATTCTCATATATTGATTGCAATTAACATTTCTCTTTTACTTTATGGACTTACAATAAATATAATTTGGTTGAAGTGAGTCTATAATGTTTGTTCTTTTCCAAAAGTTATTAATTTGTTATTTATTTATAATTTTAGATATATATATATATATTTTTTTTTTTTTTGCTAAACAAATCAATTGCATGCCTTTTTTAACTATAAATTTTTATGTAAAATTTGTGTCTTGTTCTTTCTATAAATTTGGTTGATAGTCTCTAAAAAATACACAGTATGTATGTATGTGCACATATGTATGTATATATTATACACTAAAATAGTTTATAAAACTGAAAATGCCTGCATTTTAAAATCAAAATTATATTTTTATCATATCATCCAAACATTCTAGTAATGATTTTGGCTTTTCTCAGACTTAAATATAAATGTCTATGTATGTATGTATAATCAATAATCATATATATATATATATATATATATAGTATATAGCAAATATAGATACTGGTCATAGTTCTATAATGGTGGCATACATACGTAACTTGTATGCTGCCTTTGCTTCATAAGATACACTACGAAATGTCATGAAACTGAACAATTTGCTGGAGACTGTCAAAACGAAACTTAGTATTAAGCTAGATGTATAATTATGTTTTTGTAAAAGTGTGAAATGCAGTGGATTTGATAAAGCTTTCCGAAAGTTGTATAATGCAAATGCCTGCTGATGCGCTGTTTTTTTGTAAACTATTTGAAATTAAAATTGAACAATTTTTTTGGCTTCATTTGGTAGCCTCACTAGCAACGCTTTACATTTTGGATTTGGTTTTTGTTTTCGTTTTTCATTCTTATTCATTGTTTGGTTTATAGGAGTGCTTTCTTAATGTTCGTTATATTTTTGTTTTTATTTTTTTATTTTTTTTTATTTTTTTATTTTTTTTCCATTGTTAGGTTTATGCCTTAAACAATTGAGGAAATTCGTTGGCTATCTCGCGCACAAGCTGCTGATCGGATGCGCTGCATTCGGTCTCCTCGCAGAAGATGCGTGTAAAGATTTTCATGAGATCATGCTTGCGATGCTGATGTTCCTGATAGTTTGTATTGCGCAAAATGCGGCGGCACAGTTCCAAATAGCAGGGACGTGTCTACCACAGAGTGTACAAAAAATAGAGAAGTTAGCTTAATTGGCTGGCTATCATATTATTTAGCATATTTACCGGACTGCCCGCATCCAAATCGGAAAGCTGACGCACCACAATGTCTATTAGCACCTTAATGTCATTCGTATAAAACATGCCAGCCGTATCCGCATGACTGAATATGTCAATAAACATGCGCAGCACCGTATTCATATTTTCATTATGATGTTTGAGCAGTCGCGTCGGATCATCTGTTAAGATCATTGAAAGTGAAGAGAGTTAGGAGTGGGCTAGTTACTGACGAATAGTGTGCAACTTACCCTCACGATTGAGCAATAGCAATAGCTTCTCGGTGAACACTTTGCCCGTGGGCAGATTCTGCATGGCCTCAATGATCACATTGACCGTATGCTCCCCGAACTGCTGATTAAAGGCCAGTATTAGGGCTATTACCATATCCACCAGCAGCTCCGGATTGTTCCCCTCAACAATTTCCAGCAGAAAACTGGCAAAATGCACGCCCAAGTAATCTGCAAATGGAATTATTAAATTGCTAATAAATATATTCTGTATTTAATGTCCTATTTCAAATATGCTAAATGCTTTAAATTACTTGTTACCAATTCTGAATTGGTTTTTTTCTGACTTACATGCAACGAAATTATAAAGTTACCTGTACAATTTAAATTTTCAACGAATTTGCATTGTTTGCAGTTTGTATACATGTAAAGTATCAACTGAAGTTGCAATATAGTTAATTGTAAAATATAAATGCATTTATAAAATATTATTTGAAGTTTTGATTGAGGTGTATCCGTTACAAAATCGATCAGTTATATTAATCAATTATTAACCGATCAAATCACAAAGAGAAAGGCACAATAAATGCAACACTTGACTCCAATTGAATACAAATCCTAAAGGTAAACATTTGCCGAGCAACGCACCTTGATGATTAACTGGCATTAGCTGTCCCAGTGAGAAGATTACGGTCAGCATTTTGACCAGTTGCTTGAAGCGATCCAAATTGGCAAAGTGTGTCTTCATGTCCTCTACCTGATAAGCAAATTCGATTTAATTGCAATTACTTTTGATAGTCTTCTATACAATCTCACAATCTCTAGGGGCAGAACCGAGGTGAGGAGTATGTCAACAATGATGTGGTCCAAGTGACAGGCAGCAGTGAAAGTCTTAAGCAAGAGGTGTTTGATGGACCAGCGTGTCTCCATCTGATAGTATTGCACCAGATTGATGAACATCTGGTATTGATCGCACGACATCTCGTAGCAGCTGATGTTCTCATCCGCATTGTTCTACAAAAATGAGGAATGTGAATATAAATCATTTTCGGATTTAAATATGAGTAGCCTAAGAATTCACTGATGATGTTCTGAGTATATCATCAACTACTTTCTTTGGGCAACAAAATCTTAACGACTTTCGAAAGGATCTCCCAAAAATAAATACTGGTTTCTTTTTTTTTTAGAGCTCACCAGTATCTCAACAAGCTCCTCGAGAAAATGCATAATGTCCTCCTCATCCTCGTAAAGCATCCAGGTGCGCTGCTCCGTATCATTCTTGCAATCGGCCAGTTGGGCAAACAGATACTGCAACCGCTTCGAATCGTGCGTGATACCCAGTAGCTCTTTGGGAGTGGCCACCTTGCCGGTTACGTGGACAGCGACTGCCTCTAGATATGGATTGATGGCACCATTATACAGCTGCTCCAAGCTGGTTAGCACCACGCGCAGCGCCTCGCAGGACAAATCAAAGCTAAGATTCGTATTGCGTCGCAACGCATCCACAATTTGATACACATCCGATGATTCGACCTTAAGCTGGCCACGCCCATTACCATTGCCATTGCCGTTGCCGGCAGCGAGCGCTGCACCGAGGCGATGCGATAGCGATGGACTCTCGATGCTTTCGTCCAGCGCCTGGCTATTGTCGACGCTGTTGTTGGCTGCATCGATACAGCCATTGCAGCCGTCATCGCTCGCCTCCTCGGATTTGTCGGCCGCACTGTCGACCCCCTGGCTGAGGCTCAGACTGAGCGGCTCGTCGTGGCTGGCAGTGGCACCAGTGCTGCTGCTGCCATTGTGCGGCTTGTGCGATGCAGCAGCGGCGGCAGATGATGATGATGCTGCTGCTGCACCTGATGCTGCGGCTGTTGTTGTTGCAGTGGCGGCGGCGGCTGCGGCGGTTGCAGCTGCTGCTGTTGCACCGTTGCTGGCGCTCAGCTGACTGGTCTCCTTGTAGGTGGTCACCACATCCTCGCTGGTGGTCGTTGTTGTCGTTGTCGTCTCCGATGGCTCCGATGTGATGCTGTTATCCTGCGTCACATCTGAAACGGATGCGGACACCTTTTGCGCTTGTGCTTGAGCAGCCGCAGCTGCTGCTGATGTGCTGGCCACTAGCGGAGGCGCTGGCAACGGCTGCTGCTGCTGCTGCTGCTGCTGTTGCTGCTGCTGTGGCGTCTGTATGGTGCAACTGCTGCTTTGGAGCTGCTGCATGCTGCCCATGCTGGGCGATTCGGGCATCGAGTGCGGCATTTTTCCGCCCACCGCCGGACTGGACATGCTCTTCTTGCTCATGTCCAGGCGTTGCATAGCAGGCGGACTGTTGCTCCCTTGCGATTGGTGTGAATGCGGCTGGTGTGGATGCGTGTGCGAGTGCGAGTGCCGATGCGAATGATTGTGGCTGCCACTCAGCTGCTGCTTGTCGCTGCAGCTGTGCGAATACGACAACGACGAGTCCCCATCACGCTCCCAACTCTCCTGGAAAAATAAGTCACTCAATTCAGTTTCATCGATCAAATTTGAAGGTCGCTTTGAAATTAAAACTGGCTACAACATTTTAACATAAATAGCTCTGTCTTTCAACAATGTCCTAAGCAAATCTAATTTCGGACGAAGCATTCTTACGGCATAGAGACGCTCCATGGTGTTCTTCTTTTCGCGCAGCCTGTCGAGCAGCTCATCCTTGGACATGATGCCATTTATCTCTGGATCAGTGCACTTCTCCAGCGACTCAATCGATGAGTTGAGAAAACTGATGAGAAAATCATGTTCCACCTGCATAAAAAGAAATTATCAATTTGATTGTGGCTGGCTGGCTAAGGAAACAGGAATTGCTGTCTGGCGACACCTACCTTAATCTTCATTACGTAATTTGATGGCACAAAGCCAATGTTGCCCTTCATGCTAACCACCTGCCACCAGTTACGCTGGCGTGCGGATGTCTGATACAATATAAAATATTCGCCCTCATCGAAGCTAATCGTCTTGGGATAAACCGCCTGAAAATCATAGAGTGCCTTCAGCATCTCAATGCCGTTCCCAGTATCGATGCCGACGCCAACTTCAGCTGCCGCTGCAGTTGTTGTTGCTGTTGTTGTCGGTGTTGGTGCTGTTGGTGTTGCTGCTGCTGTTGCTGTTGTGGGCGATGTTGACACTGCTCCTGCTGCTGCTGCTGCAAAACAATAACAAAAATAATGATAATAAATGAACACACAGAATAATTTAACAAATTAATACGCAAAAAATGTGTCCTTTTTTGTTGAATAACTTTACATTTATAATACAGTCATCACTCACAATGTTGAACGCTTCAACTTGCCAAATAATTATAAAGTGTAATTTTTGTATTAATCTGCAATATCCGAAATATATAAATAGAAATATAAGAAAGTCTATGTTTAGAATATATTGAAAATGTTAATTAGTAGAAGTTCAAAATATCGGATCGACCACTGTAACTGTAAAGGGGCGTGAACAATTCGCACACACACACACACATACAATCACAACACACCGCAAAAGCGCAGTGAAGCGAATTTTGATGCACTCGGCTGGACTTTTGCTTGTGCTAGCGGCCCTTCCTGGCAGCCAGGCGCTAAAAAGTTCACTGCCGAGGGCTCCAACGACTTGCAGAGGCTTTGGCTATGCACACACACAGACACACACACACACACAGTGGGAGCGAGGCACGAATGCATTAAACGAACGGCGTCAGTAAAAAAAAAACAGCGAGAACAAAGGCGCAAAAGGCAAAAGACAAAAGGCATTATTACAGCGCACAGAAAAATGCAATTTGTATATTGTATGTGTCCTTTTGAACTTTCTCAAGCTTACATTGTTTTCGTCACACACACACCTATACCTATACAAGTGCGCATGCTAAAACCTTTTACTGTGTGAAGGAATAACTAAAAGAAAAACCGTTTCAAAACAGGACATAGCACTTTCCCGCTCACAAACAGCGGCGCTCGTTCGCTCACTCTCAATGTTTTGTGCTCTCTCTCTCTCTCTCTCTCTCTCTCTCTCTCATCTCTATCTCTATCTCTATCTCTCTCTCTCTCTCTCTCTCTCTCTCTCGCTCTCTCCCTCTATCTTGCTCTTGCTCTCTACGTTTCTGGTATCTAACTAATTTAACTGTCAATTGCTACTGCGGCGGCCATTGTCACCTGCAACTGCTACACTACACTCTCAATTACACACTCGCACACACTCACACTCACACACACACATACACACAAACAGACATATATATACGCACATACACATTTGTATATATTTTTGAAATGTTAAACAACCCACTTACCCATATTTTTGTAGCACACCTTTTTTTCGCTGTATGCCCGTCCTTCTGTTTGTTCTTTTTATGCCTGTTCCAGTTTTAACGTTTGCCGTTACCAAGGACGTTACGTTACTTATTGTTACACTTTGCGCCACTTGGCAACACTGTCTGCGCTGCTATTGTTGTTGTTGTTTGGCCAGGAGTATTTTCCTCGTATGCAACACTTTATAGATTTCGCTTTGGGCGTGTTACGTTTCCACGGTATTAGTTATAAATATTTATGTAAGCATGTAAAACTGCATGCATACGTATACATCTACGTATGTGTGTTTATGGATGTATGTACTTATTTACAATTGCAGTTTGCGATTATTTATCACTTGTTGTTGCCTCGTCATTTATCTTGTCCGCCCAACACTCCACTCCGCCTGTTGCCCCTATGCCGAGGAGTATTTATATTGCAATTTCTTGTTAATTTTCCGTGTTTCAATTTTTAGCCATACTTTTTGCCCGTTTTCCTTCGCCTGCCCAGCTTAACACATTTGAGGTCTCATTTCGTTCTTCAAAGAGCGGCACACAACCCACACACACAAGAGAGATTTTAATGCGGAAACGGAGCAAAAGGATACAACAGAGCATCACAAGTAAATACATTATTCTTAACGTTAGAGTTGGGCACGTATCGTGTTCTCTATCACGACAGCCCAACTTTGAAGCATTATGGCATAAAATAAAACCATGTAAATCAAGCAACAGTAAAAACTGTAAGCTGATGCAAATTTACGAAATATCGTAAATTTAATATAATAAGTATAAGTAAATATATTGCAAGAGGATATAGCGTGCAACTATTAAAATTGTAATCGTATACAAATTTCGACACGCGTCCATCTCTAGCTAATATGTATATATGTATGTATAACTGTGTATACGCATACAACGAATATATACTCCACCCAAGAAAAGCACACACATACATAGACTCGCACGACGGCGCACTAACAGTTTAACGGTATTTTTCCTGTTTTTGTTTTGCTCGGAATGCAGAATGTGAATCACAAAACAAAACAAATTAAATAATTGCAATGACACATTCACAACACTAGATGCTCCGACGCTTTAATAATTAACAATATATTTAATTGCAGTGAACGAACGTGTCGTGTAACGCTCACAGAGGAGACGGTAGCCGTTTACTGTTTACAGCTGATTTTTTTATTTAATTAATTGTTGTGAGCAACTAAATTGCATTCAAACATATGTACATGTGCAAATGCACAAATATTTGTACACCACGCAGAGACAATGCAATATATTTGCTAGAAGGGTTGGACATTGTAACGTAACATTTAAACACACACGTTGTCTTCCAAAAATAAAAGAATATGTAAATTGAAAATTGTATGTTAATGTGGGGCTTGAGATGTAAACAAAGCAAAAAGAAAAACACAACGTAATTGGCCCAACGTAAGGTTAACAGAGCGTTAACAGGCGGCAGCATAACGCAGAACGGAGCAACATAGTACTAAAAGCGAAAATTGGTACGCTGATACACAGGCAAAATTGACGGGCAAGACCAATTTTGTGCATGCGCCAAAATCAATTTTATGGCAGATATATTTGCAATAGAAATGAAAGTCTTTGCAAATCAGCTGCAATATTGTTTTTATTTGCATTCGATGATTGGTATACATATGTATGTAGATATTAATATGCACTGATATTATGAAAATACTGTTAGCGCCCATTGGCAGAGCAGGCAAATCAACACACAGAACGAACACAAATTGTTTTTGAAAATATATTAACTTAAATGCTGTTCTGACCACACCATGTGCAAGACAATTTTCAAGTGATGTACATATGATTTAAATTGGCTAAAAATATGGTTGCTTTTATTATTATTTCCATTTTCTTTTTTTTGTTTTTTTTCCGATGCCAAAATTTATTTTGTATAAGTACAATTAATTGTATGTATGGATTGGTGTATAGTAAGTAAAGTAGCACATTCTGATCATGCATTATATTTCTTTGATTTCGCTATTTACGCTAGTCTAGTTAAAAGTTCATTGTTTCCCTAACTTTGCTTCGTTTTATCTTTTTCTTTCTGTGTCTCTCTCTCTATATATGTATATATGTATATGTATGTATGTAAGTCTAAGTATAATTTGTTAATTTTTTAATATGTATGCATGTATTTTATATATCTCATTCAGAAGGCATTTTATCAAAAGTTCTTTCTTTATAAATCTTACGAAAGGAACAACACATGCACATATATACACATATTGCAAAACAGTTATAAATCTATGTATCTATATAAATTTGATTTTCAATTTTTGTTCTTTTACACATGTATATATTTTTATTAAAGAACAACGATCTTTAAACTGTCTTCTTTTTTTGTTTTTGTCTTATATAGGGCACAACAAATTAACGTATAATTAAGTTTCAACAAGAGTTTTCAATGTGTTTGTTTTATTTTCTTGGCTTTCTGTCACACTAACTGCAGTAATAATGTTTTTAGAGTACGATAGCCATAATGATAATAATAATAATAGTAATCGCGTTACAAGTACATACACACATAATAAATCATAATAATACAAGTTTTTTCATTAATTAATTTCATTGTTTTTTTTTTTTTTTTTAGCATTTACATATACAAATTTAATAACAGCACTTTGTAGAAAACTAGAAGAAAAAAAAAAACCAAACATTTAAAAAAAAATATATATAATTGTATATATGCATGTAAATATATATATAAAAAAAAAAACAACTCGTTTTACTTTGAACTATATATTTCATAATGGTTAGGTAGATTTTGTTTATTGCATCATGTGGAACGACTCTTGGTTCAGATTTAGCTAACTGCGCCTGGTCATTTAATTTTCTTCTACTTTGGGTTTGGGGCAGCATTGGGGATACGGGGGGAATGTGGAAACGAAACGAGATACCCAAACGCAGTTGGCGGTCTTTAAAGCATAGTTTGCTTAACTTGCGGCTAACGTAATTATTTAGTAGTCATAATAATACAAACAGATCTCATTTTAAAAAACAGAAAAACTAAAAAGAAGAGCGCAGAATATTAAATAATAGTAAATGTATATAATAAAGCAGCCAGTGAATTGTAATAATAATTATTATGCATTATGTAATAATAGTTTTGCAACTAGCGGGACACGCCTATCAACTAATTCGCCTACACTCCGTTCTCCGTCCTCCGTCCCACAGATCCATTATCCGCTAGTCCGATACATTGTTGCAATCAATCTCGAAACATATCAAACATGCCACGCCTTCGGCTTTGCCCTGCGCGTTTTACACAATCTTTCTGGTGCACTATCTCCCTCTCGCCCCCTCCTACACACGCTGTGTGTTGTCTGGTTTACACATTTGCTCAGTTTGCGTTGTAATTGTTAACTTGTTAGAATTATGCTACAAAAATAATAATATTGATAAATGTTGACACAACCCCCCCCCCTTCCCCTCACCACGCCGGGTCCGGTCCCCCTGCCATCCCACCGACCAACATCGATCGACCAGGAACCAATGAGCGCTATTGCAACACAAGCACACATCCTCCTCCGCATCTGCATCCGCATCCCCTCGTCACGTCTCGTCCACCAGCGGCTGGTCAGCTCGATCTGCGTCAGATTCAGCTTTAGCTGCTGCCAGTGTATATACATATATATATATATATATATATGTACACATATTGATATATATATATATATATATATATATATATATCTGTATATATATGCATATGTTGTATGTATGTTATGTTGTTGTTTTGTTGAAGTTGCTGTTGCGAGTTGCGATTGACTGATTCAGCGCGATCATTTGTCCTCGCAGCAGCAATTCTCGGCCAGCTGCTTCTGCAGGGCGGGCGGAATGAAATCTTTCGTCTTGGAATGATTGCCCTGGCCAAGCAGCGCCGGCTCAATATGCTTGCCCTCCTGCATGGCCTTGATGCACTTGAGCAGATCATAGTTAATGCGATCACTGACCACCGAATCTTTTCTGCAAATGCACAAACACACGGAAATCAATTACAATCAATCAATCGATCAATCATATAATCAATCAATCAGACTCACTTGTAATCCGGATGGCTGAGCACCTGTTCGCGTATCCAGGTGGCCGTTGTTATTAGCTCACCGGCAGCGCGCTTCTGTATGAAGCGCAGATACTGTTCAATCGTGCAGTGCGTGTCCGTGTCCACCTCCATGGATTGCAGATAGCTGCGTATTAGTGGCACCAGGCCAGGAAATACGCCAGGCTGCAACACACACAACACACACAAAAGTTAATAATAAATATTCAATATTTAGCACATGACTCACTCACCTTGCCATTGAAGATCTCATTGATGGAGAGCAACTGGAACATTTCGTTCTCCTCATCATCCGTATCGGTGTGATCGCTATCGGTGCCATTGTGTATATCGCTGCCATTGCCATTGCCGTTGGCGTTGTTACCGTTGCAATTAAGTCCATTGGCATGGCCATTTAGCTTGGCGGTGCCATTGGCGAGTGGCTGCTCATCGCTTGCATGGCTTTGGCAATTTGTTGTGGCTGCCAAGCCGCCATTCATTTGGGCACGAGCCGCACGCTGTTCCGTCGACTTGGACGATTTGCGGAACCAGAACTTCTCCTTGCGGCACGCGTCACGCTTCTGGGCCGTCTGCATATTCTCATCCACCTTGCTGATGGGCGTAAGGAAATTGAGTTGATACGAGAGAATGACACGGGTGAGCAGCACCACAAAGCAGACAATTGCCGCATTCTCAAAATCAGAGATTTGCGCCTCGCACGGACGAAACTCGACACGCCAGCCAATTGAGCTATTTGGTGGCGGCGGCTTGAAGCGCATCGTTTGCCAATTGGTCGACTGAATGTTCTCAAAATGATCGGTATCCTCGTTATCATTCTGATGCACCTTCTCGCTAAACAGCGACACCGTGTCCCTTATAAACAAATGGGCCACATGCTGCGCAAGCAGATGATCGATGCCGCCCTCGATTAGACGCTGATAGACATGATCATCGTACGTCAGTTTCACATCGTTATATTTGGCGCCCTCGGGCGACAGATACGAATCGATCGAATCGTAACGTGACTTCGCAATACGAAATTTATTCTCACTGAGCGGCTCCAGGCCGCGCTCCTCGGGCGTACGACAGTCCACCGACGAGCTAATCACATTCCAGCGGCAATCCGATTCGGTTAGATAGCCGCGATAAACTGGCGAGGCGGCGGTCAGTGCCAACATGATTGGACAGAGCGGTGCCAGTTGATCGTAGAGGCGACGTGCCTCAGTAATGTTGCATGCCTGAAAGGTCAGCTGGAGACAGCAGCAACCCATGCCAAAGCCCATCGCATCCAGCAGCACCACATCCGGTTCGCCAGGCGGTGCACCCTCAACGGGCAGCTTTGTGTTCACATCTTTGAATACTGCAACATAATGAATGCACGGTTAGCAAATAGATTTGCAGACTCTCTCAACAAATAGTTGGACTTAAATGATTGATGATTACCCTTCAGTTTGATGGAGACCTTCTCGCCGCGTCGCATGCGAATGTTACGCGTAAGCGTCTTGAAGCGTGGATGGCCCGGAAAGATGGCCTCGTCCGGGAAGTACAGGGATCGGGCCGCACTCAACAGATCATCGGGACGTGGCTGATGCAACGGATACGTAAAATTGGGCGCACCGAGACGGGGAAAGTTTGTTATGGACATCACACACTCATCGCTGGCCAGCAGCTCGGTGACCTCCTCTCGTCGATAGCGCATATTCGCCTCGACCAAATTGAAGTGGGCCATTAGGCCGCCAAAGGGTTTGCCCGGTGTGCCCTCGATCATGTAGGCGCCATATTCGGGACGCCACAGCGATTTAACGCCATTGGGATCGGCCAGCTCCTTCTCGTTGAGCTTGGCCAGCAGATCATTGGCGCGGAGCGCAACACGCGCCACCTGCTTCTCATCATCGAACTTGACTATGATGTACTCGACCTCGTCACCCCATTTTAATATGTCGCCCTGGCGATCCTTGAGCCTGTGATACAGATTTATGAACTGATTGATGCCATGCTCGCGCACATGATCCGCCAGCTTTTTGGTCTCCTCCCACGACAGTGGATTGCCCTCGCTTAATAGGCCCATTGCTGGAATGTCGTAAAGATTGAGAGAGAGAGAGAGAGAGAGTTAGAATGCGAACCAGTATTCTAGAGCTTGTAGAAAAGGTTATCGTTTTAAGTGTTTTCATTAAATTTTGAATTTTCATTGAAACTGAAACACTCGACTCGACTCGACTGATATTCGATTGAACAACTGCTAATCCCAAACAAAATCCAAGCTTCTCAATCAATATTATTCATTTTGATGCATGCAGATTTAAAACTCAAACAAAAAAAAAGCTAATCGGTCATATAACTGCCAGATAGCCCCATGTCTATGACCGATCAAGCGAAAGCCACACAGCAACAGAACACAACATCGGATCATAATCTACCTGTTTGATTATTATTTTTGTAATTCCTGATTTAGCAACAGTTTTAGCTATAATCTATGAATAGCTATAATCTATGGTCTGCTGTTTCTACGACGATGATGACGATGAGGACGATGATGCTTCCCCTGAAGTGATATTTTTTAATTGTCTGGCATGGATTACAAATTAAAAGTCAACTTCAGCTAAAACACAAAAGTGTAACAAATGGAATAGGCAAAATAAATGAAAAATCGATAATGCGACCTATGCAGCACCAAAAAAAAAAATACAAAAATTAACAACAGAAAAACAAACAACATTTTGTATATTATTGATAAGGCAAATTATACCAGTCTAAGGCTATTTTTATGTGCAACAAATGCCACATATCAATGTATATATTTTTATTTATTTATATGCATATGTATATGCGAGATGTATTATTAATAGGTAGCAGAGTCTATTGACTTTGTGCAAAGTCTTTTTATACTCTGTTACCAAAGGTAAAAGACTATATTTATTTTGCACAATGTGCGTCATGCTGTCTGTTCGCCTGTTTGAACACCCTTAGATATGGAGACTAGAGAGACTTGAAACATATACTGCCAAACTTCTGTGGCACCTGTTATCAGATTATCAGATGGTCTCATCAGAGTGTCTCGCAATCGGTTACGCCCGACTGCAACGTACTCGCCTCCTTGAAATCTATATATTCGTGTTTCTCTTGGCACTCGTCACCAAAGTTGAAACCAGTAACACCCCATCAAAAGCAGGAAAGCTATTTGTCGACCACGCCCAGTGGCGCCCAACAAAAAAAAAATATATAAATCTTATATCCCCAACAAATTTGGAAACAATTGTTAGGGAATTAGAAATATCTAAATAATTCCATTCGACGATTGGGAAAAGAAAATTGTTCGTTCACGCCCACTTTTGCGCCCACAATTGATTAACCCACATCTTGCACTGTTTTTGGCTTCACTCACAGAAAAAATCGATCTGAAAACTTGACCTAAACGACAATCCCCAAAGATATTGTGTTTTTTTCTATTCATCATGCAATTTGCATATATTTTTTTTGTAAATTATTGGTAAATTCACCTTGAAATTGAGATATGCAAACCCTGTTGTTTAGAAAACTACAACCTTCACTTGCTGCCACTTGTTGCACGCAGATTTGTGGTAAATTTAAATATGATAATAGCAGCAAGAGAGAGAGAGAGAGAAGTGGCACAGATGTTTGCTCTGAACACATAATGACTTAAATTTCAACTCAAAGTTTTCTCTGTTCTTTTTCTTTCAGCTCAACAGATATATATTTAACTGATTCCGACTGAATTGAACGATTGTTTGATATACAACACACCGTAAGTCAAAGAAAAAAAAAAATGTTTTTCAAACTTGAATTGTAAGCAAAACCAAAAAACCGTATTGAGAAACTAAAAAGCGTTAATTGCTTGTTAGCTGTGATCTGAAATCACATATATGTGAATTATACGTTTGCAACAACACAAATTAAATTGAATTTGAAAACAGCAAAAACAAGTTGAAAAAGAGCAAAACACACAATTTCGCAATCGATTGTCTCAGCAATTACAAAGCATGCAACACTTTTCAGTCTGTTCGGTTAGGATCACTTATTACATTCTGAATATAAATTATTGGTTGTTATTGAACTTGCAATAGTGCACAATACTGAAACAAAAATATAAATATACCTTAAGTTCAGATAGATAATACACTGTAACACAATGGAAAATGTGAGTAATTATATGGATATATTATTCTTAGTTATAAATCGTTCGGAACACGGTCTAAACTAGAACTGGGTTCCTTCACAGCCCAACGACGACTAAATATACCCACAGCCAGACTCCAGCTTATTATGCGGTGGATGTGGACGTCGCAGTTGCCGCTCGGCCAACTTCAGTCGTTTCCGCCGCCGTCGCCGTTGCCGTTGCCGTTGCCGTTACACCCGTTGCCAACCGTCTTACGAAGACCACAGCCCATTAGGCGAACCAGCGATCGTATCGGATTGATGATGACGACGCTGACAGCAACAACAAATCAAACAAACACAACATCGAAAGGAAGCATTACGCACAGAAAAAAATCACACTGAATTTTGGCAAAAAACCACTCTAAAAACTAGAAAGTTTTTCTTGTTTTTGGAAATCCTTTCGAAATATAAGGAAAAAAAAAGAATTCTAACAATTAGAAAGAAAAAGCTTGCCTTAAATCAATATTCCCAAAAATATGGTGTTTTTTGTATTATTTATTTTTAGAAAACAATCTTTAAAAAATAAGTAAGTGAAATTAACTGAATCGGCTTCTATATTCGAGTTTAGCTCAGTGGGAAGACACTCAACTCGCCGTAAAATCGTATGTTTTTTAAATGAAATTGAATTAATTTGAATTTATAAACTATCTATTATGTTTTGTGTATTTAAAATACGCATTTTTAATAATAAAATGAGTAACAAACAAGCTGACATGAGAATTATTCCATGTAACAAGTGAATGGCGTTTTTTCTAAAACGTTTTCTGAGTGTACAAATTACTGAATTCACTTCTGCAGGCACTTGAAACTCTATCGATTGCCATTTTAAATATTTGGTCTCTATAATTTATAATGCATATTTAAAACTAAGCAAACACATAATACATATAGTTGATTATAGAGTGCATTTATTTTATTTGTATGAGTGTTTTTATAGATTCGATTTGACCGACAATTTAGTTTAGCACACCATAAAGATTATAATAAGAATGTCGTATTTTAATAGACCATAAATTATGCTCAGTGGCTATATTTTATATGTGACGTGGGTGGATCAAGAAACAAAACTTTTTATTTTTATTTATTTAGCGTGAAATCAATCAATGTTAGTGTGTCTCTGTGAGAGAATTTCGTTCCAATAAACCAATAAACAGTTCTTGAAAAATTATCAAATATATATATATATATAAAATTGATATAACAAAAAAGTGCAAAAAACCTACTAAAATGTGTTTCATTAATGAAGATTTCCGTAATCTTCCAAACTTATTTTGCGGTATTCGGTTACGCATTGATCCTTGATTTTTACCATATCTGTATGGCTTTAGAAGACAGTTTTCAAGCCAGTATCGACCGACGAGTGTAGTACGCGTATAATAAAAAAATATGTGGATATGAAATATACCAAAAATATTAATCTAAAAAAAAACATTGGAAATTAAGTATAAAATGAAATCTGCAAGGACATAATCATTGCTAATGCTAGAGACGACATAAGCCAACCATCTGTCAGATATTTCAATCGATTTAAGATTTGGCATTTTATATATTAAACGCCTGATAAGATAATTAATTCACTTTTCATAAATTGACAAATGTTTCTAGCCATAAATATGATTGTCAAACTATATTGAAATTCTTTTTAGGTGCTAAGCTGTAAAATTCAATGGGTTTTTTATTGGCTAACCTTCTAATAATTATAAAATACGCCTTTGACACATTGTTAATCTCATTGCAATCAACTAAAATGTAGAAATTTAAAGTGGAAATAAAAATAAACAAGGGGAATGTCTTAAACAGTTTAAGTCGAAAAGCTGTTGGTGCCGGTCTTTAATAAATTCAACAAATTCGAAAAATGATCAGAGAACTCTTGTGGAGGCGTGTTGGGGAATGGAGGGAGGTCTTTGACGTCTGAAGATTGTGGAAACTGATATTCCGTTTTGTTGTTAAATCGGAAATCGATTCGATTGCTTTTCATGGAACTGCAGCCAGACGTTGCAAGTGAATCAGCTGTCTGATAAGGTTTTCAACAGAGAGAGCACATTGTGCAACAATTCTATTTATTGATTAATTAAAGTAGAAACACTAAGCAGCTGCGGGAGTTGTTCAGAAGATCGATACCGCACAAGTCACAGCTGTGGCCAATTATAATAAATTCCATAAAAAAAAACACATACACACACACAGTAGTCATTAATTCAAACTTATCACTGATGGAATGGATGGTGGAAATGGGTATCGAAACCCCAAAATCGATTCTGTAACCAACAATTAAATTTATCATATATATATATATATATATATACCACTAACGTCAAACAATTGCTTATAAACTATGTAAATAACTAAAATAGTTATCGTTGAGGAAATGGCTTATAATTGACGATAATAACATATCATTTACAATTTATTCGAGAGCAGCCAACGGAATTATCTGCTCTGCTCAGTTGAGTGAAATGTTTTATGCGAAAATTGAGATGTAATCAAAGGAATTATGTTTGTTTGACTCATTCGGCATTGCTCACATGTTTCTCCATTTGAAGCATATGTGTATATAATTGTTGAGTCATATTATAATCTGGTCTAAAAAAAATCTTCATACAAGTACTCATCAGCTATACGAAAATGAAAACTTGACCGAATTTGTAGATTTTAGAAATAATTTCTAGATATACGCAAAAAGAAATAATAGAAAATATTTCTAAAAAGTAGTAAGAATCCATCCTGAAGTTGAATCATACGAAAAATAGAAAGAATTCTCTCTTCATGATGAATAATCATGTTCTTTTTTTTTTTGGAGGGCTACTGTTTTTTATATATACTTTCCAAATAATGGGGCGACAAAAGTAATCAGAATTATTGTTCTTCTACTTTTAATGCGTTGCACATTTCATGACAATATTTTGATACCCTCTACAAGAGTATTGAAAATACACACTTAAAACCCTAGTTATCAATTCATGTGCTTGAAATTCAGAACCTGTCAATCATTAATTTCGTTATGTTTCCTTCTGATTAGCACCAGGTAATAAGATACAAATATATAAATGAACATATATACACACTTTAACTGATTAAGCTCAGCAATAATAATAACAATTGCACTAAACATCAATTGGAATTTAAGGTTTCAATACAAAATGTCTTAGAGATGTTGCAGAATGTGCAATGCGCGAACATTATGTGGATATGTAAATTGGGCTTGAGTCACATTGCGTTCTGTTTAGAAGCTAATTGTTGCCTATTTCGCTTATCGTGTAACAGACGGAACAGAATTGGGAAAATGGCTGGAAGGCCAAGTAAGTAAATATATACATAAATGAGATAGCGGCTGGCTTCGAGCACACGCTTGTAAGTCGCACTTTTAGATAAGGGTCGATGTAAGAGGGCCTGCCATTAATAATTGAACAACGTGCGACGACAATTGGTTATTCAATCAATTATTCATATTTATAAGACGTAAATTGTACATGAAAAGTTGTATGTAAATGCTTTATTTATTGGTAGGCATGGCACTACTGACCAACGCAATTCACAGTTGCTTTCAAACATATATGTATATATATAAAGCGACCTAATTCTGCAAAGTCATTTTAAACAATTGCCAACTGAGTGTGTGTGTGTGTGTTAAGCATAAAAATAGCTTGAGCCAAATGTGTGTGTGTCTGTGTGTGTGTGCGGTCGAGTATGACTCATCGTTCTGCATGAGTCGAGGGGATAATTAGAATGTATATTGGCAATATTTACACTTGTAAGGGTATACAAAAGACGAAAACATTCAACTGAGTATCAAATTGACATTTTCTTTTCTTTTTTTATATTCTTATTATTATTATTGTTTTGTTGTTTTGTTGTTAATTTGTCGAACAAATCAATGATAAGCCAGCTGATTAGAGCATATTGGGTTGTTGGGGGTGGATGGGCCCTTTACTGATTAGAAAGAATGATAAACGTTGATAGTTGATGATGATGGCAATCAAAGCGCAACAGTTGCTGATGTCTGTTTACATTTCGCTGCATCTGCGGCGTATACGTAATATACGTGCAAAAGTCGCGAATCAAATGCGGAAAGAAGCAATACAAAAAAGAAAAAAAAAAAGCATGCAAAAGCCAAAGCAGCAATAATAATAAACATAGCAATGGCAATTCAGGGCCATACAGCGTAGGCAAATGAAATAGAAAACATACAAAGTCTATTGATAGATAGATAGATAGATACATCGATAGATACAGAGATACAAATGCGCCACATACATACACATTTGCGAAGGTTTAACTGCAACGGAATGTAAACAAACGGCAAACGGCAAACGGCAAACGGCAAACGGCAGATAGGCAATAGGAAACTGCAGTTGCTGCACTTGAAATATTTGCACGCCGTGCAAGATTACGACAGATTACGTATACGACTCGTAAAATAGGCAAAAAACAAACAATCATAATAATAATACTAAAATATAAATACAAGCATAATAATAATAAAGAAGACGCTGACTCAGACAAAGCCGGGTGGAGTGCAAAGGGGTGAACGAAATAAAATGTCGGCCGACACAAAATAATACTGCGACGTAATTGAAATGTAAGAGGCGTCTAGAGAGAGAGAGAGATATAGAGACGCTCTATCTGAGAGAGAGAGAGATGAATGGGGTTTATTCCGCAGATAAGCAGTTGTACGTAGCCGTAGAAACACACACACACATACAAACAATATGTATATATTTACATGTAGCTCGCCTGAAAATGGGTCTCTGAATTTGGCAGCTGTCAATTCAACGAATTTCTCATTTGCATTTGTTTCTTATGCAGTCGAACTTAATTTGGCCGACATTTTAAACTTTTCTGTATTTGTTCTAAATAAATACGTTAAAGTTTCACTTTTCTATCCAACACTTTTTTTTTTTTGTCAAGTGTGGCTCTTCGCCAAACCAATATTCTATTTCCTAGAAATGATGTACAAATGACCAGACAAGGGCAACAACGACAGAGACAAATAGTGATTATAATGATAACAAGCCTGAGAATGACTACCGAAGATTGCTCAATTCCATAGAAATGAGGAACATTCCTTTTGGGTTTCGCTAATTCTTGCAATAAATATTTAAGCATTTGAGATTTGAATTAATTAATTTTTAATTTAATTTTTAACAATTTTAATTTCAAATGTGTTATATACATTTTTTAATTTAAATATGAAATTACTTTTTGTATTTTAATATGAGCTCCAGGTTCATTCCAAAAATAAATAAATAAAAATACAAATATATACTAGATGTTAGGGTGTTTCACAATGATCTGGTCAAACATGGAATACAGATTGCATTCACTTTAAACACACAATCCGATTTATTATCGTCTGTGAAATTTGCTTGTTGAGGTATTTATGGAAAAAGTTGATATTGCTCTGACTATAATTGCATTTCGTAAAAGACTGAATTCTATTTGCTTGATTTATATTTGAAGATATTTTCGACGCAAGGCAAACAAAATCCCCCCATATAATTGACAGCGACGCGTGTTGTTGGCCCGTGTTTTATTTTTTATTTCACATTTGTTTATATAGCCAGAAGAATTGAAACTGATATGCTGTTTTTTCAAGCACTTGTGCAAATACAAACGAAGATACAACTTCAATTTATATTTCTTAGTTAAAATTTTCTGTGGAACATTTGTTTGAACAGCTTTTAAATTATAAAACACGTCGACCGGTCGCAGGACGGACTATGCCCGACTACGAGATACCCCGTTTTTTTATTCCAAGAAGAAAGATCTTTGCGATCTGATGGAAATATATTGAGTTTTTGTCGCTCCTCCTTACGTTCTAAAAGATTTGTAAATATAATTTTAAAAATTAAAATATATGTATTTTTTTTTATTCAATTGTGATTTGTTTGGATTTTACCCAAAGGCAAAGGAAATTGCCTAAATATGAATCACACTTCATCTGCCTAAGTATAAGATCCACAAATACAAAATTTGATAGCTTTGTATAATCTCCGAGATCAGACTGACAGGCAGCAATATATACATATATATATATAAATACAGGGAGTCATTTATATTTTTGATAGCTTGATTGCGTAAATTGAGCGTGCAAATAATTAACTAAACACTACAAACTAAATAGCAACCCTTAGAATGACGCACTGCAAAATATTTCAGAACAAATGAAACCTCATTACTCTAAAAATGACGCTAATGACGATGACGCAATGGAGAAATTAAGCTTTTGTACTCCAAAGCAATAATAATTGCACAACTGAATTGAGAACAGAGCTTGACAAATCAAATGGGAAGTATTTAGATACCAGATGGTATTTGCATTTGCTAGAATATTTGTCATGAACAGTTTTGAGTGTGGTATAACGAAAACTTAAATAGACTGCGTTTTTCCCACAATTGATTATGAAATCAATTGCGAATTTTAAAATAAATAAACACAAAGCAAATAACAAATAGAAAATATTTTAAGACTGCAATCTTTTGCTTCAGTTTGCAGTTCATTTATTTATCTTTTTTTCAATCTTTCCTTTTTGTGTTGTTATTTGGCATTGCGATTAGTCCAACAACGGCGCCGTTTGGCACCAGGGGCCGATTGAGGTCGATTTTAATGAGTTAATAAATGCAAGGCCAAATATCACACACACACACACAAGAGTTATCTATGCGCACAAGCTTATCTATGTGTAACTGTGAACTTAACTGTTGATAAAAAAAAATAACATGACAAGCGACATGATTCCGATAACAATCGATCGTGTGCAGAACAAGTGAGTCAAAAAATAGTCATATGTGCGAGGCCAACTGCATAGCGTGCCGTGTCGTGTTGTGTCGTGTCGTGCCCTATCGTGAGTCATACGTGAGTTTGCTGCGTCATGATGAGATAGATGTTAGATCATGATATGCTAATTCTCAAATTGTTCTAGTATTTGCTATTATTCTGTTATGCTATCTCTTTTATGCTGTTTGTTTGTCTTGTGGTGAAATTGCAGCTCCTACATATATATACTTAAAATATGTATGTGTGTGTAAGACACATGCACAACAGATATCAATGTAAGTGTATCTCGATCACACTCGCTCTCTCCCAGTCTCTCTCTCTCTCTCTCTCTCTCTCTGTCTTTTCGTTTTGCTTACGAGAGTGCCTTGAACCTCATACTTCCACTTGCCCACAGCTGGCCGCCCCTCATCCCCTTTATACAATTCTACTGCATTAACTCGTTTTCAAGTGTGGTTTTCACACGCGACTATTGCATGCGTAATGCGAAAGTGACGTCACAACAGCGGCAGCAGCACACTTTGATTAAAGTTATGCTTTGTTCTTTTTCTTTTGTGTTGTGCTGTGTTTTTTGACTTGATTCATTTGACTGATCAGCAAACAAGTTAAAATATGCACTGTGTGAATGACTCCACATAAATGTGGACAGTTAATAAATAGATTACGATAAAAAATAGTTTGTTTGTATGTGTGTAATATGATGACTCTATGTACTTCATTTCTGATTAGTTTCCAAACTGATTTCCAAAAAAAATTAAATAAGAAGCTTCCAGACCAAACACTCAATGGCCTTGAGTGACTTGACACTTTCAGTCCAGTCCAATTGAACAATGTGTAAGCCGGCTGGCTGCATGCTCATTCGCACTCGCACTCTCTTACACACGCACACACACCAGCGATTGGCATGCACATAAATTTGTATGGAAAACGAATGTCAAGGTTATGCCCGGCCTGGACCTAGACACACATACATAGCGGCAATAGAAATAACACCAAAGCGAATTGAAAAAAAATCTAATTGTCTTGTAATTACGCACAGAAACGAAAATCAATATTGAAAGAAAAAAAAACCAAATACCTGAGAATAATAAAACTACGCACTTAAAAAATATTCGTCGGGGTTTCAGAGCAAAAAATTAAATATTAAAAGTTACCACTTAATGTCTAATATATAAGCACATACATAAATACATATATATATATATATATATATATATATATATATATATATATGTATGATTCCGTGATATACATATGTTTTTTAAATATGTGTGTGCTAATACAGGTTATACAAATAACAACAACACTTACCGGCAAATGCAGATGAAGAAGAAACAACAAAAGAAAAACAAGAAACGCTTGTGCTCCAATAGGACTTTTTCTTATTGTTGTTGCTGGTGTTTTTTTTTTTTTGTTTTGTTGGAAGCTGCTCAGCTGTTGCTCTCCCTGCCGGTTGTTGAAAAACTAAACGACGTCAACGCCGGGAACACAGAACAAAAATGACCTGTTTGTTGTTGGTGCTGCTGTCCTCGCTCTCACTGTTTGAGCTGTGCTTGCTGTCTCTTTTGCTCACTCTCTCGCTTACATACAGCGGCACTATGTTTGCATGTGCGGCGTATATGTGTGTGTGTATATATTATATCTGTGTGACCGCGTGCTGCTGCTATTTTTTTCCTTCTTTCTGTTCACGTTTTGTTTCTGATTTCAAATGCCGATTCAGAATGTCTGCTGTTGTTGTTGCCTTTTACTATTGTTGTTTGTTGTGTAATCCAAGTGACCAGCGTTAATTTACCAAAAAATGCTCTCAGATTTGTCCGATTTATCGGCTCTTGTTATTGTTGTTGTTATTCCACTTGTTTTTAATTATATTTATATTTTTGCTTAATTGTATTGCCCCGATGTTCACAATTTGCTTAATAAACAAAAGAAATTAATATATGTAACTACAGTCGTCGCTCGATAATTGAAACGCTTTCGTCTCGAAAGGTGTTTCAGTAAATTCATTTAAATTTAATTCAAAATGTACCTTTTACCATCAAATTTGTGTTCCTCCCAAATATTTAAAAAATTAGGATACATATTTTAACTTAGATTTTTATTGCGATGGACCACTGTACAAACATTTACATTTAGTATCATCTGCTAAGTGTATATACATATGTGCATGCATGCATGTGTGTGAAAATTTGCATGTGTACGTGTGCGTGGTGTGTGCATGTTTGAGAAAACAACAAAATGTGTGCTGGCCGCGTGTTTCTTATTTTTTTCTTCATTTTTTTTTTGTAACTCCCCTTACAGCTGGCGACGACGTCAGCGCTAGCTGGCGATTTTTTAATATTTGTTAATAATAGACGCTGTTCACCCACACACAAAAAAAAAAGCCTTTGCACATGTACTAAGTAACAACAACTAAACTGTCTTTTTTTATTTATCGCATGTGAAATATATGTACATGCATGGATATGTATGTTTGAATGCCTATGTGTATGTGTGTGACCAAGTTCTCATTAGAAGACGCGCTGCTGTTTGGCATGTGTGTGTGTGTGTGTGTGGAGGGGTGCTGGTGCGATCCAATTGCTTACTGCTTATTTGCTTTCCGATCAATGCCTGATGTCGCCGCACCAACAATTTCACAATTCCACAAAAAATGCACACTGTTATTTACTAGAAGTTTCACTCGAAATCTCAATAAGGCGGCGGCGTTGAATTACTTTGTTTTAACTTTTTTTATGTTGCTGTAATTAGTGACTCAAATTGAATTTCCAGCGTTATAACGACAACGATATTCAACACAAATTCCAAAAAAAAATAACTATAAAACCTGCCACTGCGCGCGGCTATTTATGTAAAAAAAATGTTGTACGTATTTCGTGGCGAGTGCTGCCAGACAATGCAAATTCTCTGATACATGTGGTACATATAGCAACACAAACAGCTGTTTGTGTTCAAAATGGGCGCTCCAATTCAAAAACGCATTTACATTTACATTACATTAAATGTATTTGAAACAAACTAAAAAAAGAGAGAAAAACGCAGCTTTTGGAATCAAATTTTCTATACTTGTAAATAGAGTAAAGCATGTTCGGTGAGAATAGTGATGACATTCGGAGCTGTGGCCAAGCCCATCACCTCGCCCGCATCATAATTAAGTGTGACCAAATTCTGCTTGCCGATGACCACCTGCGGCCCGTTTCGATTACGAAGACCTCCGGCGGAATCGTAGCGTGGCTTATAGATATACACATGGCGATAGTCCTCCGTTATGACCGCATAGTCCAGTTCCGGGCAGCAGTCGATGAATTTGCTCTTCCTCTTCGATGCCTGCACATAGCCAAACGCATGCAGATTCCCCTCGTGCCGCACACCCCACTCGTCCGGCCGTGCCGGCTGATATTGTTGCAGCCAGATCGATGCATCCACACCCTGACGTGTCGCAAATGCCGCCGGATAGCCGGCGCGCAACGTGGTCGCAAACAACGGCGGCACTGCCCCAAATAATATTGTGTGCGTTATCCTTGAGGCGGATAAGTTGAATCGAACTGCAAACGAAGTGAAAATGTCAACTTTTTCCATTATTTTTTCAAGTCACATTTAAAAAAAATTTAAACCGTCAGGTTTTTTTTTTAATTAGTTGAAAACTTCGTCTTCTCAAATTTAGAATTGGAATCAAGGCTAAAATTGCTAAATGGAAAAAATGTATCCCAAAAAATGCAATTTGAAATTTGTCTACTAAAATTTCGTATTAGAATCTTATCTGAAATCATCTTTAATTCTTTTTCTTATTTATTTATTTTTTTTTGGTTTTCTGCTCACCCATTTTAATGTCAGCGTCGCTGTCGCCGAGCGGAAAATCGCATTCTTCAATGGGATCCTCCAGATTCGGTATGGGGAGCTGAGCTGGCTCCGAGTCTGAGTCCGACGATTCTTCTGTCGCCGCCGGATGCTGGTCAGCTGGCAGAGTCGCCGGCTCGGCGTCTAGCAAAAGTTGTGGCCAAAGCTGCTCCACCCGCTTGACGAGCGTCAATTGCAACGACTGTCCCTCCAGCGTCCACGTGGTCAGCTCTTCCGCCACACTGGCAAAGAGGCCCCCTTTCAGCAGCGCCGCCTGTTCCCGCAACTCCACCAAGACATGATCCTGTGTGCACTGTATACGTAAATCACTGCGATTGACACTGCTGAGTAGGGGGAAGCGGACAACGACATCCTCGTTGGTCTGCGACCAGCTGTATGCAGTTTCGGCTCCGTCTACACCTTTCTCCTGCCTCAAGAGCCGGGCAGCAGCGGCTTCCGCTTCAGCTTTTGTTTGGATTTCGTGATTGGAGCAGAGCACCAACGATTCGGCACGCGGCTCAAAGGCACAATAATAAAGGGAACCCGTCGTCTGCAGTCGCTCGTAAATGTTGTATATCCATGTCGAATCGGGCAATGCGTCCAGTGTCCAACGTGACCAGATCAGCTGCCATGCATGGCCCGATTCCATGCGCTGCACATGACCCGTCGCAATGGAGATTTGTTTGCGCTCCTGCACCATATCCAAACGGGCATCCAAGAGCACAAATCCCCGTTGCTGCTCAGCCACATTAATGGGCGCTATGCTCACCAATTGCCACGTGGACGAGTCACGCCTGCGATCCCCAGTCTCGAGCAGATGCAGCGCCAGCATACCATCGCACAGCACACAATACTTCTCCGAGATGAAACGCAGCGTATAATTGTAATCGCCGACAAGATGCGCGAAGCCATCGCCATGATTCTCACGCTGCAGCGTGTAAACGATGCGCTGCTCACGCGGCTGCCCACGGAGCTCATCGTATGAGCACAGTACGATCTGATGGCAATCGTTGACGTAGTAGCTGCTGTGACGCGCCCACGGATCGCTCTGCAGGAAATTGTGGCGGGCGAAGAGCTCAACGTGCAGCAACGAGTATTGATTTGCGTGCGGCTTCAATCGAAACGGATCGCGATTGAAGCTTTGTCGCAGCACCGGCACCGCATCGAAGGAGAGTTTGTAGCCATCGAATTTGGGACAGAGCAGGTTGCGGTCAACGTTAAGGTCCACCACCGTCGACATGCTGCTCCGATTTCCACTTTTCTAAAGCAGATCAATTTTAAATAAATAGTTTTATGAATGCAAATACAAAGTTGCTCTAATTTCAATTTTGCCAGCGCAGTGTTGCAAAACGGTGTAAGGTATTCTGTTAACGTACTATGCAAGGATGACTTTTCTGTAGCTCATTCTACGAATGAATTTGCTATGCTTGCTGTGTAATTGATAGTGCATGATTTCTTATATTTATTTCGTTAACAAATTCATAAGCATCATGACTTAACATAAGTTGTGACTAAAATATTAACAAGGTGGCAGCGCTCTACCGACCCACAGCTGTAAACAAACATTTCAAATGCATTAGTTAGCGCAAAAATGAGTTTGGTATTTACATCTGCAAACAATATGCAAATTATTTTTGAATAACCGCCAAATTGATTACCTTAAATATATTGAGAAAAAATAATAATAAATAAATAACAGCAAGTGTCATTACAGCACAGCCATTGTGACTTTGCCCATCTGTTGGCAAAGTTGGCATACGTGTTCTTTGCAACTCTGCCCGCCCAGTGCTGCACAATACACACCGAAAAGAGTGTTGACACGTTGACAGAACATTTGGCAAGTGCCTTATGAGAACTAAATTTTTAACAAAAAAAAAAACAAATTATTTTTAGCCAGCAAGCGAGTCACAAGAATCAAGACGAAACGGGTTAATTGAACAGGTGAATATTGTTGAACATAAGCGCCTTTGTTATTCTATGTAATAATATTGCCTGTGTGTGTGTGCGTGTGTGTGTCTTGTCTGGATGTATTTTGCAGCTGAAGTAGCCGAAGGAGAAGAAGAAGCTGAGAAAAGCCGATATTGACGACTAACGGGGATTTGAGGGCCTGTTTGTCGTCGGCTGCTGCAGCGTGGCAGCAAACACACAGCACCCAAATACACACACACACACACACACACATACACATACGCTTTTAATTATAAACTAGCCGAATACCAAATAGTCAACAAGCAATAACAAAAAAAAAAAAAATGCGCGACAACCAAAGCAAAAACTGCAACACCAGCAGCAGCAGCAACGGCAGCAGCAGCCGCAACAACAAATTGACAACATTGATGTTTTTGTCGTTGTCGCTGTCATTTTTGGTGTCCTGCAGCGAAGCCGTGGAATTTACATTCGATTTGGCGGACAATGCCGAGGATTGTTTCTACGAGGAGATCAATCGGAATACAAGCGCCTATTTTGAATTTCAAGTCTCCGCCGGCGGCCAACTGGATGTGGATGTTGTGTTGAAGGATCCAAATAATCAGATCATTTATTCGATGGATCGGGCGACATTCGATAGTCATCAGTTTACGGCGGAGATGAAGGGCGTGTATACGGCATGCTTTAGCAATAAATTTTCAGCGTTCTCGCACAAAATCGTCTACGTGGACTTTCAGGTGGGCGAGGAGCCAGCGCTGCCCGGCGTCGATGAGCATGCGACGGTGCTGACACAAATGGAGACGTCATCGCAGGCGATACACAAGGCGCTCAACGATATCCTCGATGCGCAGACGCATCATCGCTTGAGGGAGGCGCAGGGACGCAAACGGGCCGAGGATCTTAATCAGCGTGTCATGATTTGGTCATCGGTGGAAACGGCGGCCGTTGTCCTCATTGGACTGCTGCAAATTTTGGTGTTGCGCAACTTCTTTACGGATCGCAAGCCCAGCCAGACGCAATATGCACGCCTCTAGAATAGATAAGGATGAATCTGAAGGAGAATACACACAGAATGCAGGACACACACACATAAAAAACAGGAAGCAACTATCTCTTCAAACCATACATATAAATTTACATACACAAATACGATCTTCTTGGGCTAGCTCCTCACATGTATTCCATTCCCCCCCTGGTCATCTATCGAAAATTGTTTTTTTTTTTAGCCACGAACCCAAAAAACAAGAGCAGAATGCTATTTTTTTTCCTAAAATATAAAGAAGCGATAAAAAAACAACACAACAGCAAAACAAAAAAAACATGAAACAAAAAACAATGTAAAATGCTGCGTTTGTCCTTTTTTTTGCCAATAACAATTTCGTTTCCTTTTTTTTGTTGTGAAGATGGGTGTAGGGAATGGCGCCACAAATGGTTGCCATCAATTATATTGGCTTGTTGTGGCACAGACAGAATGTTGTTGTTGTTGCCGCCGCCATGCAGCAGTTGCTGCTTGCAGGAAGCAAGAGAATTACGAAACAGGCGGAAATTCGCGAAGCTCAACTCATATAACTGACAAAGATAGCAACTATTACAGCTGGCTGCTATTTGCTGGTTGGCACCGTGGCATTTTGCACTCAAAATCATCATATTTTGATCAAAAGCGCTTTTTGGCTCGTCCACTGCCACAGGGCAAAGCGGCCCAAATCCACAAAAAAATATAACAAAAAAAATAAAAAATGAGAGCTCGACAACAACTGTATAATCAAAGAAGTTGCACGGAGAGAGGAAAGTTAGCACAAGTAAATAAAAAAAAACAAAAATGTATATGTATATATATATATATATATACATATGCTTAGCATGACTGAACCGTAGCCGCGACGGCGAATTCGATGCGGCAATTTTGTCGGGGCTCACAGTTCAAGCGACAGGCAGTCGGCAGTCGGCGCAATTTGTACGAAAGCAAACAACAAAAACACGTTCGGCTCCAGCGACAACAACAGCAACAGCAGCAGCAGCAACAACAATAACAATTGCGGCAACTGCGATGACAGCGTTCATTTAAATGAGGCGCACAACAGCAACAACAGCAGCAACTTGAGCTGCTGCCTGAGAGACCTGCTGTTCCACTACACCAAAGAGCAGAAAGCAGCGACAACATCGACACACACACACACACACAGAGAGAGAGAGAGAGAGAGACACACACACACACACACAGACAGAGACACGTGCATGCAAGTGCCTTTAACATAGGTCGAGGTTGTCGCGATTTTGGATGCTGCTTCCTCGTTTCCAGCTCAAACGACAAAGGAAAAAAAAAGAAAAGAAAACAGAAAAAAACTTTTGCAGACACCTAAATACTCTTGGCAACTTTTAATTGAGCTTTAAGATTTGGTACTTAATTGCCATTGTGGCGCGATCTTAATTCAATCAATTTTGAATCAGAAAGTCGGCTAGAAACGTTTATTTTACAATAAACAGTCGCATTAGGCATTCATAACTGGCACAACAAATTAAATATTTAGTTTAATATTTCATAATTATAATACCATAACACAACCTTGGCGTTATTAGTTGGTTAACTTGATTAGTTATTCGTTCTTGACAAGTCATTCACTGTGAAAACTCACATCTGAAAAATCAGTTAGAGATCGAAAATCACTTTTCTAATACTTCGTCTCTTGAATGGAAACCATCCCTTAGTCAGAAGGCGAATTATACTTAGAAACCTTCTTATTAAAACCCATAATGGACGCAATTGAATTTTAAGCAACTAATTTGTTAAAATTTAACACCATTCTAAGTCATTTGCTTAACAAATATGGCAGAAATAAAGTCACGTTTTTGGTAAAAGACTAAATCGATTTTACCCAGAGCAACTTGTTTTACGTACCCCTGTTTCTGGACCTGGCACTACTCCTCTTGCTCCTCCTGCTTCAACAATTTAGCATTATTCAAACGTTAAAATGTATATATATATATATAGATAAATATATTTCAGACATCAGATATATCATCAGTGCATAGATGTAGCTACTTGTTTATTTTATGTGGACTACTATCAATCAACACAGCGCAATTACAGAAATAAAAAGATGTGTTTCAGGACGAATCTCGACTTGGCTTCGGAATATATATACATATATATTTATATATAAATAAAAATAAAAATAAAACACTTGTATTTGAAGCAATCGATTATTTTTAGAAATAAGAAAGTTAAAACTTGTGTGAGAGTATTTAAAGTTGAATATTGCAATTTTGGCGTTTTTATTTTACTTGATTTACTTGATTACTCAGCTTAACATTATTTTTAAGTTTTGAAATGAAGCATTGGCAATATTATTTTGGCATGTGAAATAAGATGGGCGTGGCGCAAATTTTGTCGTATTAACTTTTACATCCAACATGTAATGCTGATTCCCTAATTTCGTCGATGGGGGATTATTGGACACAATTTTGCCTGTTACGAGACAAAAGACTTAACTGCATTTTTCTGTTGAGCTTTTTTCCATTTGATTTGATTTTTTTTTTCATCTGCTGCATCTAGGCGGGGGGTGGTGAAAAGCGGTGTTCACTTGACTTTTACCGTTGTCTTACGACCGGCAGTATTTTGTTTAGCAACGCTGCAATTTGCGATTTTCCTCAAGTTTTTCTTCGGCCCCTTCTTTATTTTTATAGTTATAACATTGTGCAATTGTCGCTTATTGATTTTTATGATCGTTTTTTATACGCATTTCATTTCAATACGTATTTATGAATTTTGCATTTTTTCGTCTTAATAAACTGTTGTCCGTAATTATACCCAACACACATTGCAAAAGGGATAGAAAGTGTGCCATCAACTTGTGCAAGTTGATGTAACAGCCAGTCAAAAGCATATACATATTTGTTAACTTTTTTTTTAGAGTGTATTTGCCTGCAAAGGATTGTTTCTACTCTGGCTTTCACAAGCACTCAAAGACAGATTTCCTTATTAAATGTGTTCGTTCATCAAGTTGTTTGTAAAAGGCTGTCGGAAGCATCCAAGCGAACCCATAATGTTGTTTTCCTCTCCTTTAGATAAATGAATAATGAATAAAGAGTATCAACTTTATACTCTATTGCAGATCGATTTAACAGACAGATTTCCTTATTCAATTTGTGTTCATTTAAATTGTTCGACACTTCGATTACTTCATAGTTTAGTTGAGGCCAGCTGGTATCTTATCTGCAACCGTGTGCCTTATCATAATTCTAGTGAGTGTGTGGCACTTATTTAAATTACGGACTATTTAAAAATACAAAAACTACACAATTAAATTGTGTTTATATATTTATACAATGATACCGAAAGTTAAGTATTAAAAATAGCATATCTATAAAACCGAACATCTTCCACAATTTCTCCTCAAGATTGATTAAAAGCAGATTGCTGGTGAACTTTTTGAAACATCGAAATTTAAAATACTCAGACACGCCCCTGCGCCCCTGAAACCCGGAAAATCCAGTTTGTATGGCCTTAAAAATTTGAGAGCGGGTATAGATATTTAACTGGCAAAGGTAGCATCTCCGATCCCATAAAGAATAGTAGTGGTATAGTATAACAGAGACAGAGGCTATAAGAACTTCAGACATCTTATTTTAAATATAAGTTGTCGAATGCAACAGTTTGATTTTGTTATTATTTATTTATTTTATATAATTTGTTTTATTTATTTATTTATTGAAAGTAATTGACATATTATAATATTCATATTGAACAATCTGATATCAGCAAGCCTATTATTATTATTATTGGTGTGATTCTAGTTCGACATATTATTCGTTGGCTTAATTATGAAATTATTATTATTAATAATTAATATAGTAAGAGTTTTTACTTTTTGAATCGTTGGACTTACATATAAATCAAACTTAAGCTGCTATCCATTAATTTCCTTCATGGCCAAGTTGACGAGACTGGCAGATGTTCAAAATGCTTAGCTGAAGCCATTATCCACTCCCGACCCCCGTGTGTGACCCCGTGGTGCCCCCGTGCATGGCAATTGTGATGAACGTTCATTGTTAAGTGAATAAACGCACAAAATAAAGCAACTGAGAAGACTGAAGTCGGTATTAACCGACTGGGGAATACTCGGTTAGCAGTCGACTGAAATTTGAGAATCTACCTTCAATATTTGCTTACTCTAATAATAAAATTGCAAGGGTTGCAAATGGTGATCTGTAAATCCGTGGCCAGGGATACCATATGTACGTATGTCGAGGTATAAGGAATTCTAACTTCGCTATTAGAGCTATATAACGCCAGGAGCAATGCGTCGTATACGTGTTCCACATATTGCGTATACGCAGCGAGTGTGCCAAGATAGGTGACTGCCGGATAGAACCGTGAAGTGGCATGCACTAATGGGGCAAATGTAAATCAAGCAATGGCAAAGTAAGCAGCAAGTTGCAAGTTGGGCCGAAGCACCAATAGCAACAGCAGCAGCAGCAGCAGCAGCAGCAGCAGCAGCAGCAGCAGCAGCAGCAGCAGCAGCAGCAGCAGCCGTTGCTTATGTAATGGGAAAGGTGCACTTAATGGCTGTGTGGCTGTGTCTGAGGTTGCGGCTGTTGCTGTGGTTTTTGTTGCTGCGGATGCAAACGCAAACAAGTCGCCCCCAACCCTGGCAGATGCTGCTGCCGCTGTGGCAACTGCAGTTGCAGATGCAGATGCGACTAACACACCGAAAAAAATATTTGCAAAGAGTTTTTTTTTTTTAAATTTAAGCAATGCATTTATTTTTCATATGTTTTATTATTTAAACAAGTTTTATTTTTATAAGAAGTCTGTAATAAATGTTGTGTGTTTTTTCCTTAAGTATTTTAATTGTTTTTATTTGAACATTGTCGCTGGAAGTATCTGGAAAGAAAACTTGTACAACTTTTGTACAATTAAACTAAAAAAAGAAAATAATAAAATGTGGGTGAATAAATGTCAACAATAGTTAATAGAAAAATATATTGTAATTATAGTGTGTAGCAGCATTTTGTTGCCTGTTATGAGTTGTTGCCAATTGCTGGCTGGAGTAAGGCTAAAAAGAGGTACGATAATGAAAGGGGGCCGGGGTAGGGGTGGGAAGCGAGGGTCTATTGGTATGCCGTCTGGCTGGAGTCTCACTTTCGCCTAATGCCAAATGATGCGGCAGCGTTTGGCCCATATTGTGAGAAAGGTGCACACACACACACACACACACGCACACACACACGCATAGATACAACGTGGCAGACGGTTGGCAGTAATCATGAAAGCATCGGGAAAAACTGTAGATGCACAAGCTTTGCTTGGCATCTCATAGCGCAACAAATGCTGGGACTTGGGACTTGGGACGAGGCAGGCGAATTGTGTTTTGTTGTTTTTATTGTCTGTGTTTTTCTTCTTTTTTTTTTGTTTTTGGTTTTGCTTCTTTTTTTTTGGTTTTGGAAAAGCGTTTTTCCGGTTAACGTGTGGCACAATTGCCAGGGGTATAAAAGTCACAACTGCCGGCTGTGGTCATGTCAGTCTTGATTCGTGCTCCACACCAAGCGGACAACACAGGATATAAACAGATTATAAGCCGACAACAAATATTACAAAGCTTCAAACGTCTTCAGCCATGAAAGTATGTGCGCGAATCCACGTCTCGTATACGTGATAAATATATGAGCAAACGCTTATTGCGCATACGCCGCGTGCAACATTTGCATTTGCATTTGTTTGTTTGTTTTGTTGTTTGTTTTGTTGTTGTTTTTGTTGCTAAGTGTTTTGTGCTATTGCTCAAGTGTTTGTTTGCTTTGTTCTCCCTTTTGCAGGCCTTTGTGTGTCTTTTGCTGATTGGTGTCGCCAGCGTTACGGCCAAGCCTAAGCCAGGAGGAGGCGGTGGCTGGTCCTCGGGCGGCGGTGGCGGCGGCGGACATGGCGGTGGCGGTGGCGGTGATGTCCAAGTTATCAAAGTCATCACTGAAAGCGGTGGTGGTGGCGGCGGCGGCGGTGGCGGCTGGTCTTCCGGTGGCGGCGGAGGCGGTGGTTGGTCCTCCGGAGGTGGCGGCGGCGGCGGTGGCTGGGCTTCAGGCGGCGGCGGCGGCGGCGGCGGCGGTGGTAGTGATATAAAGCTAATCAAGATCATCAGCCTGGGCGGTGGTGGAGGCGGTGGCGGCGGACATGGTGGCGGATATGGTGGCGGACATGGCGGCGGCGGTGGCGGACATGGCGGCGGTGGCGGTGGTGCCACCAAGATCATCAAAATTATTAAGCTAGGCGGCGGCGGTGGTGGCGGTCACGGTGGCGGCGGCGGCGGTGGTGGCTGGTCCTCCGGTGGTGGCGGCGGCGGCGGTGGCTGGCAGCCATCTGGTGGCTGGGCCTAAGCAACATAAGTCAGGCAACTGTAAATATTGTAAATAATTGAAGCGATATTTGTTTTTATGTTATTTTTTTGTTTTGTTAATTTTTTTTTTGTTTCAAAACATTTCGTTTCATCTGTAAACAAAAAAATGAAACTCAATTATGCAATGCAAATTGCAAAGATTTTGTATTAAATGTTATTGCACAATTTGTGGTCCGAACTTGGCCAAAAGACTACCGCATATTTGAAGACAATCAATAAATATATTTTCAACTGTTATTTTATAGCCGGCATCTGTCTTTTAACTAAATCTGTTCATTATATATAATACAAATAATAATAGTGTGTAAAATGCCGGGTTCAAAACCGTTTTGTTTGTTTTTGAACGAAAAGATTTAAAACTCGACAGCTTTTGTGTGTCACTAAAACAAAACACCAGAGTCAAAAGTATGCGACTGACTTATACCCTGTTAGGTTAGGCTAGGTTAAGCGGTTGTCAACCTATAAGGTCGACACATTTATACCCTGTAGCCGCTGCTGATTAAGCAAAAATTAACTCTTCGAGTGAGAGAATAAAACATTTTCCAATTTACAAACCGAATCGAAAAACAAGCAAACTAAAATTTTACTTTAAAACCAGAAAATTGAGTTTATTTTGTAATTTGCTGAAAATCAAATATCTCCGTTCCAGTTCCCGTGACAGTTCCAGTAACAGTTCTCTCGAAACTCCCTAGAAATGGAGAAACTTCGCGGCATTGCCAGAGGAGCTGGCCGTGGAAATAGTGAAAGATTATGTGATGCTGCAATTTTAGAGCTACTTAAACTCGCCCTCAAAGGATTAGCACATATATCGCCGAGTGTTTTAGAGATAAACAGAGCCAAATTCGGCGGCAATATTGGACATTCAAAGAGCCATTTGTGATGAGTATCTGCTCGTTGAGCACTTTCCCTATCTGATCATTCTTTGCTGGATGTATGACAACTGCTTGGCACATGGAGAAGGCGAACCTTTGTTGTTAGATTGCATAATATGTTAATAATAAATAAATAGTTAATAAATGGCAATTAGCAAATGGAAAAATCTTGCCAGTTGTTAGTAAAAGCCACAATCAACAAAAATTGCCAGTGTTTCTGTGCTTTTTTTTCTCGCGTTTTTAGCCGCTGGCCTTTTTTTGTTTTTGATGTTTTGGGCCACACACGTCAATAAAAGTCGACTGAAATTTGATGCACAGCTGCAGGTGAATGGGCCCAGATGATGTGAAGGACATGTGTAAATGAATTTTGGGGCTTGAAATTGGTGCGATTAAACGATTGGAGCGATTTGATTGATGTAAGTTTGTTTAATGCTAATTATGTACAGCAACAGCCAGTGGAGACTTGATTGGAGAGCGGGGAAGTGTGGCCAGCAAGCTGTCTGTCAATACATATTTGCCACATTAAAAGCCCATTAAAGATTAACCCGACTCACAGCAATCTGCTCCCCACAGTTAGTAGACCCCATGCCCCTTTAAAACAAGTCTTCATGCATTCATTTATACCTTTGACTGTTTCCACACACATTTGGATTTGCATCCATAGCACTCATAATAGATGATGCCAATCAATGAATCTCAAATTCCACAAAAATAAAAAAAAAAACACAAACAAAAAAGGAAAAGAAAATAAATAAATAAAAAAACACAAGATTAATAAAATCAACCTCAACACGCCCCAAAAAGCTGCAACGGATGATTTGAGCAAAAGTTTGCCGCCGCTTTGGCTGCCGCGGCTGCAAACGCTTGATGCTTTGTGTATCAATTAGCTGGGCTGCTAACTCAGACAAGGAGGGAGATAGCTAAAGACAGAAAGAGAGAGAATGCGGCAGATCGGAAGATCGACAACCCAAAAGACAGAAAGCCACATGACAGCCTAAGCGCCTCACGAGAGTCAATCAATGACTTTCAGTTCAGCGAAATTGATTTGCATTGTAAGTTTTAACAGAGTTCATTTCATTTTTATATTTGTAATAATGTTTACTGTTTGGTGACCAATTTTTAATTTAATTCAAACGAAAGAATACAAATTTAAAGAAGCTGCCAGTTCAATCATCAATTTTGTTTGTTCCAAATTAGTTAAACACATTTTGAATAAAAATGAAAATTATTTTACATTTCGAATATTAGCAGAAAACTATGTATGCCAATTAAAAGAAATCTTAAATATCTTTAATCTTATAGATTTTATTTTTAAGAAATCGAATAATCGAATCGAATAAGTTCAATGTTAGAAATTGATTGAATTTTTGCAGAGCGATCGTGTTGAGTGCCACTCGCTGGCCAATTTCAACTTCGTTTCCCCTGTTTGTTTTCTTGTTTTTTTTTTGTTGCCATATAATAATTTTGTTGCTTTGTTTTTTTATGTTTTGTTGCTATTGTTTATTATCAGCTGTGGCTTGCAAATTTTTGTTGAAACAACACTGGTATTGTTTGATGCATGTTGTTATTGTTATTGTTGTTGTTGGCTGTTGGCTGTTGGCTGTTATTGTTGTCTGTTGCTACTTTATTGTTTGGCTGTTGCTTGTGCCACCCGATCCCGATTGGGTTGTAAAACTCGCAGATACAATAGCTTTACGAGTATCACGATGACATTATCACGACACACACTTACAAATTGATAAATAACTTGACAATACAACTCATGTTTATGCAAATGAGAAAAACATTTGAAATAGCAAAACATCAATATCAATATCAGCTCAGATATATGTTATCAACAACTGTGAAAAGCTTTGAAATTACTATATATTAATTGGCATATGTAGACGTTCTCAGAGCCTTACTATCAAAATAAATACAAATAATATACAAATTGGGTAATAGAATGGCAATGAAATGATTGCGATTGCGGCTCTTACAATTTACGACAGCAAATAGATAAACAAATAATAAATAATTTGCTTCACACATTTGAGTTTTAGTTTCATTTGCTGTCGTCTCTTAGGGGTGGTCAGGGCTGGCCCACTGTGTTGACCAACTTGTTAGCGTTTTCATTCCGGACTACAGCTTAAGCTCCATGTGCCAAGGTTAACAGATAGGAAAGTGACACACAAACCAAATATGGGGAAAAATGAGTGGAAATATATTTTGGATGCCAGTCGAATGATTGGCATTGAATTCGTTTTGAGTGATTCGTAGATGAAAATGAAAATGAAAAGTGAAAGTATTCAAAATAAGTAGCTTATGCTTGTCTTGTCTTGTTTGTGATTATCTTCGCTGGTATTTCCCCCTAAAACCCATTTTCAATCCAATTCCCACAACATTCGAAACACTACGCAAAGGTCAAACCTTTAAATATATGAATGAAATCTGATCTGGCTTAAGCGCGAACCACTTCAAATGCGTTAGTCAAGCTTCGTAACAGATTTGTTAATAGCAAAGCTCCTCTATACAAATATCTATTTGCTCTTTTTTTAATGAGATATGCCGGAAAGATTTAAGCTTGATCAAGTCTCTTTAATAAGGATGTTAGACAATATTTACAATAAAGTTATTATTTTAGGGTCAGCTATTGAATTTTTCAATTGTATAATAATAATTGTGCATGGTAAATGCTAAATGAGTGATTCAACAATGTTAATAAAAAATATATAAATATAATAAATAAAATATATAAAACATTAATAAAAAATATAAAAATATAAAAGTGAAAACTAGAATCTGTCCAAGTTGTTGTTTCGAAGCAGCCGAAGAAAGTTTTGCTTGACAATAAGTTAGTTTTAGCAGCAGCTAAATAATGATTAGACTGTTGAAATATGATTGGTTGAGATGTCCCCTAAATGAATATTTATTAAATTTAATTAAATTATTACGGCTGCCGACTGCTGCTACTGCTGCTGCTGCTGCTGCTGCTGCTGACTGCTGCTGACTGCTGCTGCTGCTGCTGCTGCTGCTGCTGCTGCTGCTGACTGCTTATGACCCATTAGATAGTGGCCAGGCCTTTTGCCCAATGCATATATGCCAGATGAAACTGCTTCATTAATATTTATATTTGCATATACGCATATGATGCAGACGTTATTAAGTGTGTGGCCGATGGGCAAAGGCACACCCATCATTCGGATCGCACATCCCGCTTGGAATCGAATGGAATATGGATGGCGATCCAACGATAGTTGATAGACCCGAATACGCATAGATATCACTTCCCTAATGAGCCGACACGTTTATTAGTGGATAATTAATGGACCTACAGCAACTATTTAAGTATGCAGTGAAGGAAGACACGCTTCACCTCCCCTCTCAACTACCACCACCCAACCAGCCCAACCATCAGTTGCCATTCCTTGCTGCTAATGCTAATTATATAATCATTTTGCTGGGCATTATGTGGCAATGACAGAAAACTTTAGCAAACATTTTCGTAAGACGTAATTAGAGTAGATAAGCGGCATATGCAGATATATACGAAAAGCGAATATGGAATCAAAAGCGATTCCCTTTGCCCCCAAAAAGATCAAGTTGCAAATCGAAACAAAAATAATCACAGATATAATTATAGATAATAGATATTAAAAGATTGAGCACAGCAGGTTGATATCAAATTAAAGCATTTCGCGGCACATTAAAATGCAAATATTGACAAGAAATTGAAATTTGATCAATAGAAATCAATTCCATAAATTTGAAGATTATGCAAGTGGCAAAGAGAGAACAGTTGGCGGCCTGGCCTGGCCTAGCCTAGCCTAAAGTTGATGAATTATGACAATTGTTGTTGTTATGATTTTTGTAGTAGTTGTTGCTGTTGTTGCTGTTGTCGCAGGCATAATAATAACATCCGCACTGTGCACAAAATCGTGGAATTGGCATGGTGTCGACTTTTGGAGCATTACGAATGAAATGTTTGTGATAACTCAATAAACAATTTGCATTTCAAGCGGACCACGCCGAAAGAGAGACAGACTCAAACACAGAGAGGCAGAGGAAGAGAGACAGCGACAGCAACAGCAACAGCGACGGAGTCTAAAAAATATAAAAGTTAAAACGCAGCTGCAAAAAAAAATGAAAAAAAAAAAAAATGTTGCGCAGGCGCCAATGAATTAATGAAAGGCCAGCGCACTGTTTGGGCCATGGGTTTTGGGATGACTCTAAGTCAAATACACACACACACACACACACACACACACACACACACACGCACACACGCACACACACTGAGGCTGTTTTTTTGGTAGCGCGCAGAGGCTGAGGCAAATGTTAAACTAATGCGCGCCCTTGTATAAAATGCGTGGACGGGTCAAGCTGGCTCATCATTTAACGGTTGGACATCGAGGGCTCCAGCACGACCAACGTGAAGATGAATGTAAGTGCAACAGCAGCAGCACCACCAGCAGCCATAAAATAATAATAAAAAAGTGCCAGTGACAATATTAAAATTATAAATATATCAAATTATATTTATTTAGTGTTTTGACGCATATTTCAATTGATTTTTTTTTTTTAACGTGCAACTCCTTTTGCTCTACTTTTTTTGTCCTCGTTTTACTTGTGGCTTAAAGTTAATTGGCGCTTTGTTGGCAGTCGCCGCCGCCTGCTCGCTATGTGGATTAAGTGCAGCGGATATATCGCTGAAGCAACCGAATCGCTTCGAGGAGAGCAGATATGGCAATTCGCGTTATCAGATCTTCGAGGTGCACAATCACTACGAGGGCAAGAGTAACGCCTACTTGCCTCCAGTTGGCACGCAAGCTGACCACGAGGAGATACACATACATCATCTGCAGCAAACGCCACATCGGCAACATCTTGCAGCAGCAACAGCTGCTGACGATGACAATTTGGATGTATCTTTTCTAAGCTTTGCCGATGGTGGCCATTTGCAGCAGCAGCAGCAGCAGCAGCAGCCGCAGGCGCAGCAGCAGCAGGCGCAGCAGCAGCGGCCACTGCCCGTGGCAACAACTGTTGCTCGGCCAGTGCCAGCAACAGTTGCTCGGCCAGCGCCAATTACACACACTGTTCCGGTGCCCTTCCCCTCCAACTATCAGCATGATTTCAAGCGCAAGCAGCCCTCACCTCAAGCTCAAGTTCCTTATAATGCTCGTCCCTATCTGCCGCCAACAGCTGCCACGCCCAGTCACGCCAACCAAAACTATCAGCAGTCCAGTTTAAGCTCTATTTTGAGCTCAACGGCACCACAGGTCTTCTCAGAACCACCGCCGAGCTATGAGGCGCCCGCCTTCTCGCCACCCTCCAGCAGCAATGTAGGACAGCAACAGCAGCAGCAGCAGCAGCAACAGTTGCAGCAACAAGCACATCAGCAACAGCAGCAGCAGCTTGTGCCTAAGCCCGCTTATAGAGCCAACAACTATCTGCCACCCACAACAACAACGGCTGGTGCAATTCCCACCTATCCACAGCAACAGCAACAGCAACTGCCACAGCAACAACTGCCACAGCAACAGCAACTGCCACAACAACAAATGCCACAGCAACAGCAACTGCCACAACAACAACTGCCACGGCAACAACTGCCACAGCAACAACTGCCACAGCAACAGCAGCAACAGGTCTATCGGGCACCACCTTATTTGCCACCCATCAGCAGCAACAGTGTCGCCAGCAGCAACGGCAATAGCTTCGCCAACAGCAACAGCTTCGCCAGCAGCAGCGGCAACAGCATCGTCAGCAGCAACAGCATCGCCAGCAGCAAGAGCATTGTCAGCAGCACCAGTAGTACCGCCAGCAGCAGCAGCAGCAGCACGACTCCTTCGAATTACCATGCGCCAGGTTACCTGCCACCTGGCTATGACTTTAACAATCCAGATGTTGTGCAACAGCCGCAACAGCAGTTGCAGCAGCAACAGGTACAACAGCAATTGCAGCCCGTTGCGCCAGCAACAACAGCTAATTATCGCGCACCCGGCTATTTGCCACCTGGCTATGATTTTAACAATCCCAATCTGTTGCCTTTCGATCAAATTATTGATCAGCCCGTGCAGCCAACACAGCCAGTTGCTCCCGTGCAGCCAGCACAGCCAGTTGCAGCTGTGCAGCCAGCAACAGTTGGTGATTATCGAGCACCAAACTATTTGCCACCCCAACAACAGGGCAACATCTATCAGCAGCCATTGCAGGTGCCACAGCAGCAGTCATTGCAGGTGCCACAGCAGCAGTCATTGCAGGTGCCACAACAGCAGCATCTTGGTGCGCTGCCCGAGGGTTATGAGTTTACCAAGCCCGAGAACTCTGAAGCAGCTATTGCCGAGCTGCACAGCCTGCAAACGCAAACCAAATTGCTCAAACAGCAGCAGCAGCAGCAACAGCAACAGCAACAGCAACAGCAACAGCTGCAGCTGCAGCAACAACAGTTCCAGCTGCAGCAACAGCAACAGCAACAGCGACCAGTTATCCAGCCCAGATCTAATATTATTTATGGCGTGCCCAAAAATCAGCAACAGCCACAGCAGCCGCTAGCGACAGCAACAGCAACCGCCAGAGCAGCAGCACCAACAGTTGCTTATCATGCGCCTGCTGTGGCTGCCGCTGCGCCGCTGCCTGCACCACCCACCCAACACTCACATATACACACATTGAGCAGCTATATGAACACAGTGCAGCCTTACGCACGCTACGGACAGCCACAGCAGCATCGGCAGCACCAACAGCAGCATGTGCAGCAACAGCAACAGCATCAGCAACAGCAACAGCAACATGTGCAACAGCAATTTGTCGAGGTGTCGCCCATGTATCGTGAACAATCGAATCGTCCACTTTCCTATGCGCCCGCCATGGCCTATACACGGAATGCGGTGCCCACGCAACTTCACCAATTCTATCAGCACCACCACATACATCATGTGCAACAGCAACAGCAACAGCAGCAACAGCAGCAACAGTTGTCGCAATCATATGGCACGCTCAGTTTGCAGGCGAAACAGTCGCTGCAAAAGTTCATGCCACGTGAAATGCAATTGGCCGTCAATGTGGCAGTTGCCGCCACCGGCCCAGTGGCACGTGGCAGTTCCAAGGTGCGCACGGTGCAAATTGTGAAACCGAATGCGGTGCGCACATTCAAAGTGCTCGAGACTCTCGATGCTGCCGGTGTGAAAACAATCAAAATTCTCGGCACAAGCAATGATCAGCCGCGGGGACAGCATCACATTGTCAACGTGGTCACCCAAGATGCCAACAATGTGGAAAGTCATGTGCAGACGGTGAAGATCTTCGATGAGCCGCAGGATTTTCAGCCAGTTGCCAATGGCAACGGTAATGCCAACGGCTACTTGCCACCAACTGTGGCACGACCACGGGCACGCATTGTGAGACAGTCGCCGACTCCGTTGCGCCTATTCCCCGTGCCCAGACACTGATCAGCAATTACAGCTACCAATCCATCTAATCAAACAATTCTCGTAGTAGTACTGATTAGCTATTTAAATTCATCACAACGAATCCAGTTTTTGGCGCTGTTTTTCAAACGCACCCTTCATTTTACATTTATACAAGTTTTTTTTGAAACTCTGCTTAAACGATTTCTTAACTAATAAATCGACTTATATTTACATATTTGTACATAATTTGTGATTTAATTAATTAGCAATAACGATGAAAATCGTTTGCGTAGTTCCAGATGCGCTGCGACGACGACCTTCACCTCGATTCATATTTTTTTCTTGTGATGGGTTTGGAGTGGTGGGGGGGGGTCTTTAAGTGAAAGTCACACATTTAGTGATTTAGTTGGCCGCTTGATTTGGCCAGGTTGACTATGGAAATTCAATGAAAAGCTCGCGAACAAAACGCAACAAATGACAATCAAATCATTATCAAGACTCAATGACAACCTAATCAATCGCAGCGTATTACAACTGATTTAACATTCTTTCTCTCTCTCTCTCTCTATTACTCTCACTCTCTCTCATTCTCTCTCTCTCTTCCTCATTCGCTTTCTAGCTTAACATTGCTTAACGTTTATCAGCAAGCGGCGATGATATAACCCAGTGACACACAATCGGGTTACACCCATCACCCAAATGACGAGCCAATCATTTGCCAATGGTCGCAATGTCATCATTTTGATGGTTACATCTTATTTGCGTGTCAACTGTTTTGTCTTTTTTGTATTTGCATGTTGCCGTCTCAGTCTGTTTATTTTGCCATCTATTTGTACTCATTGATCCCAGCAGATAAATTGGTTCCACAAAGTAAATCTGCCATCTGCTATTTGGGCTCTTGTTTGCTTTTCAAATCTTTCACCTCTCGAAATCACTCGTTGCAGTCCAAGGCGCTGTAATCATCTAAAACTTAAAAATAGGTTGTGCAGACCAAAAAAAAAAGAAGAAGACCCTCTGCCAGAAATTAGTCTTTAATCTTTCCCAGAACCGTTGCAATGATTTTGATAACTTAGTATCAAAGCAGTACATCAAACCGAATCGAATTTGGACTTTGGTTATGCTTCTATATTTAAATACGTTAATTTCGATTAACGAACCCCTGCCATGTGCACACCTCACAACCTCCAATGTGGGGTCCATTTAACTACTGTCTGCTCGAGCGTGCCACAAAGTCCAGCCAAATGCCGCCCTTGTGGACACCCACAAAGATGAGCGGATCGAGCTCGATGCCATCGAGAGTGCGTCCATTGATGTGCACCTCGAAGCGTCGCACAATGGCCGCCAGTGCAGCCTTGGTTTGGGTCAGACCCAGCCGTATTCCCACACACTGACGCGGCCCATTGCCAAAACCGAGAAAAACGCCCAGCTGCTGGAATCGCTTCAGGCCGCCGTTGAGAAAGCGTTCGGGTCGAAAGGCGTCCGGCTCTGGATAGTAGATGGGATCGTGATGCAGTCCATAGATGGGTATCATCACATTATCGCCTGGTAGCATTTTCAGCGGTCTATCGTGATGGCTGCCATGGAAGGTGTAGGGCGCTGTGCAGGTCTTCGATGCCCAACCGCCAGCCGGATAGATGCGTAGACTCTCTGCGGATTAAAAGATAACTGGTTTATATTTTAAATGCTTACAAATCATTTAATGAATTTCATTAATAAATATTCAGGTTAATTAATTTGAGAAATCAAGCTTGTAGCCATGCATCATATTTTTCTTAACTGTGTCAAGTGTATATTTAAATCTTTAAATACTAATATACGAATTGTTCTATGGCGGGAACACAATGGAAATTCTACTTTTGAAAAATCCATACTGAAATTATAAAATGGAAATGGAGAGCCATTTTTTCCGAGCAATGGCTACAAAAGTGGGGGTAAGTGTCGAATGTAATCGAGAGGAGGAATAATGTTTTCAAATGTTTTACATATAACTGCCCTGATTTAACCCACCATTTAAGCAAGCACTCAAATAGGGCAGCTCATTTAGCACCTCAAAATCGGGCAACAGCTGATCCCATCCAGAGCAGGCATTGTCAATCTCTTGCCACAGCCGCTCCTGGCAATCCGGATGGCGACCGAGCTGCGCATAAACCGGGCAAGGATTTAGGCAAGGATTAGGCGGTTAATTGCTCAACTCACGAGTAGCAGACAGTGCGCTATGGTCGAGGATGTGGTGTCCAGTCCATCGAACATGAAGGTCATCGCATGCGATGTCAGCTGCGCCTCACTCAACTGATGCTCCCGCTGCATGTCCAGCAAATGATTGATGAAATCGTTGCGCTCCTGTCGCTTGCAGCGCCTCAAATCAAATGCCTCGCGCACAAGTTCCCCAAAGAAGCGATCATATGAGGGCGGAATGATCTTGGGCCGGAGGCAGAGCGGCAGGCAAGGAAAGAGTCCGTTCAGAGCGCCAGCAAGAGCCAGACGGCGATTATCCTCGGACATCTCCTTGTTGTGCTTGGCCACTGGCAGCGGTGAATCGGTAAAGCTACGCGCTTCGATGCCCAGGACGCAATCGAAGAGATTCTCGCTGGTAAAGCGCAGTCCAAGCTGAACAATTTGAATTTGAAGTGAGCTTTAAGCTTGATAAATGCACAAATTCATTTCGTAATAATAATAAATCTAATTTAAAGCATTTTGTAAGCTTTAGCTTAAGTTGAACTCAGTCTTGCAATGCTGACTCAATGGATTTATTACAATAATTTGAATCTCAATATAAGCTTTGAGAGGCAGTCAGCAAATAAGCACAATTCTAGTCAGATCACTGAACGTTTTTGATTTCATTGAATTCTACTCACATCCATGCCATTTTGTGGCTCCCCACAATCCGAACACTTATCAATGTACTCGCAGAGCATGTCGCAGATGCGTTTCATATTTCCGTATGCATTTCGTATGCGTCCACTGGTTAGCAGGGGGGAGAAGATGCCACGCTGCTTTCGCCATTCGTCGCCATCGAGTACGAAAGGATTGCAGGCGATAAGGGGATCCTTTCGTGTGTCAATCATGCGCGACGCATCGTTGTTCTCAAAGTGCCGAAAGGCACTCACGAACACCTCATTGATCAACTTCGGCTCCAACAGCAACAACTTGGGCGATCTCAACAGATACGTTCCCACGTAGCTGTCCGTCTCGCGATATTGCCTGTAAAAAATAAATAAAAAGTCTTTCAGTATTTCCTTAAAGGATCCATGGTAAATTTATATTTCTAATCTTTGAATTCGGTAACGGATTTGTGGAATCTAAGCTCGCTCACATATAGATATCACGCATATCGTTGGAGAAATGTCGACGCGGCCATACGATGTTCGGAAAGGAGCCGAGCAGCGGCAGGGCACGCGGCTCCCGAATGCCGCGTCGACGCCAATGTCCAAAATTCCATACCAGAAATGCGTACAGCAGCACGAGCAGTGCGATGATGAGGGTCAGCAGCAGAATCATCAGATACATGCCGGCCAACGATCACAAACGTTGAGCAGCAACTGACTTGGAGCTGCAACAATTGCCTTCAATTGGAATCCAGCAAGTGGCATAATCAACGTATTCACAGAGTTGTCACATTTGTCACCCACCCACAACTTAAATCTGGCATTGCGTAATGGGACAGCGACACGACAGTTTTTTTTTTTTTTTATATGACGGAGTGAAGTGGGGATTTTCATTATCATTATCGAATTAGATGCTAAGTGTGTTGTTTGCAATGTGTAAAATGCGGCATTTGTATCGGAATCAGTATTTACATATAACTTGCTAAGATATTTATCGATAACAAATGATCTATATTCAATAAGTATAGATTTTCAATATATTATTCGATGTACTTTGGCTAATTGGTAAATTTCTCATTGACCAACTTTCAATGACCATTCTCATTTTCGATAACTGAAAACTCCATATATGATTGATTGAGTGATTGATTAATTTCCAATACATACTGTCCCAAATACATTAGTTAAAAAAATAAGATTTTATTTTGTTGAGATTCATTTAAATTTTTAAACAAAGTATTTGCAATATCCTCTCTTGCTTTTAGCCCATGGAATAAGTGTCCAATCAGCTTAGTGTAAGCCGTTCCGTTTCGCATTTTGGGATCAATTAATCATATGTTAAGCGATCGATAACTAAGATTTGTTTTGGCTGCGCCGATTAATAAACAACTCTCTTAAGACGTAAACTCACAACATTAATCATAGATCTGGCATACACGCAACTTATTAGCATTGCTAGACAAGGTCAAGTATGAAGATTGCAATTTCATATCTATACTGGCAACCTTGACTTTGTTTTCCGGAACGTGACCAATTGAATGTTCACTGTCGGCAGCTTTATATTTAGATCCCCCATTAAACCCACTTTCATTTTGCTGTTGCATACAAGTTTTTCTGACAGTAGGAGGCAGATGTTTGTTAGTCGTAACACGCGATAGCTAAGTAAATAATACGCCAATGATAGCTGACAGATTGAATATATATATTTTGTTTGTGTTTGTTTTCGACAAGTATTCATTAAACGGAAAAATTAATTTAGTTTAATTCACATGAGATGATGTATACCGTGTTCTATAATAGTGCGCAGTATTAAATTTGAAATATATTAAATAACGGATTTATTTGTAAACAAATTTGGTAAAACAAATAAAGTCTTATTAATGAATCTATAGTTTTCTCTCATGTTACTTACGATCGCTTTTTAAATATACGTTAATTTTAAATTTGTCATATCAACTCAGGTGGCGCCATCTATGCTGTTAGAATTGTTCTTAACGATATCGAAATATCGAAACTTTGTATGTACCCCTGCCGAGCAATTGTGGACGTATCGCTTTTGTTGTGGGAACTCTTAATTCGTCAGTGCATGCAATCGATTTGCGATATTTTTAAAAATAGTATCAGTAACCATATAGGGTGTATCGCCATTTTAGGCAGGTCGACGCATCTTGCATTTGACATTGGTGTTCAAACAAATTGAAATGGTAAGCGAATCGTATGCAAATCAAATGCAATGCCACTAAAAAAGCTAAACACATTTGTTTTGCAGACCAATTGCCTCGCTGCCCGGCTGTCCCTTGCTCTCTTTCTGGCGCTACTGTTCTGGCCGGCGGCCGTGGACAGCGGATATGACAAAGAGATGACGGTTTATGTGGATGCCGGAAAGAAGGAGTGCCTCTACCACACCGTCAAGGCTGGTGAAATAATTGACTTTGAGTATCAGGTGATTGATGGCGGCCATGGTGATCTGGACATAAGCTTTGCTCTGCTAGACCCCATCGGCCTGGTCATTGTGAGCGATTACAAAAAGCCAGAGAATATGCATCAGCACGAGGTGCAGAAGGAGGGCGACTATCGTTTCTGTTTCGACAACAGCTTCAGCATGTTCAATCGCAAAACCGTCTTCTTCGAGCTAATCGTGGAGCGCGACGGCGATGAAAATCATGGCGATGATCAGTGGAAGGAGATTAACGAATTGACGGGCCTAACGCCCGACGAGTATTACGATATGAAGGTGCAGGATATTATGGACTTCATTGGACGCATCCGCATGCAGCTGACCAAGGCGCGCCAGCTGCAGGATGCGCTACGCTCCCATGAGGCGCGCGACCGCAATTTGGCTGAGGCCAACTTCCAAATGGTCAACAACTGGTCGCTCGTACAGATCAGCGCAATGATTGGTGTCGGCCTCATCCAGGTCTTTATGCTGCGCAGCATCTTCGAGACGCACGGCCGCATGCATCATTTGTGGCGTAAGCTGGGCATTTGATGAGTCAGCGGCGACTTCAAGCGTTTACCAAAGATGTAGTTGGTTGAAATGCCAGTTGCAAATTATTACGTACATATTAGTCACAAAATACTTATCAGTTTCAACAAGCGTTAGTTAGTAGCCCTAGTTAGGTGTATGTGTGTGTGTCTGTCTGTGCGTGTGCGTGAGTCTATATATATGCATTTATTATACAAAATCCATTGTATTTATAAGCTATATATTGTATTCAGGTTACTTCAATGATCTTCATTGAATAAAACATTGAATTGAGTAAAAAAATCCCACCTTTGCAATAACAGAAAGTTTTTGTGTCGCCCGTTGGAGTGAAATAAGAACATTTAAAGCATAACGAATTGTTGAAGCGATTTAATAATATAGAAACTCTAGATCATCAAGAGAGGCTTATGCGGAAGTGATCGCTAAATAACATCTTTTGAAGTCAATTACTTGTGTATTTTCTTATGAAGATTCAACATTTCTACGAAGGAAGAAGGTTTCCAAATGCGTTCAGGGATTGTATTATTTGATGGTTATTTGCCAATTATCACTTAAAATTACACTTTTTGGATTAAATAGTTTTTAGTTTGTTTTTTTTTTGCATTTAATTTACTAAAAAAAAAAACAGATCCATATTATTACTAGGCATAGTATTTATTATTGAAATTTCCGATTGCGACGGGCAGTGTGTGAAGTTTTTCGCCTGGAGTTTTTGTTTGTTTTGTTGACTGCTCCGCTGCTCCGTTGTTGACGCTGGAAAGGTCGCACACCGTTAACTTCTGCTCTGCTTGTCTATTGAACTGTGCTCAAGGTTTAGGCATGCTTGTCGAGGCGCTTCTGGCGCTCGAGCAGCCGACGCTCGCGTTCAAACTCCTTCATGCGGAGCACATAATCCTCGTATTCGCAGGTGAGATAGTCGTGCTTCTCGTGCGCGCACTGATAGACGAAGGGGAACTTGTCGGAGCGGCAGGACTGATAGGCGAGCAGCTTGTGAGCGCAATAGTCACGATCCTCAAGTGGCAGCTTCGCCGACTCCATCTGTTCTTTGGTGGCAATCATTACGCGCTGCTTGCGCGACTCAAAGCCCAACATGGGATCGAAGCTGGGCACCACATCCGGCCCGGGCGTCACATCTGGCTTTATGTAGTGGTTCAGAGCGTTGCCCATGCTGTTCAAGTGGTAAAATGTACATTAAACAACATGCAAAATGCAATCAAAATAACAAATATAAATTACGTAAAATGTTTTTCCTCGGTTATTGCGGCTGCAGCGCTGCTGTCAGTTCAGCTGTTGTTGTTGTAAACCGTTTTGACAGCTGTTGCCAAGCAGGGCTGCAATGAAGTAAATTCAATTGTGTAACTATCGATAAGAACGGTTAAAATTTGAATAAACTGTATTGCAAAAATATTGCAAATAATAAATTGGTATGCAGTTGATAGGTGTTCAGCTAAAATTCCATAAAAATATCTAGAATGTAGAATACCGATAGTATCATTTGTTACAGCCATTGCTATCGAGTGGCACGAAAATGTCCTGCTGCAATTAATCGATAAGTTTACAGTTCGCAAAAGACAGTGGTGCAATCATACAAAAAAAAATATGCATTAAGTTCGCAAGTAGAATACTTAGTTAATTCCTAGTTATTTTGTAAATTGTTGTGCAATAATATTTAGCCAAAAACATAACTGACAAGTGTTCAGTTATACAGTGTAGGCGACTCGTTGGCCCGCGCACATCGTCGCCAAAACGAAAAGAAGTGTCGGTGTAACGGTATAGCCCAATAACGGCCCACGTATGTACATACACATGTACTATATGTAAATGTAAGCGCATACAGAAAATCGATTTGGAGGCAAATTTTGCAAAATCTTTAACGGTGCAATGGTCGGACTATTGAATCCAATGAAATATGGCGATCATTTCTACGAATTGTACACCAGCAACACACGCAGGTAATGTAAATAAGCACAAAGGACATTTCGGCGGGGTGGCGGCAGCGGCGACGTCTCCCTTCCGTGGGGGTTGAAAAATCGATCGGCATGCCGTTCAAATGTATGTAGGTCTTCAACCCCTAGCCAAGGGTCGCCGCCGAAGCCGCAAGCCAGCGGTTGCTGTTTGACGGGGTTGAAAGTTTGGCGCTTGCTTGCTTGCATTTGCACGTCAAGTGGGCAGCACTCGAACAGCTGATCGATAACAGCTGAGCTGAGATCGAATTTATTGCCAATCGGCTGAATAACCGCGACCTGCATTAATTTATTTATTGTTAAATCGATAAAGCTGTCAAACACACTTAAAATATGCGAATATTTCTAAATAGGAATGAAAATGAGCAGTGTTGCCAGCTACCAATGACCAAAATCCGCCTAAAAATATGCTAAATGAATTGAGTAATAGCTGATATTCGATGAAATCAAAAACTACCTTGGAATACTTGAACATACAGCTTGACCTTTGGCAAACATGCAATTAGTACAATATAAATATGTTTTTGTTTTTGTACGAAACAAATTACAGCAAAGTTGGCAACACTCCTCTCAATTATCGATTTCTGCAAGCAACTCTTACACTCTCACCCATCTTCTCTCGCTCTCTCTCTCTCTCTCTCTCTCTCTCTCTCTATTTCTGTGTTATTGTTATTGCAGAAAGTTGCAAAATGAGCGGAAGGCGCTCACGAAGCGAAAGAGCCGCAAGGAGAAATCGGCAGCGGCGTTGGCAGCCGTTGCTGCAGCCGCTGTGCTGGATGGCAACGGTGGCGGGGCCGGTGCTGGCATAGTGAATCCCTTGGATCCACCATTAATTAAGGATCAGCTGCTCCTGATGCCAGCGTTTCCCGTTGCGCACATCGAGCTTGATCCGAATGCATCAAAATTTGCCGTATTCTCAGCGATACGCTCCACTGTGCTGGAGGCAGAGACGCGTTTTGCGCTCTTTCACGAGGGCAACGGACATGCGGCCATGTCAGCCGCATCGGCGATCAAGAAATGGAGCGGCAATATGGGTTCCTCGTGCTGCCTCGTTTGCGCCGGCAGTTGCATGGTCAGCAACTTGGTCGATTGTGCCTGCCATGCGCCCCTCGCAATGGGTGGTGGCGGCGGTGGTGCCGCTGCCGGAGCAGCTGGTGCCGCTGGTGGTGCAGCAGCAGTTGCTGGCGCAGCTGGCCCAGCGGACAAACGGACGACGAACAGCGCCAACAGCGATGCCGACTCGGACACGGAGGAGCCCGAAGAACGTGAACCGGTCTATGCCACGGTGCCGCTCATTGTCGGCGCCGGGCTGCGCAGTCTTTTCGAACTGATCGCGGACGCACGTCACATTCAGCCGCTGTTGTGCACCAAGGCGCTGAAAGCACTACTCGATGTTATCCAAGGCCAGCAGCCGGAATCGTTTAAGCTCGAACCGGAAGACCTTATCAATCCGCTTTACGATCTACTGCTCGATCTGGCCACTATGCCGGCGGCAATAAGCTCCACAACCGGTGCCGAGGCCAATTGGTCGGCGATGGCCTGTGCGGCTCTAATTGGCCTCTGCATTGCCCGCGGCGACACTGGCAAAATGCTAAAAGCCATTGCCGCCATGCTCATGTCGCCCAGGCAGCTATCCGCTCAGATTGTTCAGCTGCCCGCTGTGCTGGCGGCACTGCAGCATACGGTCGTCAGTGCGGCGCTCAATAAACCAACGCGTCCCGATTTTCACAGCCATGGCGTGCCACACAATTCACTAATTGATGAGGTAAGTGCGTATATTTTACGGGTTCACTTGAAATGACTTTCTTTTTAATCTCGACAACAGCTTGAGTAATTTTTTAATTGTATTCTGCAGATTTTTACAATCTATCTATCCGTAAAATTATCTTTTAAAGATATAATTTATTAATGACATCCAAATATAAAAGCATCTTAGACAAAGCTCTAATATTAACTCATTTGTTTTCCAGTTCGCTTTGAAGCTGCCAATGATGACGACTTCGCAGCAGCAAATGGCGCCAGCAATGGCCTGCGATGGCGTTTTTGTCTACGTGCTGTATTGCGGTGCACTGTTAAAGATTGGCACTGGCTTCGGCGGCTCCTACAAGGGACACATCTATGCACAGAACGAGGACTTCAGTCGCGAGCGCAACGCCTGGCTGGGTTACAGTGCCGGTCAAGTGTATTTCCGGCGCAATTGCAAGCGAAGCGCCGATCAGCTTCAGTTGGTGGGCATGGATACGCTGGCGGTGAAATCAATGAACCCCCTCAATATGCTCTCCATGCGCGAGGGACTTAACTACGTACTCTTCACGGACGATGATTCACTACATGCCATCTGCAGTAATCGGGATGTGAGTTAAAGTCTCTAAGATCTTCAAAACTTATGCTAGACCAGCTGGAATTTCTAGGCTACTTAGCACGTTGTGGAATAAGCTCACTGCAGCTAAGAATTTGTCGTAGTGCTTTGCATTATATGCCTCCAATTTATGTAATATATTGCTTCATACGTAATTATTTGCAGTTTCAATTTAATGAAACTGATATCCCTTAAATTGTATTAAGCTTAAACTTATATAGACTTGGTTATTTAATATAGACCAGTTTAAATATACCTGAAAACTAAAAAGGAGGTCTTCGATGCAATGTAGCAGATTATTTTGATAGGATTTCAATAACTTGAATGATAATTTATTTAGAAAATTCCAGGAGAAAGTTCGATTTGAGAACTGCAGAAATTTTTGAATTTTTTTCTACCTTTAGACAGAAATGAAAGTTTAAGTAGAGAACTGGGAAACTGATGTTGAACCAAAACCAATAATGCTCTTTCCTTGCAGGACACTCTGGTGGTCAAGAAGCTGAATCTATACCACAATAGCTACAGCAGTGAACCGCCCCCATTTGAGCTGCCGCTGCAGCTGGCACGCAAAAAGTTTCGCACACTGGGCTATGCGGCGTTCGAGGATGAGCTCCTGAATCAGCAACAGATCCAGCGCATCCAGTCGGCTCACAATATATTTGAGCCAAAGCTGCCGGCGCCGTGTCGCGATGCCGATGTGCTGGGCCTGGCCTGCGGCAAGGACTTTGGACTGGTGCGTGCCAGCAATGGGCGTGTCTACTACTATGGCAAATCGGCGGCGCTGGGACTGAAATGTGTGGGTCGCACTCCCACGCTGAAACTGACCGAACTGATTGTGTCAAAGGCGGCGCATATTGTTCATGTGGCCGTTGGACACGATGGCGTCCATGCTCTGCTCGTCAACGATGATGGCACCGTCTACTTTGCGGGCACGGCGCGACGCGGTGAGGATGGCGACAGTTCCAAGAATCGACGACAGCCAAAACCGGTGAAGCCCAAAAAGATGACCAAAATCGATGGGCATGTTGTGGTGCATGCCGCCTGTAACAATGGCACCTCCGCCTTTGTGACGAAAACGGGCAAACTGATAATGTACGGCAAGGATACGGCCCATTGCGATTCGATGGGCTTTGTTACCGATCTTCTCGATCAGCATGTGACCAAAGTGGCGCTGGGCAAGGCGCACTGCGTCGCTCTGAGTGCCAAGGGGCAGGTGTTCACATTTGGGCTGAACAACAAGGGTCAATGCGGTCGTGTCTTCAACAAAATGTTGCCCGTCCGCGATGTGCCAAGCTCGTCGTCGGCGTATGCGCTGCTCAGCATGCATGTGGACAAGCTGCGCCACAAAGTGGACTTCTCATCGCTGTGCGATTACGACGATCACAATCTGGTGCAGGGCCAGTGTCGCGTCTGCATCATGTGCCGCGAATGCACCGGCTACAATGTCAGCTGTGTCTCCGCTCTCAATGTGCCCCTCGAGCAGCGTCTGCCCGGCAGCATTTGCCCCTGCGGACACGGCGATGCTGGCTGTGCCAAGTGCGGCCTGTGCTCCGCCTGCGTCGCGCTGCAGGAGAGCGAAATAAGTAAGTTTCAAGTTGCCTAAATACTTAATCATAATCCAGATATCAGATGAGAAAACACTTCAATTTGTAATTCTTGTTTGCACCTTTGTCTAATGTACTCGTGTGTTTTGCAGTTGCTGCCGATGCCAAAGCGGAGCTGAAGCCGCTACCAGGTGAATTGGCGCGTCAGCAGCGTTCCAAGACGCTGATTATGCGACGCAAGGAGAAGAAACCATCGGAGCTGGAGACAGGCGCCGCTGGTTGCACTGGTGGCGGCGGCACACCCACCGATCTGGAGAAGGATCCACCGCGTGTGGCACCGCTGGCGCCACAGTCGCTGCAACTACCGAGCAGCTCACCGGTGGTGCAAGTGGCATGCGGCCTGCACCACACCGTGGTGCTAACGCTCTCCGGCGAGGTCTTCACATTTGGTAGCAATCAATACGGCCAGCTGGGCAGTGGAGATCTACAGGCGGTCACCGGACCAATACGCGTTCAAGTGCAGGGCGCCATTAGCCAGGTGGCTGCCGGCAGCAATCACACGGTGCTGCTCACTCACAAGGGCATGGTCTACACGTTCGGCAACTATCAGAAGGGTCAGCTGGGTCGCTTGCCCAGCGACTTTGGTCAGAAGCCAACACTCTCAAGCGTCGCTGCTCAGCAGCAGCAGCAACAGCATCAACAGCATCAACAGCACCAACAGCAACACCAACAAGAGGATGCAGATTCTCCACCGGAAGCAGTCTGCCTGCCCGGTGGCTCCAAGGAGTGTATTCTTGTACCGCCCAATACGGCTGCTCTAATTGCGCAGCGTCAGAAATTTTTATGGAACTGTGGGCCCAGCGCCGTCTTGTAAGTTTATTGGAAATATCGCAACTTGACTGATATGTATATATATATTTATATAATTGATATTTTACAGCGGTCTGGGTCCCAGCTATGGCAAAAAGGTTACCTGGATCGGTGCCAATGGCGACCAGACCTTCATCAAGATTGACGAGTCACTAATTACCGCCCAAATGCTGCCCAAGATGCATGTGGTGGCCAACAAAAAGACGATACGTGAGTGTTACCACGATTTCTGTCTGGGCAATATGACGTCTATGTAAATTAGAAATATTATTGAACCGGTTCAGAGACCAATATACAAATTTGTACTCATAATTGTTGTGATAAACATGTTAATTTTGTTGCATTTCAATCCACCTTTTTGCTCACTTTAATTCAAATATTCCTCTCATCACTCTTATCACTTTTCTAGTGTTAATTCCCAGCATTCCGCTGTCGTTTCACACGCTATCCATAAATCGCAGCGACGGCAGCTGCACGCCACATTATCGAGGCCAAACGAAATTTGCACAGTTGCTGCAGACACAGCAGCCACATGGTCTGCCGGAGATCAATCGTAACGTGGATGTTGCGACACCGGTGGCAGACCAGCAACCGCTGGCCAGCGCCACAACGGCCGGTGTGCCAATCAATGAGCAAATGTCGCGCAGCATGCACGAGGCGCGCAATCACATCTTCGAGGAGCAGGTGGAGACGGCACAGCCAGCCTCGCTGACAGCATCGCCACGATTGCAGCGGCGAGTGCGAACGCGCCAGGAGGCGGTCGCCGCATGCCCAGCATCGCCGGACAAGCAGCAGCAGCAGCAACAGCCGCCGCCACCACAAATTGCCTTTGCCATGGATCCCAGCTACAATGTCCTGTGGGTCTTCGATGGCGTCGCCCGCAAACTGCGCTGTTACAATGTGGTCGCTAGCGAAATAGCCGAAAGCAATATGGTAAATAAAGCACAAAGCACACATAAATGGAGAGTGCGACTTACACATAAGGAAGGTGGCTGCATGCCCCCTGCTATCCGCAAGCTAATTATCAAAGAGCCATGGCAGACGCATGCCAGTCAATATATGGAATATATCTATTTCTTGATAAGCATCCGTCCGTTATTCTGTCTGTTTCTATAACGTCAACTTGTCTGTGTCCAAGGAGAAGCGTTGGATCTTGGACTATTTTTCGTTATATGTTTAATATTTATGCTTTGGCTGCATCTAGGTTTCTGTCCAACTTAGTGTGTCCCAATCGGATTACGTTAGTAATTATTTGATTTTCTCTTTCTGACGACTATTTGTTTGGAAGCTTTGTCAATTGCCATTGCTCAATTAGTTTCCTCTTGATTTTTGTTCAAGTATGCACAAAAGAAAAAAATCCAAATTGATTAACTTTGAATTTGAATCATTTGCAGAACGCTGCCAATTACCGAGCGCTGCTGTCGCCGGAACTATCACTGCCCAGCAAGGCGGAGGCGCGCGTGTCGCGTTCGCAGGCATCGCTGAATCTGCTTGCCTGTTTGGATATACTGACATCGGCACAGGATAATATACCGGGCTGCTTTGAGCAGACTCTGACGCAGCAGCCGCACCAGGCGGCCGAGGCACAGAGCGGCGAATATCAGGTTGTGAATCGCTTCGATAACTTTGGCGGCGGCTGGGGCTATTCCGGGCACAGTGTGGAGGCGGTGCGCTTCTCGGCGGACACGGACATTGTGATCTGCGGCTTTGGCATGTTTGGCGGACGTGGCGAGTACAGCTGCAAGCTGAAACTATTCGATCTGGGCGTCGATGGCGGCGGCTACGAAAAGGAGGGCGTCCTCATCAGCGAGACAAAGGAGGTGCCATATGAGTGTGCCGCACGCAGCAAGCATCACATTCAGCTGCCGAAGCCGATTAATGCGGCGGCAGGTCGCTGGTTTCTGGTTTGGGCACGCATCGCTGGGCCCTCCTCTGATTGTGGGTCGTGCGGCCAGGCATCGGTGACCACCGAGGATCAGGTGGTCTTCTCATTCAAGTCCAGCAAGAAGGCGAACAACGGCACCGATGTGAACTCTGGCCAAATACCGGCGATACTGTATCGCCTGGTCACACAGGACTGCAAGCAGCCGCCATTGCCCCTCGACGCCGATCCCGTTCAGCGCATCTCGCGCGCCTTTGCCAACAGCGTGAGCCGCGAGTGCTTCGAGAGTCTGGTGGTGCTGCTCAGCTGGTCGTGGGACTGTTTCAAGACGCAGCTGCGCGAGCAACGCGATCGCACCAGGCCGCTGCAACTGCAACAGACACTCCAGTATCTGGGCTATGTCAACAAATCGTGTCTGCGCCTGCTGCGCAAATACACCAACGAGATCTATCCGCAGCGCTCAAGCCAACCGTCAGCTGCTACGGGTGGCTCAATTGGAAGTGGTGCGATTGCCGCCGCCCTTTCAAAACTCCAACAAAAGCCAAATAACAAGGGTAATCCACCAGCAATTCAATCTGCTGCTGCTGCTGCTGCAATCGTAATCTCTAATCCATTGCGCCTCCTTACAGAAAAGACACCGAGTCGCATGCTGAGCAATGCCACCGCAGCGTTGCCCAGTTCGCTGTCCGCCGTCGGCTCGGGCACGCCACTGGCACGCAAAACCAATCTGGAGAACATTCAGCTGGCCGAGTGCATCGGAAATGTGCGTGCCCTGCTCATTGGCATCTTTTGCGATGACATCTTCAAGGACATTGCCACCGAAGAGGGTGAGTTTGGCATAAATGAATATAGTGGTTGATGATTCCTCTAACTAATCATGAAATTTGGACTTTTTGTTAGGGTACGCCTTGGTGCTAGAAATCCTTGACGAGTGCCATTTGAGTTTTGTGGCATGCTTCGATGCATTCTATCCGACGTCGTCACTCAAATGGAACTGCCTTTGCGATCTGCTGGCCCAAATGGATCGTGGCGCTTTGCATTCCCGACTGCTGAGCGCAATTCTTGCCGGTCTCTGCTCGCCCAGTGTCAAGTTGCGTGCGACATTTTCGCTGCTGAATGTGGCGGGCAATGAGCGCCAGTCGATAATCAGTCCGAGCGATAATTCGGGTCTGCCGATGCTATCGTCAACGGAGGCGCATCAGTATCCCATATTGGTGGAACAGATGATCTATCGCACGCAGCAGGAGAAGAGTGACTTTCTCAGCAATTCGTGGACCTTTAAGGATGTGCTGGTGCGACTGCTGGATATCATCGCCAGTCCGATTAGGGCGCGCATTGAGGTCATTTATAGCCGTTGCCTGGGTGGCACCTATGCGTTGAAGGAGTGCATCAATCAGGGCCTTATCGACAACTGTTGCCATCTGCTGGCTCGCGTCCTGGCCGAAATTGTCTACCAGACGGCTCTCGGCGAATACGATAAACTGTTTTTGCCGCCACGCACGCTGCACTCAACGAGTTCACGCTTTGCCCGATGCGATTTGAGTCGCACCTGGAATACGGGAAACTTTGGACCGGATGCCATTGCCTTCTCTGTGGATCGACCTGGTATTGCCATTGCTGGCGCCATGGTCTATTCCGGTTCGGGCAGCTATGACTATCAGCTCGAGCTGCTCTATGACAACACTGTTGACCTGCAGCCGCAGCACAAATGGGAGACATTGGAGTCCATCTCTGGCAGCTATGATCCAGAGGCTGTGCACAATGATCTCGCCGAGATTAAGTTCGAGCATCCGGTACACATTAAGGAGCATGCACGCTACGCCCTGCGCCTGTGCTCCCAGGGTGCACGCACCTGTTCCGGTGATTCGGGCATGCCCACAGTGCGTGGTCCTTGCGGCACCAGCTTTCATTTCTATGCCTGCGATTTGAGCTTTAATGGCACAACGCCCGCACGCGGTCAACTGCCCAGCGTTCTATATTACAGCACGCCCATCAAGCAGCAGCAGCAGCATCAGCAACAACAACAACAACAACAACAGCAGCAGCAGCAGCAGCAGCAGCAGCAACATCAACATCAGCATCAGCAACAACAGCATCAATTGGAGACAGCCACGTGCTCAGCGGATGCACATGCTCTGACCAGTACCAGCAACGAGGTCTCAACACGCGACACGGCGCTGCAAATTGCGGCGGATATAACGAAAAAATGCACAGAATTGCTTATTCTGGCACGGAATGCGATGGCTGCATCGTGTTCGCCCACAGACAACTCGTCGTCGAATCACACACAGACCATCGACTCGGAGCACAATATAACGCCCATCGAGGAGCATATGGATATTAATTGGGCGAATAATTCGCGGACCGCTGCGCTGCCCGTTGATCCGCAGCTGTCGACAACTGCAAGGGATTTGGGTAAACGCATTGAGTCCTTCTCCAAGGGCATTATGGAGACGCTCAAATTCGATAAGCGCTCAACGAATCCATTCGAAATGGAAATCGAAATTGGTGCCACTGAAATTGGTGTTGAGGAAACAGCCGAACTGAATTTCTCCAACGTACAATTGGCCGCCGCCAAGCTGAATGGCAACGAGCGGGCTGAGTATGAGCTGGCGTCGGAACAGCCGCTGACCTCGCAACAGCAACAGTTGCAGGCACAACAGCAACAGTTGCATACGCCACAGCAACAGCAGCAGGCGCCGCAGCAGCAACAGTTGCCATTACAGCAGCAACAGCAGCAGCAGCAGCAACAACAACAACAGCAGCTGCTCCATTCCGACTCGGAGGAGGCACATGTTGTTGGTTGCGGTGCCGGTGGCGGCGGTGGCGGCGGCGGCGGCGGTGGTGTTGCTGCCCTGCAACTGCTGGAGGTCTTCAATTTGGCTGCATCGAATATGTTTCACACACTGTTGCCGCTAGTTTATGCGCACATTGCCAACTTGGCCTGCAGCGATCCAAAGAGTTCCGTTCAAATACTCGGCCTGATCAAGGAGATTCTGCCGCATATCGCTGCGCTCAATCAGCTGCACGTCTCCAAGGAGCAGTTGCGTCCGGAGCCGATACCTGTGCCGCCCACGCCAGCTAGTAGCACAACCAGCAATCACTATTGTGTGGTCGAAAGCGAGCATCCGTATCGCAGTGCCAGCATCAGTTGCTATCGCGTCGAGTTTCCGCCCTGTGTCCAATGGCTAACCATTGAGTTTGATTCACAGTGCGGCACCGCTCAGCTCGAGGATTATCTGTTGCTTTCGATACCATTGCGCACGTCTAACGCACCACAGCCGTGCCAGTCGGCAAATACTGCGGCGACGGCGGCGACGGCGGCAGCCTCTGGCGAGGATTACTTTGATATGCTCGATAACAATATAATCGGACAACATGCCCACAATGCCCAGCTGTTCGTGACCAGCTGCAATCGGCCGCCGGGCAACCCATCACAAGCACAACTACGCACTCAGGAAGCAGTGGAGCCCGATTGGATTGTGGTCAAGAAGTTTAATACGTAAGTGATTCGCATTCGCAAGTCTTGAACCCATTGAGAAAGGGCATCAATAAGTTGTGTAAAAGCAGATCATTATGTAGTCATCATTTATATAGCCATATAGCAATATAATTCCCATTCGATGAAGTATATATTATGCCTACTCCAGACATTTGTCCCATAATACTTGCAATAATGTTTTACAATAGTTTTAATTGGCGTAGAGTAGAGCTTTTTTAGAGCTATATTGACAGAATATATATTTATATAGATTAGATTGTGCTTTTTCTTAGGATGTTTTATTTAATCACTGCCATTCCGTTGCTAACTGTTCACTGTTATTGCCGCAGCGCCTCCAATTGGCTGCAGAACGTTCTCATTTTGCCCGGCAATTGCGTTGAGTTCTCGCTGGAAACCGCTTCGCTGTATGCTCAGGATCCGCATAATAATCGCTATGGCTTCAAGTGCCTGGTGGTGGGCTATGACAATCCCACAGCGGTAAGCCATGGCCCAATATCGTATCATTATTATTTAACATCTCTTTCTATTGCTAATCCATCGCTGTCTCGCTCAGATCAATGCAAGCAATTCGTGTCTGATTCGTTTGGAACAGGAACTGGCCTATCTGGGCGGCATGTGCAGTGCGAATCTCATGAAGAAGGATCTCAATTTACCAGGTATGGTGCTTGATTGATTATTTGAAGTTGATGTTGTATACTGACACTGATATTATTCCAGATGACAAGGAAACGGACGACTTAAGCGGCATTGAGGACACAATTAGCGCACATCATGCTCTGCTCTCGAAAGGCTTTGCACTTTCCGAGCCACAATTGACGGTGCATCAGGCATTGGAATCATATCTGCCCATTGGGTATGTCAATATATACAATTAATAACTTCTGAATTCATCCCTTTTACAGAGTATTTATCTGAACATCACAGAGTTAGGGTCACGCTTACATTGCTTACATTAACTTAATTGATTCGATGAGTTATTATCATAGTTTATGATTGGGTTTCAAGTTGAATATGTAGCTGTGAATCGAAGCTAGCAGGTCCAAAAGCGAATAGTGCAACATGTAAATGATTCACTTAAGGGGCCTTAAGAAAACATTCATTTTCGTATGCTGTCAATTTGGAATAGAGATGAATCACAAGTGCGAAATATTTTTAAGAGTCATAGTTCTTATTTACAGCTTAGATCATTTCTCCTCTTATTCCTTTGTATGATAAACATAGATACAATGTTATAGATACGATGATAGATAACGTTACACGATTATTTCGTAGATATTACTAAACGTAAGCTAACAATTTGGTACAACGAAAGTTCATTCTTGGTGGTTCTTCTTGGTGGTGCTGGTTGTGCTGCTGCTGCATGCCACTTCGCTTCAGCTAGCGTCTTTCGGCTGTGTGTGTGTATGTGTGTGTGTGTGTTTGGTTTGTGTGTGCTTTGTGTAGCTTTACAAATCAGTCTTGAGCAGGCCAGCATTCTCGATTTGGTATACAATCTGCGTCTCCTTGTAGGTGCGCGGTTCCGGTTGCACCACGTCCAGTTTGCGACGTCGCCGCCGCTGTGCGGATCGCCACCACAGCAACAGCAACAGAAGCACTATTAGCAGCGCCAATGCCAGGCTGCCCAACACAATATATGCCGTATAATTAGTACGCTGACACTGATCCACAATCAGCTGACGCAGCGGCACAAAAGCTACAGATCCTCCACCACCTGTTGCTGTTGCAGTTGCAGTTGCTGTTGCTGTTGCTCGGAAGAGCAGCTGTTCGCTGTGCTGGCGAAAGAATTCGATGCGCGGCTGCGGCGGCTGGGCGCTCATGTCCAGCTGTTCACAGTCCCATTCGTTGTCGTAGTGCAGCTGGCGAATGCTGAGCGCGAACCGCTCATCAAATCTCAGCGGCTGTGGCGGTGGTGATGCCACAGCCATGTCAGCGCCATGCGCACTGCTCGACGGCGGCAGTACACTGCTCACGGTGTTGTTGTGGAAGCGCAACTCCAGCCGCTCGCTCAGCTGATAGTCGCGATGGACGCCCAGGCTGCGAAACGCAATATCGCTGGTGGCACCAAACTGATTGTTACGCAATGCGACCGCGTCTCGAATGTACGCCTCCAGCCACTCCCCGTCGACGGCCGCAAAGCGATTCTCGTTCAGGCTCAGCTTTGAGATGACTGCCAAAAAAAAAAAACATAGAAGAAATATATTATTATTATTATTGATAAATTATGAACTATAATTCAATAAGTGAAACTTGCAACTTACGCTTGAAGGAGAAGGCGTGCGAGTGCAGCTCCTGGAACTGGTTGTTGAGCATCGCCAGCTCATTTCTCACCTCCAGCTCGTAGAAGGCGCGCGTCGGCAGATTGCCAATGAAATTGCAATTAACAATTGTCATCTTCTCCACGGCAAACTTTTTAAAGGCCTGCAATATAAGCCATAAATCAATTAGATTAAAGCTCTTAAGCTATTCAGTTTTGGGAATTTAAATCAGTTTTTAGCACTTATGCACAGATAATATCCTAACTGACACGATATGAATTCTTAGGTAGGTTTTAATATTCATGTTTGTTGAGGGTGAGTCACATAGTGTTTAACTCGTCTATTGTATCTATATAGCCTTGTATGAAGTATCGGATTGGTTCATTATGTCATACAAATCTAACTCACCAAGCAAACTCACTAGTTATGCGTCGTATACAGCTCCTAAAATTACTATTTTATATAGCTGTCATAGGAACAATCGTTCTATTTTTAAAATGTATATTTGTCTGCCGTTTGACTACTACAATCTTTGTCGTGCCTAAGATAGTAATTAATTCTTGTTTACACATGTATTTAATAGCATTTAAGTTAAAGTTGATGTTAACTTTGACACGTATCTGTTAGATGATCGCTGCACTTGAAACTGTCGCAATTTAAACAAGGCTTTTGGGTAACTCACCTGACTTTCGATGTGGTTTATGGTAACACCGTCGAGCTTGAGCAATATGGCACTGTCCTTGATGGTGGTAAAGCCAAATGGATGCATCTGTTCGATGCGTCCACCCGTAAATGAGATCTCCTCAATGTTGCCGCTAATCGCATGCGAGTCAATTAACTGAAAATTAACCAACTCGAATTCGACAATTAAAGCCTTGTTGCTCTCACGCGAGACACTGAGAGCGTCCTTCTTGAGCACCAGCTTATCAAGATGCTGGAAACTGATCTTGCGCAGACCCTCTGTGTTATCCAAAGCATTTGGCTCCACGGTCAAGTCGCGACAATTGCGTATTTTCACCTGGTAAACGGTGCCATGCAGCTGCGGCAACACCAGCGGCTGTGTGTGTTCAAACAGTGTAAACAGTGGTTGGGTGGTGCTATTATTTGCTATTTATTATTATTATTATTATTTGTGGGGCATTATCTCACCTGCTCATCGTTGTTGCAATCGCATGTGATTGTTGTGTCGTGATCGGTGCAGCTGACCTTTGGCAGTGCGGTTGCTGTCGTCGCTGTGGTGCACAACCAGAGCAACCAATACAGTAGCACCACACTGGTGGTGGGATCCTTGAGATTTTTGATTATATTTCGCATTTTGTGTGCTATCCGTTATTGTGGCTGGCTGGCTGGCTGGCTGGCTGTCTGGCTTTTCAAACTTATCGCAAACTAAGCATAGTAGTAGTAATGGTCGTAGTAGGTAGTACTGGCAAAATTAAATATGCTCCGTTCCGTTCCGGTTTCTGGTGAGTTTTGGTTCAACCTTTGCGTACCAGTGGCACCTGTTTACTGTTGTTTCGCGTGTTCTGTTTCAGTTTCACGTTTCACGTTTCAATTCTATAATCTAACATCGCTCATTCTCCCTCTCTCTCTCTCTCTCTCTCTGTCACTCCTCCTTCGCTTGCTCGCCTGCTCGCCCGTTGCAGTTTCCGTTGTTCCGTTTGAAACTTTTCATAAGCGCTGATAAGATTACAAAAAAAAAAAATAAATCGTTTTTATCGCTGAAGGTGCTTTTTGCTTATCAATGTTGTGCGTCTCTCTCTGTGTGTGTGTGTGTGTGTGTGTGTAATTTGACGCGCTGCGAGTTATGAGTTATGAGTTCTGACTCACTGCGAGGCACAGCTGAAAACTCAATTTTCTTCCTTTTCTAGAGTTGGTTTATTATTCATTTGTTTCTCTCATCCATTTTTGATTATGTTTGTTTGCCATCCGATTTCCACTGAATCATCAGATTTCAACTCCGCAATTTGATAACGTTTCAACTAATCAAATGTGTAGACATTTAGTGAACGCTTTTAATTTAATTTTTAAATTGTGGACAATATTCCCCACAGAAGTTTCAGTTAGCTCAATGAAAGTAAGAAAGAAATTCTAGTTTCCAAATAAAAAATAATCATTTCAAACGATTGCAAATTCAAGTGATGTTTTTTTTTTTCTTAGATCAATGATGATCGATTACACATTTCCACATTTACACACAACTGTTTAGACGTTAAACGTTACGAGAAGTGTCCATCATCATCATCATCATCGTCTAACATATTGTTCTAATTGAATCAGTTTCTAACACGCCACTTTATGCAGTGATCTTGATTTTGCAAGCAAGACTACCCGTAGTATGTACTCATAAATAAACACACTCATATGTACATATACATATATATATATACATATATATATACATATATATGTACATGAATAGCTGGTGGCTCCAATCAGCGCCAAAGACTGTTAATTGGATTTGGAGGTCGACACACACAGAGACGTTTTAGATAGAGACACCAGATTCGTCGCCTGAGAGCAAACATGATCAATTATGCTTTGGTATTTGTTTATGGTCATTTCTTTCTTTGTTTATAGAACTTAATTTATACGTAAATAAGTGAATGAGAAAATGTAGTCATCAAGCAAATATGCCGCGATGCCACAGCTGTGTGTGCCGACCTGCCTCTCCCTGCCTCTCCCTTCTCTCTCTCTCTCTCACTCACTCTCTCTTTCTCTTTTTTTGTCCTCCTCAACAAATATTTTCAACTATAATGTGAAAGAGGTGTTTCAATATTTGCGCATTACTCGTCAGATACGAATTGTTCGTATTGGGCAATTCGACAGTAACTTTTGTTGAAATTAACTCAAGTATGAAGTTTCTTAAAAATATATATTTATATCTGCGTAAATAGTTTATACTTCTTTATAAACGTATTTTGTATTTTTGAATATGTCATAATTTAAAAATAAACAAACCAGAAATTAACTTAAGTCAAATTATATATGACTTGTATCTTGTATTATATGTCGACAGTTGATTAGTGATGATATACTATTTTTATTTTATATAAGTGTTTTTATATTATGATAAATTTTCTATTCAGCTTGGAAAAAAACTTTGCTTAAGTCGAGTTATGTGTGACTCGAATCAAGTTGAGATTTCTGTGTACATTTAACTTTATTACTCGAATTTCTCCACTTCATTTGAAATTTGGATGTTACCAATTTGGTTGATTATTATTAGTAATGCCATCTCTGCTATCGATAATTATCGATTAAATCGACAGACAGTTGTATAGAAAAAAAGTTGCCTTTCACAATTTGTGCCATCGAAAAGTGAAAGAAAAAAGAGAGATGGGGACTACTTCAACTGATTTATTTTCCACATGTGGCTTGCCACATATTTTTTTTAGCTGAACAGCGGATGCACCACAGACGCTTGAAGAACCCTTTAAATGTTCAGCTCTGTTATTAAATGGGCTACTGACGCATAGGAAATTTAATAAAGGCAAAAATGCATTTCCTGTGCGACACCTCCTCAAATTTACTTCCCCACGCCTCACTCCAACTCTTGCTGTCTCTCTTCTCTCTCTCTCTCTCTCTCTCTCTCTCTCTCTCTCTCTCTCTCTCTCTGTCTCTCTTTCTCTTTCTGTTCATCTCCATTGATGGCTTGTGAAGCTTGTGAAGTGAAGCTCAATTAGACGACAATTATGTGCACATTTCATGGAATATATCAAAATTGCAAAACGAGCCTCGACTCGCTGCAAATTCGTAAACACGTCCATTAAGATTATTATAATATATATATAAATATAAATATATTTACTTTTTTTTGTGTTGCGGACAATTTGCAAAAACGCCCAGTTTTTGTTTCTTATCGCAATATGAAGTAATCTTATCTGAGGCAAAAAACATCGATTAGCTAGCATTGCGAGACAGCAAAGAATACAGAAGATCTTACGACATTTCCAGCTGAATCATACGATAAAGTGGAACAGGGGAATAGTTAAGCCATAATAGGATATAATATGGAAGTGGAAGCAGAAACTGTAACGGAACAGTGGAATCTGAGACCAGAGGAATATTGGAAATTAGCTGGAATGGGGAATGTGCTGGAAGTGACATTTAGAGTTGCAAAATGTGGAAGAGTGAAAGAGAAATCTATGTGGAATATACGGACAGAACAAAAGAGAACAGAACGGAAACCGTTAGAAAACTATTACTCGCAATTATGCGAACTTTATTGCTATTATTCCTTAGAACAGACTTTTTGTTTCGCTTGCGAGACGCACGTCGTCTTTTGGTCACATTCAAGATGCCCAATGTGCTGCTGGGCTGCAGTGTAGATTCAACGACAGCAGCAACACAATGTTGTGGTAAGCACTTGACGGGTTAATGTGCTTCTGCCTCATTTTTAGTTCTCTCTTTTTTTTTGCATTTTGCTTCGCATTGTTGTGATTTATTCATGTTGTTGTGGTTGTTTGTCTTTTTGCATGTTGCTACAAATTTCGTTGAACTTTTCATAACTTTGACTTTGTGGGGGCTGCTGGCAAAATGTTCGTGATTTTCAACGTTTTAAGTTCATTTGTTCTTTGCTTTTGTTTTTGGTTTTGTGTTTTTAAGCGCATTAAATCTGTTTAGAATTTTATAGCCCGTCAACAGAAAAAATACAAAGACAGTACAGCAACGATGCCAGCAACAAAAACTAAAAACAGACTTTGTTCGTCATACTTGTAACCTTGAAATATCGAAATAATTTGCTTTGGATATGGCAATATAGCAATAAGTATGGAAAGCTGCCATTTGCGACGTTTTGTTTGACAACCATCAATGTGTGTGTGTGTTTGTGTGTGTGGGGGAGTGGGTCGTATTCATTGTGAGTGTGTGCGAATTAGCTCAGAAATGTCATTGGTTGTTGTTGTTTTCTCTTCTTTTTTTGTATGATTGTGCCTTTCTTTGCACTTCTCACAAATCCCCCCTCGTTCGCTCACTCACTGAAATATGCTAATGGTTTTGAATTGGTTTGTTTTGTTTTGTTTTGTTTGTGGTGCGTGGGTTGCTGTTCCCAGTTCTCATTCTGTTCTCGCTCTGTTCACACCGACTTACGTAACGCGAACGAGAACAGACAGATCAAAAACGTCAAAGCCTAGTCAAGGTAAGCACAGCAACTATAGTTACAGCGATACCGTTCGAGCAGCGAGTGCGCACATAATCCTGCCAAAAAAAAATATATAAATTCGCCAGGCAAAGCCAAGCAAAGCATTTGTGCAGCTGCAGTTGTTGCACTGTCAGCGTCTCGCTGCCTGATAGCGCACCCGGCTATTTGTTTAAGTTTTATTTATTCGCTGTCACGCGTTCGTCCTCTCTTTCGCTCACATGCCCGCTCTTGATGTTGTTGTTGTTGTCGGCATGCAAAACAAACAAAAAAAAAAAGAAGACAAGCGAAGAGAAGAGAAGATATTTCTGCTTTGCTGCACTTTTTATTGCTTTGAACTTTTTGTGGCCGCTAGCCGTTGGCCATTGGGTGGATTGTGGTTTTGGGGCGACACACACACTAAAACACACACCCGCACACGTACATACACATACACACATACACACATACACACATACACACATACACACATACACACATACACACACACACACACACATACGCACACAGCTTGTTATTGAGTGTGTAAACAAAATCAAAAATAAAACGGAATATGACGGCAAATAGCTAAACGCAAATATTTGCATAACCTATGAAATCAGCACACAAATTTGAAACGCGCGACGATCAAGAACAACAACAACAACGACAACAACGAAAACAACAACTAACCAATAGCTGCCGGGTCTAAGCTCTCGTTTGGCGCGACCGGCGTAAGCGCGTGCAAATGTCAAACTGAGCGCCAAAACGGACAACGAAACATTTACAGCCGTCTCAGCCAACAGTCGCGACGGCAGCGCGATATCAGCAGCAGCAGCAACAGCAGCAGCGCTAGCAGCAGCAGCTGTAGCTGTAGCTGTAGCATGAGCAGCACTAAATGGCGCTCTCACTATCTCGCTCTTGCAAGCGGTAAGCATGAGGCAGCGCCATTGCGGCTGCTGCGGCTGCGCAGCTTTTGTAAGCTTTAAGAATGTTTTGCGTTTTGTTTGCCTTTTATCGTTTATGTGTTTGTTTGTTTTTCTTCTGCTTGTTGGGTTGCTGTGTGTGTGTGTGTGTGTGTGTGTGTCTGTGTCTGTTTTGTGTGCCCCAATCCAGCACGGTGGTCTTGTCGCCTGCCTGCCTGCTTGTTGCTTTGATTGCTCGCGCCGCGTTTAATTGAATACGCCAGCGACAGCCGGACGGACACGCATCGCTTGACACTTGCAGCCAGTTGCTATTGCTGCCTGTTATTGTTGTTGTTGTTGCAAGTGTGTAACGTGTGCCCCCGCACAAAAAAACCCCAAGTTTATCTGCCTTGGGGCCAAGCGGCCACTTAGACAACTTGTTGAGATCCCTCACTTGCTGACTAACTGCCAGCGGCTGTGGTCAAATACGACACGCTGTCAAAGACAAAGCAAAAATACCGCTAGGCTTAACAGAATACACATATTGTGCACATACATAATTTATGTATGTTCACTGTATGTTAACTGAACTTAACATAAAATGCAAATTCTTTAATGGTGAACTGTCAGAGGACGTTTTAGGGATGGCTGCACTGCTAGCATGAATGGTACAGCTTAAGTGAATCTGCCAAAATAAAAAAGAAAAATAAATTAAAATGTTTAACAAACAACCATCAACTGTATTGAAAGGTATTGAAAGATAAATAAAACAAATACTCAACAATACGTTGATTTTGATTAACTCCTTACTAGCAGCCGTTAACTGCACCCAAATAGCTTAACAGAGTTACAGCTGTTAAGGTTTATGTACAGCAACAGTGACAGAAAATAATAGACAGGATTAAGAGTCGCATTATGTTAACAAATTGCTGCATGAACTTCATCAAAATGCACTTCATTTGTTAGATAATTAAGAATTTTGCTTAATATTTGCAAATCGAATTTTTGATTATTTGTTAAATAAGATGTGAGAAATGAGAGCTACGAATATGGAATAACAGATATGGGTACACAATCACATAAATCTTTTAATCAGTATGATTGAAGTGGAAAAAGAGTGAGAAAAAAAAAACAGCTTTTTACTGAGTTGCAAATACTAAATTCTCACTGACCATATAAACAAATATTCAAATTCAAAACAAAGACCAAAACAACAACAATCCGATTGCGCTTGCAAATCAAGTTATTCAACATTTTATTTTACTATACACATATATATGTATATATATCCATATCCATATATACATACATATACATTACATATAGAAGTAATCATACAACCCCACAACTAGCCGGCGCGGGGGCGCTCAGCCACAAATTCGCCAATGTAAAATGCTCAACGGACTTCAGCAGACTTGTTGCATTTCGAAAAAAAAAAAACAAAACAAAAAATATCTCTTTAATAAGTATGCCACACGCGAAGCGACTTTTGTTTGCCTTTGCATGCAACTAAATTATTTTCAATTTTATCGGATCGACTAAGTTGAGAAATGAACAATATGAGTCAAGATGATATTATCAGGTGCTCTAAAAATAGTACAGATCGGCTGGGAGTATTATCGATAGCAATATCGATATTTGCAAATCTATAAACCCGCATACTTACCGTATTCCAAAATATGATTGACAATATATATCCAGTTGAAAATTTGGCAAGTAAAAAAGTCTTAAGTTATCAGATCGAGATCGAGATCGAGATAGTAGATATACTTGTCTCCATTTCTGATATAATATAACTATAACAATTTAACGACACAAATGTGAAATATTATGTGGTGAAACACGGATGAAACCTAAATGAAAATATTTCCAAACGTACAAAAACAAAATAATATTTCAAAATTCTGCCTAGGATAATTCTGCTTTCGAGCTTTTTCGATGTAAATAATAATATAATGTTCTAATACGATATTACAATCAATTCAGTAAGCTCAATTCCCAGATTGGACAACATTTTTAAGGTTTGTATATTCACGGATATATAGATGATAGCCAGAGATATTGGATTTCCTATATTTATAGGTATATATATATATATATATATTTTTATTTATAAAATCTTAATTAAAAACTAGATGGGCTCAACCGGCTTTGCGCGGATCATAGGCTGATCATTTGAATGTAACTCCCGTTACAAAGCCGGTGTAAATGATTTTGAGTTAGTCTTATAATATGTACATGTGTGTGTGTGTGTGTTGGTTTGTGTGTGTGTGTGTTGGTTTGTGTGTGTGTGTTGGTTTGTGTGTGTGTGTTGTTTTGTGTGTGTGTGTGTGTGTATCACATGATTTTATTCGGCCGCCTTGCCGTGTTGCATAGTTTTAGGCATCTGCATCGGCATATTCGATATCTTCAATTTTAACAGTCTCATCGCTGCCGCCGGAATGATCGGAGCCCGAATCCGGTGGCAATCCGGCCGCACCCCGCTCGAAGCTGCGTGTGCTGTGATTCGTGTTCGTGTTGCTGAGCGTCGGCGGCCGGCGCAGATTGCTGGGAAAGCGGGAATGCAACTGATTTTGATTGCGTAACGAATTTAACTGATTGGGATGAAATTGTGGCATCGCCTCGAGATCCTGACGCAAATCGCGCACATGCCTCTGCGGCAAGTCGGGCGCCATCGTTGTCGCTGTACTAATGGGCGTGGCACTCGGCGTTTGCCGCCAAACGGGCGTCGCATAGCTGACATTGCTTCCGCGCTGCGGTTGTTGTTGTTGTTCTTGTTGCTCCTGGTAGTCCCGACCGGCGGCGACATTTGTGGACGGCAGTTGTTGCTGTGTGGATGGTGGCGGGGGGTGGCGCAGTGGTGTGTCATACTGTGGCACATACTCATATGCCGGTGGCATATCATCCGCATCTGTAAACAAAAAGAAAACAATTATTCAATCACAGACAGAAGATGAGAGGCAGGTAGAGTGAGAGAGAGGGAGAGAGTGTGGAGAGTTAGAGAGAGAGAGAGAGAGAGAGAGAGAGCGAGGGAGAGACAGAGCGAGGGAGAGACAGAGGGGGAGAGAGAGAGAGCGAGGGAGAGACAGAGGGAGAGAGAGCGAGGGAAAAAGAGGGAGAGAGAGGGAGAGTTAGAGTTAGGGAGAGAAAGAGAGGGAGAGAGAAAAATCTAGAGATGGAGGTAGATGGAGAGAGAAAGTATCTATTGCTATATTTACAGAAAACTAGCACCAAGGACACACTAGACAAGATCACCGACCGAGAAAGCAGGGAGAGAGACAGAGGAGAAGTGAGCGACAGAGAAAGACAGTGAGAGAGATAGAGAGAAGTGAACTGCCACCAATATTAACGACAAGTCAGGAGATACTTTCCAATTTGTATACCTTTTTTGGGTTAATGCGTTCCATAAATATAAATGTGGCTTGCCTTTAGTACCTGTGTATATTGTCTCTCTGTGTGTGTGTGTGTGTGTGTGTGTGTGTGTGTGTGTGTGTGTGTGTGTGTGTGTGTGTGTGTGTGTGTGTGTGTGTGTGTGTGTGTGTGTGTGTGTGTGTGTGTGTGTGTGTGTGTGTGTGTGTAGTTGTGTGTTAGTTTGGATCAAGTTAGCAATAGTAACCAACTGATTGTGCTCTTTGCATCATTTCGTTACGTCAGTGCTTATGCAAATATATACATATATACATATATATATATATATGTATATGTTTAGAATACATACATTTGTTACAACAGGAACTTTATATATATATATATATATGTGTGTGTGTCAATTCGATCTGCTTTCTGCGTCTCATTTTGAACATACTACTACAAAATACATAGTTAATAGAAATAATCATACAAAATATGCGCTCACAGCCAATAGAAAAGTGGTAGAAAAACGGACAAATAAATAAATAAAAATAAATAAATACAAAAAAAAAGTGAACAAGAGACAAGCGTCGTCTGTCATTTTTGTAGTTGTGCAACAAATTTGAAAGTAACCGGAAGTAACCTAATAAAACTTGAGCGGTCGCTGCTCCGGCACCGGAAACTTACTGGCTGAGTTGATGGGCTCCGAGTAAACGGGCATTACGGAAGGATCCTGTGTATCGGATGGCTTTGCATATTGACTTGGGAGCAATGGCAGTGAATAGATGTGATCCTGAAAGGCCTGCTCGCTGGGCGCACTGGCATAAGAGTCATCATTTGGGCCCTGCGCATCATTGTCCGCAAAATCGTTTGACGCTTGGGTCACACATTTGGAGTGCGCCTCCCGTCGATGCCGGTCAATCACATTCTTCGATTTCTCCGGCAGCTCATTGCACTTGGACAATAGATCGAAGATGATGTCGCAGCATTGCTGGCGTTTCAGTTTGCCGCTGGTCAGTTTGTTGACCAGCATCTTCACTTGCCGCTTATTGGGTGTATCGGGCATTTCGTTCATATCCTGACGCAGTGTAATACAGTCATCCGGCGGTAGCTGACAATTATGATCCGGATTGTGATTTACACAGCATTTGGCGCGGAACCACACAACAATACAGGCAATAACAAGAATGATGCCAAGAATCAAGAACAAACCGAATCCATACAAAATCACTTGCCACGTTGTGTAGCCCCTCATTTGCTCATCGCGCTCCTGTTTAGTGTAGAAGTCATCGTTGTACCGCTCCAAGGTGCTGCCATCGATGCAGCGCAGCGTGCTGCGATTCTTGCCACATGCCTCGTTCGCATATCGTCGCATATGCACCTGGCTCGCATTAAAGCATCGATCGATCCGCTCACCCAGCTTACAGTACAGCTCCGAGCTGAGATCGTGATCGGTAATTGTGGGCAGCCACTCACGCTCATCCTCACATCGACACACCCGATCCACGGTGATCGCATGCACCTCACAGATGCTGAAGTTGAGGCTACCCGGCTGCAGATCGCCCAGCCAGTTGTTGGCAAAGGTGCAATTCGATCGCTTCGACTGATCCTGATTCAGATTGATCGGCGCAAATTTGCTGAACCAATTATTCTCGATCGCAATCAGTTCGCCATTGCTCACGTGCAGCCAGTTCTTGCCCGGGTTCTTAATCCGATTCCCTTCGATGTACACATACACGCTGTGCACCTGAATTGCATCCTCCTTGATTGTGTCAATGCTAAAAACAAAGAAATTCAACAGTTTCAATTAGAATTTAGATAGTATTATTTTATTATCGATAAAGTCGATAACTGCAAATCGAAATAATATATCTTCCAAGTTTTAAAATTAGAGTCACCAAATTTCGCTGGTGTATTGTTGGCAATGCCCTACAAAGATCTACATCTGCCATGCCCACCTCTTAAGCCAATAATCGCCAAAATCGATATATCTAAAAGGGTAAATCGATAGAAGCGCATATCTTCAAAGATCAACATATGAATACCCTATATCTACCGTCATTTTATTATCTTTTCTTGTGGTTTATTTTATTTTTATTTTGATTGAGAGCTGTTGACTTACGTGTTCTCTCGGAGCGTTAGCTTGGAAATGCCGCTGCCCATGATGGCCTCGCTATCGATGGTGCCAATTTGGGTACCTGTGATGGAGACGTGATCGCTGAGCAGTTTGCTGGTGAAGGCTCCTGCCTCAACCTTGTCGATGCGGCAATTCTCGAAGCACAGCTGATTGATGTTGGTCACATCGAAGGCCTGGCTCTGAACGCTGTCAATGGTGCAATTGACGAACACAATCTTGTTCATCGACACATCGAATCGATTGATTTGTTTGATGCGCGAGTGTTCAATATGCAGCTGTATGAGTGAGTGAGTGAGTGAGTGTGTGTGTGTTAATATTTACCGTTCGAATAGATAGCTCCATATGGAATACTCACGTTTACACGGGCATTGACACTGCTATCTGTGCTGGGATTGAAGGCCTTCTCCTTGATCTCTAGTCGGCGAATGTTCGTTAAAATGCAGGACATGTTCATGTTGATGAATGCATTGGTGAACAATACCAGCGAATTGCTGTTCTCCACACGCAGCTTGATTTCGCCACCTAAGAAGATAAATTCATTTAGTACAAGTTGATTTATCTAAACTGATTGCTGTGGTCTGCACTTAAATGCTTCAAGTATGATTAATTGTGTTTAGTGGATTCAATTAGAGTCTTCCGGGCAAACACACACAATTATTTATTCACATTTTAGACTTACTTTGTCAGTGGTCAGTCAATGCAATTAAGTTCGCTAGAGCTTTAATGTACTCTTAAAGCTTTTCTAACGTTAGCTTTCAATTTTGCTAGCATGTTTTGAAAATTAAATTATTTTTTCTTTTCTTTTCTTAAGGATATTTTGTCATGTTAAATAATATTTGCTTAGCTCCAAAAATAAAAGCCAAACTCACCTGAGAGTGCGTGTTGGCGTATAAACACGTAGCTCACGCCGAGTATCTGTATATCCGGATAGCCGCCGAGATTGCCGCGAAAAGCGTTTTGCACCAGCTCCACCTGATCGTTGCCCGCAGATACGCTTGATCCCTTTATCACAAACAGATTGACACGGTTCTGGCGAAAGAGCCCGCCCTGCAGTTCAAATTGTATGCCCTCCGTCAGCTGCACTTCAATGCCGGTGATATATGTCGGCACAGTGTACTCGCTGTTCCATATGGGCGACAGCTGGGAAGAGAAGAGAGAGAATACACAGTCTTTGAGTCAGTTGAGTCAGCAAAAAGCAGGCAATCAAAGGAACGGAACGGGACGGGATGTGACAGGGGGTTACGGCACTATGGACTAGGGACTAGGAGCTAGGGGTGCGTCTGTCCAGATACCAACGCCATCGTCGTCAAATGAGATACACTAACTGGAACGGGTCTTCATGTTACCCATTAAAAATGGGTAAAATGGGTATAATGGTATGTAACAAGCAGAAGGTAGTATCTCTGACTGCATAAAGTATATATATTCTTGATCAGAGCCGAGTCGATATAGCCACGTCCGCCTGTCTCTATAAACACGCGGAATCTAGAAACTTCAAAAGTTTAAGTATAGGTGCTCGTATACCCGGCGCATATCAAGTTTTCTTTATTTGATCGATAACTGCCGCCGTTTCTCGCTTATCGATACATTTACATTTCAAGATCGGATAAGAAACATCCAAGTTATAGTCGAAAATACGTTATAATATTGATCTGTATGCCAAAAATATGCGAGCGCATGTGTGAGAAAGAGATGCCACGATAAGATATTTATATATATATATATGGTATATATGGTATATATGTATGTATATGCATGCATTTGTCGCCAGCCAGTTAGGCTCAGTTCGGGCTTGGGAATAGAAATATGCGCTGCATTCGTTTTTTTTTTTTTTGTTAAAGAGAAAGTTGCCAATAAAACTATAATATATTTAACAGCTGCGTTCATGGTAAATCGTTCTCTTACTTGTTTTATATTAGTACTTTCTGCAACTTGTACTTATGTCCAGACTCTAGACGATGACTGCACAGACAAGTAGTTTGCTGGGAAAGGTTTGATTCAAAAGGCTCAAAACTCAAACTCAAATCAATTTGTTGGTACACGTAATATTTTTGACCATTTCTAATTGGTCCTTTAGCGCTGATTAGCACCCAATAAAAATATTATTTCCTTTTTTCATAGTAATAATAAAAACAGTTTATAAGAGGTGCGAAGCCGCAAAATACTGTTCTGAAGAACATTTTTTGTTTCAGTTCGTCGATGGGTTTACGGAAATATCCCATCGTGTTCAAGGCCATATTCTGCATTGCATATGGTATTTATAAGAGTACGAATTTGGATAGTGCCTTGGCTTTTGGTAACAATATATTATATAGATTATTATATATAATTCACGCAAGTTTAAGTTTATAGATGAAATCAATTGACAGACGGCCTTCATGCATTGGAAAGAGTATTTAAGGTTTGCCATTGGTTTTCTTTTGTTTCCTTTCTTTTGGCTTTTAGTTGCTTCTATGTGTGTGTGTGTGTGTGTGTGTGTTTGTGTGTGCTGATCTGTTGTTGCTGTGACGCTTGACTTACATTTCTGTGCCCGGCACTTGGTATTATTTTTAAATGTCTGTTGTCGCGACAAAAGCAACTGCAGCAGCAATAACAACAATACAAACAACAACTATACCAACAGCAGCAGCAGCAGCAACAATTGCAGCAATGCTGCAGACAACGGCAAGTTGACCGCAACGTTCATTGCTCCAGCCCCCAGTCGCGGTCTATGTGTGTGCTTGCGAGCAATTTTCTCATTAAATTAAAAGAAAATAGTTTGACTCCCAAGTGCTGGGGTGACAACAACTACAACAACAGCAACATTGCGCTGGCTACTGTCGATTTGCCGGGGTTTGTGTTGTTGTTGACTGAGCGCCTCAGTTTCCGAGCGCAAGTGAGACTCCATGTTACAGTGGTGGCCATACAGTCAGCGATCAGAATATTAGTAACGATCAAAATATTGAAATTTAAGAGAAATTGTGAGAAAAACAATTTCATCAAGGTTGGTCTGAGTATTTTGGTGGTCAACATTTGTACCAAAAATTAGTAAATTCTTCTCAAACTTTATTTTTATTAGATAATAATAATTTAAACATTTATTTATTATTATTCGTATTTTCAATTTCAATTTCAGCTTATATTTGCTTTTCAAAAAGGGAGTGCACATTTTTGGGTGTGGCATGCTTTTGTACTGCTCAAAGGTCACGAACTTAGCTTCAGCCTGAGGGAAAAACTTTTTGCCGTTAGCTGCATTGAGTATGGAAACAAATCAAAGATTTGTAACATTCAACGAACAAACAAAAATCATATCAATTTGCCACTGAATAAATGGAGAAGTATTTTGTTGTCGGGCGTATCCCAATAATGTTTTTGTAAATGGTGGCCCTCCAAGTGTAGATTGAGACCCGATATTATCATATTATCGGTTTCTATATAAATAAGTATATATTCCGATTTGTGATCAACCGTTAACTTGCAATAGTGCGTTAAAGCTAACAACAAAGCATAAATAAAGCGTTGCCACCAGTGTTGTCAGCTAACAGTTGAAGTTAAGAGCAGTAGCTTAGAATTCTCTGGAAATCATAACTCGATTCTAGTTACTGGAACATTCTTTTTCTCATTTCTCATGTCAAAAAGAAAATAAACATCACTTTATTTTCGTCAGCTTACTTCGTGATCAGTTGCGATCAACTTTGATTACACACAAGTTTCACTTAGCATCGCTTTCAAGTGCAATTACAGCACATTATATAATCTACAACAAAAACTGCAGCACGGCAACTGTTCTTGTTTTTGTTTTCAAGTGTGTGTGCGTGTGTGTGTGTGTGTGTGTATGCATATGTGTGCGTACTTTCATAAAGTTATCGTTGTGAAGTACACTTGGAGGAGGAGCAGAGCAGTCTACGTGCTGGGCTGAGTGTCTGCTTGGCTTCCGCATAATTGTCGTGAATTGAAGCCCGCTCCATATTTGGTTCACAATATGTTCGAAAAAATTCGTGTATGTGGGGGTGGGGAAGTCTATTGTGAGTTAGGTGGCAGCTGGCACCTGACATCGACTGTCCAATCTGTCCATAGCTACAGATGAGTCAGTTTCTTTTTAACCGTTAAGTGGAAATTATTTTTTTTAAATATTTTAACCAGCAATTTGGAACCTCGTTTTATATTTGCTGATTTATAAGTGCACCATAAAAGATAATTTCTTATCTTCCTTACTCGATAGCGAATCCATTCACATTTTATAACACACATTGAAATATAACTAATTCTTGTGCTATCCTCACAAACTGCCCACTCTATCATTCACTCTTTGTGTATGCTTTTGACTCGTGTCACGCGCTCATCTTTGTTGTATCGCATCATGTCTGAGGTTCAATGGTTTACCGTTTTGCTCTACGCCCAGCTGCAACAATTTCTTGAGACGCACTTGTTATTACTCCTCCCTCGCTCATCACTCGCAAGAGTGCCAGTGCGAACGAGAAGGAGAGCGAGCGCTCCCTAACATCTTTCTGCACAGATTTTCTCAGACATTTGCTGTTTATTATTATTGTTATTCTTCTTTTGTCTCCTCTACTCTCTTCGCTGTATGTCTGACTGCTGTCAGTTGACTGTTGTTCGACTGCTGCTGCTGCTGTTGTTGTTGTTGTTGTTGTTGTTGTAGTGCATAAGTTTGCAGTTGGTTTTGCTTTTGATAAGTATGTATGCATGTCGAGCTTGTCCCCACACACAAAGGCATTTACATATATGCATAAGTATTGGGCGCAATTTCTTACAATTGCTCCAGTTTTTTTTTTGTTTCTTTCTGTTTTGTTTTTCTTCGCCTTGATCTGTGTTCGTCGTTGCTGGCCAAAGCGGAAATCTCAATTACGTTCTGTTTGTTGTTTTTAACTTTACTTTACCTCGCTCCACCCCGCCTAGCCCCACTCAGCGTGACGTATAAGTTTATCGAATGCCAAAAACAAAATTAAGTGAGAGAGCATCAGAGAAAGAGAGAGAGAGAGAGGGCAACACACAGCTGTTTTACTTTATGAACTTTTAAGGGGCCCAAACTGAAGCGAATCGACATAATAAACTCTAGATACAAAGAAACATAGCTATATCTATACAGATTTATATATATATATATATATATATATAGATATATCTATATCTACAATATATATGTTGGCTATATTTAGAGTGCTTACGTCGTATGTGTGCGTGTGTATTTGTATTTGTATTTTTATTTGTGTTTGTGTTTCTATGCGTGCTTTTTTCATAATTTTTTATACGGACTGCACTTTTCTCCAGATTCCGCTGCCCATCGACGCATTTTTGTCGCCGTCGAATTTATTTTTAGAGAGCCTAACTGAAAAATCAGCGATGATGGACTTAAGGGCATGGTGTATAGGTGTCCGGGTGGGGGATTGTGAAGTGGGGAGTCGGTGTGGGGGGGGGGGGGAGGGTGCTGAAATAGGCGGAAATAGCAGACGACGTTTGGCTGATTTATGTGTGCGTGTGTGTATGTGTGTATGCATGTATAAATAAGCCAAACTGAAATCCAATTAAAAATAAATTATGATGTGCATTTGCGTTGAAGATTTTGCGGCACATGGTGAGAATATTTTTTCTCTTTTCTTTTTATTGTTTTTATTTTTATTTGTAATTTTTCTTCGATTTTGGGCACACATACACTCACAGAGAGAGAGAGAGAGAGAGAGAGAGAGAGAGAGAGAGAGAGAGAAACATATGTGAGCCGCATGGCTGGGCAGGATTTTCCAACAGCGAGAAACACGCCTTTTTATCTGAGAGCTACGATTGTATCTACAAGTCTACGTGGCGTTCGCTTGGCAAAATGTATCTGTCTACACACATACACACACTACACACACACACACACACACACACACACACACACACACACACACACACACACACACACACACACACACACACACACACACACACACACACACACACACGCACACACACACACACACACATTGCAATGTCCAGCAAACAGTTTGTAGTTTTCCAATATTTCAATCAAACTCTCTCTTTCTATCTTTATGTCTCTCTCTCTCTCTCTTTCTTTCTGACTGACTGTCGTCTCGCATATTCTTTTATATAACTCAAAAATTAGATAAGGATTACTCATGACAAATTCACTGACTCGTACAGAATATAGACCACTTAGTCAGAGTCTACTTAAATATAAGCAGAAATGAGATAACATTGCAAAAACAACTACATAATTCAAATGATATTCAGATCAATCGAAAATAGTTTCTCAGATGACGCACAAATGGCCGGAAAACAAAGAGTTGTTTAACTAATGGAAACTTATCCAGAATTATGTTTTAATAAACTCTGATTTTATTATGCGCATATCCTCGTCGATCTGACTGAACAGATAATAAAGAAAATGTGTTAATACCAAATCAAGTATTTTATGTACAGATTTGTTTACACATTTGTTCCTTTGCCAGTGTTGAAGAAAATGGCTTTGGAATACACAAATAAAAGTATCTTTATCTATGCGGTAAGTACGTATATATTGTATATATCTGGAGACCCACTTAAAAACCACTGTGGACACTCACATTTTGTTGCACCTCCTGCATATTGTGCGTGAGCGAGAGAGAGTGAGAGAGAGTAAGAGAGAGACTCGTTTGCCACTTGATGGATTTTAGTATCACTCATACCCAATTCGAATTTCCCATTTCCATTCGCATTCGGCTTAAGTAGTTTTAGTAGCCATTTGAGTGATATTTAAAAATCATTTCTAAAACAAACACACACACACACACAGCCATACGCACACACACACACACACACACACACAGCCATACGCACACACACACACACGCACACGTATTCTCTGTCTCTCTCTCGTTGTCATTCTCGTTCTCCTTTTTGGGTCGCTTAATCTATTTGAGTGTGTTGCATTTTTACATCTCATCTTATATAATAATCTTCGCTAATAATTAAATGTTCAGCATTATGCAGACTTTTCTATCTATAATAATTCTAAAATATAATTTACAAACTCCATTCTCATATATATATTTTTGTGTACATATAATAAAATGCTATAGTTGTAACCGAAAGTGTCTGTTATATTTAAGGGGTATCTGCTAGTCAAGTACACTCGATTGCAGTCGCATTTTTACTTGATTCGTCAACTTCGCACATTGCCCGCAAAGTGAGGGGGTGTTTGGGAGGGGAGGGTGCTTTGGTCAGAGCGTGGGTGTTGTTCTTGTTTTGTGTGTGTCTGTGTGTGTCGGCATCTTATAGATAGCTGAAAAATGTGTTTACTGTAGCAACGCAAGCACACACACACACATACACACACACACACACACAGCTTACAGCTTTTTATTGTTGTGTTCGAGCAACAACAACAACTATTAAGAACAAACATAATCACACTTGTCACGTCATCTCAGCGTGAGCGACAGCGACAGCGACTGCAAATGACAATTGGCTGTTGCTGCTGCTGCTGCCGGCACGCCCACATCCGGTCGAACGCCCATAGGCTTAGACACTGTGCGTTTAGTTAAATATATATTTAGTTAAGTGCAGTAAGGCAGTAACAGTGACAGTTATCAGCAAAATGCATCCGGAAACAAAAACAACAACAACAGCAACAAAAGCAATAAGAACTTCTTTCGAGCGCCAGTCGAATTCAAAACTAAACACTCGACACACACACACACACACACACACATGTGTATATAGTACACCTGATTCATTAGCATAACCAGTTGAACGGGTCGGTGGTTCATGAGCTGGTTCATTTCGCATTGCTGCTGTTGCTGCTGCTGTTGTTGCTAATTGGGGCTTCAGCTGCGGGTTTTGTTTACCTTTTGATTCAATGACGAATTGCGTACTCATGAGTACATTAATACCCATACACACACACACACACACACACTTGCACATGTATTTGCGTATTTGCTGCCTGATATATTTTTGGCCAAGAAATTTGACAATGCCATTCATTCAAAAGTGGCGATATAAAATAAAAACAACAACCGGTGGAAGACACAACACATACAATATATAAACGAGTTCTATGGAATTTTGACTGCTGCTTATAGTTATATATATATGATAACAGAAATACCCCCACACTTTTACACTCATTATGATTAAGATCATTGAAAAAATTTATTGTGAAAAAATATTTTTTTTTTTTTTTTGTATGAAAAGTGCATATTATAAGTGAACTATTTATATTAAGACTTATTTATTTGTTTATTTTTTCAATAATTGTTTTTCGCATTCTGCAAAGAGCAAATTTTTCTCTCGAATTTGTTGTTAAATTGTAGTTTGTCAAAGTGTTTTGTTGCCTGCAGATTTTCTTTTTCTTTCTCTTTTGCCGCAATAAATTGAGAGTATTTCGCTTATTTTTCTATATCTATATCTATATCTATCCCTGTCTCTATATCTATCTGTATCTGTATCTCTGTCTCTATCTATATGATTTATATGCGTCCCTGCCTCTGTCTCTTATGTGCCTCCAGACTTTGGAGTCAATTAATATATCAGTTAAGTGAACGATGCAAACTCGCATCTCTTATTAGCTGCACACACATATACATACCCACACACACACACACATAGAGGTATTAATAAATAGCGCAAAAATTGAACATGGCCTCCAAAAAAATATTGCTATCTGTTCTCTATTTTCAAAGAGAGAGAGAGAGAGAGAGAGAGAGAAAAGTGAATGTTCTCTTTGAGGCGTAGCGATTCTGAAATCTGTGGCAAATGTGGCAACTTAAGCCTGCGTCAGATGACAACTTAAGAATTTTAAATGATTTTTAATTTGATTCCAAGATACTTACCGTTTTATTATGCGCAAAATCACAGATCACCGTCAGTCGATTACAATAGCAATGGATGCAGATGCTCTCCGGCTCCGATCCGGTATATTCGTGAAGCGGCCACGCGATGGCTGAGAGGGGCGGGGTACGGATTGTGGCAGCCACAAGTAGACACACAATCAAATGCCACATGATAGCAGCTGTGCTGGGCATGATGAGATGAATATGAAGGTGGAGATGGAGGTGGAGCTTTACGTCAAACGCAACTGAATCTTTTGTCGAGAATCTGTCTTTTGTTTTTGGATTTTTTACTTTGTGTGTGGTTTGGGATGTGTTGTTGGGGTTTGGGCTCTGGGGCAGGGTGTTGATAAAATTCGAAGTTGTCGGTTTTTTGTTTTTTTAATTTGCACATCCGCTGATTCAATTAAAGGCGACAAATCGTTGGAGTCCGGCCACGATCCGATCCGTTGCCACTTTCTACTACGCATACATTCACAACGGGCATACGTATGTGTGCGTGTGTGAATTTCACCAGAGTCCAAATCTTATTTTGCTGAAAGCTTCGCTAGACGCGAATTGTATGCGTTTTAATGTTGTTTGGCGTCATCAACAGAAATAATTTTATACACAAATTCAACAAACAAAAACAAAAATTATTTTCCTCAAAAAAAAACTCGAAAACGGAGCGAACGGCAGGCAGCAAAACAAAATCCGTCAACGACCAAACGCTCGCGCATATAAATTGAGACTGAATTGTGGTCAGACGATCTACAATTACTTTGCGTTCTCTTAACGCTGTTGATTCTTGCTCTCCCTCTCTCTCTCTCTCTCTCTCTTCGCTTGCTTGCTTGTTAACCTTGTCTAGGTTTTTGCCTGTCACGTCCATATGCATTTATGTATATGTGATAAGAGTTTTTGTACAGTGTAGCTTCACTGTTCGTTTACTTTTCACAGCTGATCCCATTTAGTTTGCTCTCCCGTTCTCTCGCTTTCTGACTTTTGTTCCTGCTCTTCATTCATACACTCTATCAACTATCAGCTGAGAGCAGTCTGGTTCTTCATAATTTATGCAGAGGAACATAAAAAAGAAGATGAGTAAGAACAAGATCAGCAAGTACAAGCGTTTACAGACATCCATATGGGTTTGTTAATGTGTGTGTGCCTGTACATATGCATGTGTGTGTGTGTATTTCTTTTATCTGTTTAATGCTTTGAGATGTTTGTATGTATTATTTCTTTATTTATTTAATGTCAACTAAAGTCAGTCAACACAAAAACAAAATACAGAAAGTAAAAAAAAAATTAAATTAAATTTAAATTAAAAAATAAAATAAGAAATATGTATTTATAATATTAATTCATATATGCAAATTTGGGATTCAAATAACTAGGTGTTAATGCCCTGCTATGTTTCAAAATAAGAGCATAGGCACATATGTAGATGTATATGTATGTATATGTATGTATGTAAGTATGTACGTATGTATGTATGTATATATGCATATGTTTGCACATGCATGCACATTTGTATCTCTCCTCGAACTCGTTTGGCTCCGACAAAAGCCCAATTAGGTACAGTTCTATGTACAAATATGTACATATTTAAGTCGCTGCAATTAGTCAATTTGTCTGTGCATGCAAAATATGTACACTTCAGACTGCTTACTTGTCTGTATACATATATGCAGACACCATTATAAAGCTATGAATCACATTACGCGGACTTTATTTTAATGTTAAAATTCCTAATAACTAATCAAACACAGGTGCTTTATTAGCTTCATTACGATAATGATAATATGACTTACTCTAGAAATATTTATTATTTATTCTTTTCTATTGCATGCTATTGTGATATATTATTTGTAGAAATCCATAATTCATGTAATTTTCTTTTGAATAAAATACAGTTAATAAATATCGATTTATTCACAATTTTGAAACCCTTTTAAAGTCACTCTCTCTTTCTCTTTCGCTCTCAATTGTGATTTCTCACTATATATATATCTCTCTCTCTCTCGCTGTCAATTTATATTCAGCAATATGAGAATATATTGCCGAAGTGCACACAATTTTGCTTCAATTCAGCCTGTTCACGATGCCATTGTTCAAATAGATAAATCGGTATTATTTTTAGGATTTAACGACGCATGCCATGAATGAATGAATGAATACAGCCTGGGGTTGCTCTTGGGTAGCTTGAGTGGCTATTTCAATTGGGTGACATGCCCGCCTCTAACTTAATTACCGCTATTAGAGACAGTAAAAGACAGCGAGAGAGGAGACTCATTGCCATCCACATCTCATCTCCGCTTCGGTAAGTGGAGCGTCGTCGGGCGTCCGACTTGCAATCAATTTGCGTTCCATTTCTATCCGACACACGACACACGATGCACGATGCAGCGGATGTAGAGCGACCCTTCCACCCCCTCTCGTGTGTAAATACACCAATGTACCAACTGTCAATGCGGGCTCCCCCTTTTTATTTCCCCCCCCCCCCCACACACACTCTATTTTAGTATGTGTCTCTGTATGTGTGCGTATGCCTGGACTGATCAATTATTAGATCGTTGAATCGGTGATTTTTGGTTTCCAAGCGTTTCAATTGTTCTTTGCAGCTATTGCCCCATTTCACTTCTAAAGTTGATTGTGCGATAAATGCATTGATATCTTATGTCACACACACACACACACACACACACACACACACACACACACATATACACACACTTAACTTATTTTGGGGGGGGCATCGCAGCGTTAGTCAGTACATGAAAAAAGGCATGAAATCAGCAACGAATTAAGCATCATTTCATTCGTCAGGCAGACTCACAAAAAGACAGCGCTTATAATAAATAAATTTACTATTTACTATATTCCTATGAACAAAGAAGCAAGCAGCAATTTGGCAATAGAAGATAACAAATAATAGTTAATAATTCAAACCACAACTCTAGTTTTTGGACTGATTATGTTTTACCGGGTTTTTCGTAGTACAGGCAACAAATGATGAACCATTTTGCATTTAACTAACCCCAAAAATCTTATAAATATTTATTATTTTCTTAACTTAAATTTAAATTTTCAATAATTAAATAATTTAAATAAATACAAATAAAATATTTATATATTTATGTAATGCATTTATTTGAAATTTATAGTCGAAATGTCCATGATTTTGTGGTGCTACTCGTCATGCTGTCAAGTTCAGCTGGGTATTGTTTCTGCCGCAATATGTTGAATGAATGAATGAATGAGTTGTGGCAACCTGCAACTTGTTGTTCTTGGTTTCATTATTTTTTTTTTGTTATGTTTTTTTTTGTTTTTTTTTGTTTCTGCTTCACTGCTGCTGCAGGGCAGCGCTCCATTTGGGCTTCGGATCTGGATCCCCGGGGGTCGGGCTTGAGGTAACTGCAACTGTGGCTTAGGGTCCATGTCCGGGTCTGGGTCTCGGTCTGGGTCTGGGTCCGAGTCTGAGTCTAGCTCCACGCGCATTGCGTTCAATGGAAGTAGATACATACATATCTCTATATGTATGTATGTATGAGTGTAAACGTGTTTCCCACAGGTAGCACACACACACTCACACACACACACACACACACACACACACACACACACAGACAGAGACAGGCACACACACAGAGATAGACACAGGTAAATACTCGCCACAGTTGGTTGCTGTTGTTGTTTTGTTTACGTGTTTGCCGCTTTGCGTTTTTTTGGGGCAAGGGGGTCGCACACACACACACACACACACACACAGACGTGTGGCTTACCTTTTTGTGTTTGGCTGCTCATTTCACTGGAAAAGTAGATTCTTTCATTCTTATTCTCATTCGCATTTTCATTTTCATTTCGTTTTTGGTATTGTTTTATTTGCTTTTTATGTAAATGTACGCGGTTTGTTTGCTTTCCCAGTTTTTGCCCCCTTTCATACAGCAAAGCATTTGGCCCGAGTTGTGGGTAAGAGCCGTCATTAGTGCCCCTGTCCCTGCCTCTGTCCCTGCCTCTGCCTCTGCCTCTGCCTCTGCCACTCTGCGCGCCCTTCACTTTGACACACACTGTTCACTGTTGCCTCCCCCCCCACACACACACACACACACACACACACACACACACACACACACGCGTGCATTGTTGATATATGTTCACAATACCACGGAAATCCAAACTTCAAAACAATTACAAATGTCAAAAAAGAAAGAAATGGAATATTGATTGTTAATTCTTGTTGTATATTTTCTAGCTTATAGAATTATCGACTGCATAAAAAAAATGATAAAAATTGCCTTAAGTTTTCAGGTGTACTGATTTAAGATTCCGATTGAAAGTCGAACAAACTTATTGTACTTATTTAGTCGACGATTTTGGCAAATAGCGCAGTCTGCTTACTCAAACATGTATGCTTATTCATACATATGTATGTATGTTTGTATGCATGTATGTATGTATGTATGTAATTTAAATCGGAAAATCCTAAGTGAATATATCATCGTTTGCCGTATCTACCACATGTTTTTTTCTAAAATCGTGTGTGTTATCTTTCTACTAAGTGCTACACGAGCGTGCTTGTCTGCAGCTAATTTAAACACGCGCGAGAGGGAGACAGAGAGCGAGGCACACACACACAGAGAGAGAGAGAGAGAGAGAGAGAGAGAGAGAGAGAGAGAAAAGCTGCGGGCTTAGCCACCTGCTGTGAAAAAGGGATCGGTACGTGCTCTTTCCGCCTGCCCATCCCGTTGCCTGACCCACAACTTGAACGCTCGGACGTGACCTTTGGTCAGACCCTCTGGGCCAGGAGTGTGGGAAAGTGTGCGACTGTGTGTAAGAGAGAGAGCGAGAGAGAGCGAGAGAGAGGCAGAGCGAGAGCCGGAACAGACGTGTCGGGCAGCCTTTGATGCTGCTCGATGCTCTCTGATTGGACTTCACACAGTGCGTTTTAAATTAGATCTGATCAGACTATTGAGGGTGGAAGGGCTCAGGTCTTTTTTTGTTTGGTTTGTTTTTAATAACCTTGCAGAGAGCAGTCTAATTTCGCCGTGACGTGTTTAACGCATTGAAGGACACGTCTCCGACTCTATAATGTGTATATTTATAAATTTAGATATGCACATATGGAAATATACGCTTGATCAGCAAAGCTAGCCGAGTCCGAGACTTGGTCGAAACCAGCTGAATTTGATTATATATATTAAGTAGCTGCCGTAGGAACAATCGGACGAAAGTTGAGCCCTGGTTTATTTACCAAGATATCTGGACATCACTCGTTACAAGTTTTATTATGCTTCATCTATATCTCCCCTGGAAGGAGTTGGCTTCGCTTCCTGGTGTCTCCCTTCCTTAAGGATACCCAACCAACCTAGCCATGTATTATATTTTTGATTATGATAACAATTCGAATCGATATAAGAGATTATAAAAGTAATAGACTCAAAATTGAATATGAACTTGTGTTTTGCTAAGCCATAGTTTGGATTAGTTTGTTGAATCATCGATTGCTTTAAGATTGCAATAAATATCAATTTTGAAGCAATGCTTTCTTTCAAGCTCGTTTGCTACTCGGTAAACACTTTTTTTAATTGATTAATTTATGGTTTTTTTCTTCTTCTTGCAGTTCGCAGTCGAATGAACGACAGTTTCTCAAGGATTTCATTAGCGGTGCACCGGGTTCCTCGGGAGCTCGCTTGGCCGCCTGGCTGCAGCCGGAGTCGCGACTCGATCCCAATAAGTAAGCCAAATACAACCTTTTATAATAACTATTCCTTTAGAGACCCCAGCAGAGTTTTGAAAATAGCAATGAGAATTGTACATTTTTGATTTACAAATTTCCCATAAATGTTATCCAACAATAATCAGATATGCAAGGAATAGGTATAAAATCAGCTAGTTTTTAGTTTCAGAACTGCAATTCGTTGTTCAAAGTATGTTTTACAATATAAAGTTGATTTCACTTTATCGATAACTATCGATTCACAGGCACAGCTTTTCAGTTGGATTGTTCAACTGGAAAACTGACATCCAGATCGGAAGAGAATCGTGTCGAGCTCTCTCGACTGTAGCATTCTTAGATGGTTGACATCGATACTCAGTCGGCTATGCTTTATATTTAATTGCAGATGTGAGCTGAACACGATAACGGAACCGTTGCGCTATGGTTGGCCCACACAGGTGACTGTCACCATACGGGATCAGTATGGCGATGCTGTGCTGGTGCCCGAGCTAAAGGTGGAGATCAAGGCGATACCCACCGGCCCGGATCGCAGTGGCGTTTCTCACGGTGGCGGCAATCTAAAGATGCGACGCACCTCCTATGCGGAGGAGAGTGCTGGCGGCCATACGACGTTCGGACATGGTTTGGGCGCCCAGCTGGGTGGAATGGCGCCGCCGCCACGTCTCAACTATGAGGCGACCACCAAGGAGAAAATGTGCTTCAAGGCGATCACATTCATGAAGCCCTACACCAATTATTCGTTCGAGGAGCTGCGCTTCAGCAGTCCCATCCAGACGCGGACAACGGAAACGCTTCACGCCCAGGACATGGAGGACGGCACATTCAGTGTCCACTGGACGCCCAATTCTGTGGGCAGCTATTGTCTGGCCGTTACCATCGATGGCATACCACTCGAGGAGGTCTATCGCGTCGAGGTCAAAGAGGGCGTCCTACCGCCACCCACCCAACGCTCGAATGCGGCACGTCGTCCGCAGGCGCCGAGCAAGTTGCGTCGCTTTCAGGCACGCCACAGTGCCGGACTGCGGATACGCTCGCATCCGACACTGCAATCGGAGCAGGTGGGCGTTGTGCGGCTGGGCGGCATCATAACGTTCATCGATGAGATCGAGAACGATGACGGCATCTGGCTGCGTCTGTCCACGGAATCCATACGCCAGCACTGCACCATGGGCTGGTATCCAACGGAGGCCTGGTGCCTGCAATTCAATCAGCATCTCGCTCGCACTCTCCTCCAGCCGGTGACGGAAAATGGTAGCAAGGCACGCGCCAAGGCAGCAGCTGCTGCTGCTGCTGGTGGTGCTGGTGGTGCTGGTGCTGGTGCCGGTGAACCGTTGGAGGCGGCGCCATTAGCGACGAGTCCCTGCGGCAGTACTGCCGACAGTCCCGCTACCAGTCCCGGCCCCAGCAGTCCCAGTAAATACGTCAAATCGCCCACAGAGCGCAAAATCTTTGAGCTGCCCGCAGCAGGAGTAGCTGGACCAGGACCAGGAGCAGCAACTGGAGCTGGAGCTGCAGCTGGAGCAGTTTCAGCATCCGCATCCGCATCCGCATCCACAAATCCGTTTCTGCTGCCCATTAAATCCGTCGAATTGCAACCAGAGGCGGATAGTTCGCTGGCGTCCACCGCCGAATTGCTGCCCGGCAATTTGGGCTCGGCCATTGCGGGCGTTGTGGGCGGCGGCGCCATCAAATTGCAAGCGTTGCAAAAGTGGTTCAAGGGCGATGCCCTCGATCCGGCCACCCAGCCAGCAGCAGCAGCAGCATCAGCAGCCGCCACGGCTCCAGCAACGGCCTCGCAGTCCGCCGGCTCGGTGTCTGTGCGTGATTTGGTGCGCGTTATGGGTGCCGTTCAGGAGCAAGCGTCGCCGCTGCCACGCGGCAATGGCAACAGTCGCGAACAGGAAACTAGCAGTGCCGTCACTGTCGCCGTCGCCGCCGCAGCCGCCGCCGCTGCCGCTGCCGAGTCCGACTTTGATGTGGCCAGTTTGCGACGCATGAATTATACGGCAAGTCAGACGGCAGCGTTGCTTTCAACACCAAAGCATACGCCGCGACGCAATGCTGCACTTGGCTGTGCACAGGAATCATCGTTGACAGCGCCGCCGGCATCGTCGCAGCTGGCACAGTTGGAGGATGATCTTAGTATGCTGCAGATAATAACGACAACGACAACAACCACAACAGCAGCCGGCAGCGAAACGCAAAGTGAACTGCAAATTGGCGTTAGTTTGGCCGGCAGCAGTTCGGCAACGGGGGCGGCAACTGGTGGCGCCGCATCGAAACGGAGCAGCAGCAGCAGCACAATGATGGGTCCCATAAAGCGAGCGATGCCGCCATCGTTTGCGGAGAGCATACGTGCCGTATTTGCAGCGCTCCTCTGGCATGAGGGCGTCGTACACGATGCGATGGCCTGTGCCAGTTTCCTCAAGTTTCATCCCGGGCTGCCCAAGGAGGGCGCCACTGTGATGACACGACGCGATGCAAACGATGCCAACCGATTGCAGCTGTCCCGCGAACAGAAGGCACAACAGCGCCATTCCGTTGAGGTGGCCAATGCCGGTCATTATCTCAATATACGTCCATCGACGCTGGAAACGCTCACCAAGAGCGGCAACAGCTCGCTGCACAATCGCAGCAAGCATCGCAAGAATGCACCACACACTGCTGCTGCCGCTGCTGCTGCTGCTGGCGAGGATCAGTCACAGCAACAGCAGCAGCAGCAGCAGCAGCAAAAGCTTCAAGCGTTGCCGGAGCTGGTTAGCGTGTTGCCGCCGGCGTTGCGCTGTTTGGTTTATCTGTGGGAGCAAATCTGTGCCGGCTGCGTTCACATTGTCCAATCGAATGCTCTCGAGCATCGGGAGCAGCGTCTGTTGTCGCCAGGTGGACGCGACGCCAACGGTGATCTCGATGGCAAGGAGTGCAAATCTGGTGAACTTGGTGCGGACACCAAGGATCCCAGCAAGAAGTGCAAGCGCAAGAAAAAGGATGACGGCAGCTGGTGCGAAATCTGTGAACTCTTTCTGCCCATGCCCGTCACATATCACATGCGGATCGCCCATCCCGGCTGCGGCAAGTCCGCCAAGGGCAAGGGCTACAACTCGGTGGGCATCTTCTGCGAGGGCTGGGCTGGCAATTGCGGTGAGGGCGGCAAGGGCGCCTCCAGCTGGTTCCTCATGTGCGATGCCTGTCGCGACAAGTATCTCGCCAGCAGTCGCAGTGCCAACAATATTAACAGCGTCGCTCAACAAGCCGCCAATGCAGGTATGCATTACTAGTACCTCCTCCTAGTACCTGCTCCAAGTACCTCCTCCAAGTACCTCCTCTTAGTGCCCTCTCCTAGTACCCTCTCCTAGTACCTCCTCCTAGTACCTCCTCCTCCTCCTCCTTTTCTCCTCACCCTCTTGCAATTGTTATATTGCTTGCCAGACAAGCAGATAAGCCAGAAAGAACGCTTAGATTAGACGCCAAAGATTACAGATCCTTGCAGATACGCCGAAAGTACTCCTCTACTTTCTTGGGCTAAATGATAAAATGGCGATAGGCAAGCGATACTTTTATGATATATTTTAGCTTTTGCAACAGTAATTTTTATAGATCATTTTTGGTTTATTATTCAGTGTTTTTTTTATGTAAACAAGACAAAAATGAGTTGAGTTTAAGTTCGACTTTCGTTTACAAATTTTTTTCCGATGAACAACAACCCAAAATTGGTATAATTTACAAAGGAAGCACTTGAATAACTTTGGTTTTAATTTAATTATCATTATTTTGAAAATTATTAATATCAATTAGTAATTTGTGGAACCAGTAAGAAAGTCAATCAGCAAGCGAATCTGATACATTTCTCTCCAGAATGTGCTGATGGAAGCAGAAATTGTCTCCCAGACTCAAATCCGCGAGTTGCCTGAATAACGTATTAGTTTGCCCCGAAATCTAATCCAAGATGTCGAGCAAAGTTGATATGGACACGAGATTTGGAATTCAATCGGAATTTTCAAATGAATAAATTGAAGAATTTTAAATGCATTAATTAAGAGTGATTTTAACTTTCAATGTAAGCCATATAATTAATCTGATTGGAATATTGGAATAATAATTGCAAACAAATGATTAGGTTTTATTTATTTTTATCATGAGTCCCTGAGCCATGTATGCAACATGCAGAAGGAATCATCTCCGATCCCATAAAGAATATATATATAAAGATTTATTGTTGATAAAAATCGACAAAGGAGTCTGTATAAATCGTTTATTGGTGGCAATAGAAGCCACATAGCTTTCAAGTTCATCAAGATCGGCTAAGCAACTGGAGAAGGGAAGAGATGCCCTAGTCGAGCACTCTCGACTATTAGTTTCTTACTTGATTGTTTTTTATTTTATGCTTTTGCAGCAGCGGAAATGAACCTGTTTGGTGTGAAGACGACAACGCTGATAGCCAACTCGGAGGTCTATACGACCATGCGAGAGAATGCGACCTTTTTGCTCGAGCTGTGCTCCTCCTCCTCATCCTCGTCAGCGAGCAGCCTGCAGTCCGCTGGCAACATTGGCAGCCAGAAGCGATCGCCGCAACAGCAACAGCACCAGGTATCGATGGCGATGCCAGTGGTTATCGAGCATCAGCATTTGGGCATGCAAGATCTCAATTTGAGCAGCAAGCCGAGCACCAGTCGGGCAGAGTCCGCCCGGAGCAGTCGCATTGGTCGGCTAAGCGGCAAGTTTACGCCCTTTCGCAAGAGCTTTGTGGGCGTGCCGCCGGCAACGCCAGATAACGTTTGGCTGGCGCCCGACAGCTTCGCCTGCCTCGAGTGCCTCGGCACCGCCGCCCACGAGGATCTGCCCTACGAGATGCTCGGCCTGGGCGCCAATGCCAACGAGAATGGCTTCGATCGGGTAAGTTTTCAGCAATTTCCAGTAAAATTCGCCAAGGGTTCTCCACTTTATTATTGAGAAAGTCAATTTTCTTCAATTGAAAGTTGTCGCTTTCGAAAAACCAAAGCTTGCATTTCTTTCAATGTATTTAGAAGTTTTATAATATTAGCTTCTTTGCTACTTAAATTACTATTTTAAGCATTAGCATTTTAAGATTTCACAAATACAAATAACTTAAATTGAAAAAGTCGATTTAGCCATATTCCTTTGTCCGCTTATCCATTCCTATTCAAAGTAGTCCTTCAGTTTTGAAGCTATTCTGATGAATCTTAGGAACAATTGGTGAAAAGATGAATCTGTTGTTCATCAGTTCATCAATTGTTTTTATCGATCTGCATTAATCGATGTTATCGCTAGGAATTTGTAAATTGAATGCCTTAAAATAGATTTATTACTAATTGTGATTATTGTTTGAATTTTGTCAATTCGAACAGCCGCTTTCGGAGATCTCGTACGAGTCGTGTGATCCGAACAACTATGAAATGATGTCCGGATCGGTGGCGAATGCGCCAACTGTCACTGGCGGCACACTGTCCAAGTTCCATCGCAGCTACTCCATGGGCCAGGGCTGGGCAGCTGTGGCACAACAACAGCATCAACACCAACAACAGCAACAGCAGCAGCAGCAGCAGCAACAACAGCAACACCAAACAACGGCAACTGCTGCATCAGCGGTTGTTGTGTTGCCATTGGAGGCACAGCCGAAAGTTGTCTATCGGAGACGGAACAATTCGACCAGCGAAGGCGATGGCTCCTTGCTCATTTGCTATCCGTCGGAGCATCTGCGACGCCTGGTGCCACAGAAGCTGCTCGCCAGCGTTGCCGTGCTGCACGCCACCACCACCACCAATGCAAATGAACCGCAGTCCAAAGCAGCAGCCGCAGCCTCAGCCGCTGGCACTGATTCCAACAAGGAGCAGTCGGCTATTAGCGGTAGTCCCGTACCGGATCCGAATAGCGCACTGCTCACCCGACCGGCGATGGCGTTCATCACGCAGAAGCACGAGCTGGAACGATTGCGTGGTGCAATGCGTCGCAGCCTGCGGATTGCCACCTGCCGCATCTATGCGCTGCAGGCGCTCAACTGGCTGCTGCGCAGCGTCACCCAAGGCGTTTGTCTGCACGATCTGATGTGGTGGTTTGTCAGCTCATTGGCGCAGGGCAGCGCCGAGCCGATCGATGGCAAATATGAGGATGCCGGCGAACCGGCGCTGGAACATCCGGTGGCCTATACACAGATCAGTGGACGTTTCGCCCATTTGATTACCCAGTCGCTGCATGTGTTGCTGCAGTCGGTGGCTGATTTGACGTTGCACTTGCCGCTCGGTTCGCCGCTGCAGCGTGTGGCCATTCAGTGCTTTGGCATTCGATTCCGTCAGGCGGACCATCAATTTCTGCATAGCTCGCATGTCTTTGGCAACATCTCCAAGATATTGTCCAAGTCGGATGAGCAAAATGATGCCATGGCCGTCTCAACAATGCTGGCTGCCGCCGCCGCTGGCGAGACCCATTGCGATGCCGAGCACAATATAGCAACTGCCAGCAATCAGCATCAAATAGCCGCAGGCAGCAGCGCACCTGGTGGCAAGGTCATCTCCTACACAGACCTAGCCGGCATGTTCGAGGTAACCGTCTCATCCCGACCCGCCATGGCCGAATCTCTCACGGACAACTCAACGGAGACATTCTGGGAGAGCGACGAGGAGGATCGCAACAAGTGCAAGATCATTGAGCTGTCCATGAGCAAGCTCACCTATGCCTGCAAATTTGTGCTCGTTCACATCGACAATAGCCGCGACATTCAGGTGGGTAACCAGTCAATTAGCTCGACATTTTGCCTGTCAAATCTTTCAGTTTCTATTTGCAAAGCGTGACAAAAATTGGGCTAACACTTTCAGAAGTAAATAACAATTGTTATACGAAAAATCAGCAGATTTGCATTTGCATTTGCATTTATTTGTAATTTGTGTCAACTAACTTATAAATTTATTTGTATAAAGCTGGCGATAATCAGGTCTGCCTGCTTACACCGAGGAAGGATAATAATGTGTGGAATACAAACATAAATAAAACATACAAATGCAATTAGATTTTTGCCACTTTATAAATAATTAAATTTTAATTAACTTGATGTCATCAAAATAATTAAAATCATTACTTGATTATAGTTAATTATTTAAGAAGATCCACAAAGAAATATGAATTATTTTTGGAGCACGTCTTTTCCAGTACATCTATAATTTGAATGATTCGAGTTTACTGCTCTTTACAAAGTATTCATCCATATTTATTCGAATTATTTATGTGCGTCTGCATAGACGTTTCCAGATAATGAAAGTAGCCCAACTATCCTACTCTAATCTAATCTAATCTATAGACATAGACTTGTTTTGATAAGTTGGTGAATTTGTTTGCTCACAGCATGATTGTTATTTGAATTGCAGAACAAGGTGCTGAATGTGGTGTTCTATGCGGGCCAATCGCTGGGCGACACGAATCTAATCAAATCTGTGGATGTGGATCCCAAGGCGTGCATTTGGATTGCAGCCAAAATCAGCGACGAGAGCTGCACGCACTTTCGCCTCGAAATGCACGGACCGGAGAATACGCTGCGTGTGCGTCAAATCAAACTGCTCGGACTGCCCAGCTATCAGCAGGGCATCGGCATTGGCATTGGCATCGGCATCGGTATCGGTATTGGCAATGAGGAGCAACAGCATGCCGAGCATCAACGCTCCAATTTGCGTCTGGCGCATGCCGCACGCATCCAACAGCAAATCTGCGAGGCGGAAACGTTGCGCGTCTTCCGTCTGATCACCGGACAGGTCTTTGGCAAGCTCATCAGCAATGTGAGCGATACTGTCGCATCAACGGGCGCACCTGGCTCTGGGTCTGCATCACAGGATGCGGCCAATTCGATGCTAGCCGATTCGCTGGATCTGCGCGAGCACATGGTCGGCATTTTGTTCTCACGCAGCAAATTGTCGCATCTGCAGAAGCAGGTGATTGTCCACATTGTGCACGCCATCAAGAAGGAGGCGCAGCGCGCCAAGGAGGAGTGGGAACTAGCCAATCTGACGCATGTGCTCAAGCATCAAGCAACACCGCCCGCATCAACAGCAGCAACAGCAACAGCAGCAACAACAGCCACAACAGCGACAACAACAACGTCGGTTGTCATCCCAACAACATCGACGACAACGGCGACGGTTGCCACGTCCGGCGAGAGTAGCTCGGAACGCAATCGTGCACCAGACACCTATTGCTTTGAGATGCTCAGCATGGTGCTGGCGCTGTCGGGCAGCGTTGTCGGTCGTTCCTATCTGTCGCAGCAGCATGGCCTGCTGCGGGATCTGCTCGGACTGCTGCATACGGGTAGCGATCGTGTTCAGCGTCAGGTGACGGCACTGTTGCGTCGCATTCTACCCGAAATCACGCCGGAGAGCTTTGCCGACTTGTTGGGCGTACAACGGCTGCCGCCAGCCGATTACAGCATTGCACATCAGAGCGCCAGTGACTTTGATATGAGTCGATTGGGACTGTTGGACATCTTTCTGGCCGTCATTGCCAAGTCGCTGCAGTTGCAGGTCAAGGTAAAGACAAACACGGCGAATACAGCCACCGGAAGCGGCGGGGCCAAGTCCGGGCAGGTGGAGAAAACACCCGCCTTTGTGCGACTCTGCAGCTCGCTGGATCTGTCCGTGCAGCTGTTGCGATCGCGGCCGATAACTACGGAGCATGGATCGGCAGCGATTATAGGGAATGATCCCTTTCGCTTTGACCCGGTGCCCCCGAAGAAGGAGACGACTAAACGGAATCTGAACCAGCGCTGGTTCCTCAACGGGCTTATCTCCACCAAACAGGCAGAGAGCATCATTGGTCTCATACGGGATCTGGCAAGCGTATGTCATTGAATACGATCACTTACTAAAGTAAACTAATCAAATTTCATGTGTGCAGGGCAAGCTGAGTGACAAGTGGTCACAGATCACCAAGGCTGCTATCGCTGAATCTGTGCTGAATCTGACACGACTCGAGGAGATCTATCGCACGCCGGAGCATTGTACAAAGACGGCGACACTCTGGTTGGCGCTGGCCAGTCTCTGTGTGCTGGAACGGGATCATGTTGAGAAGCTCTCCTCTGGGCAATGGTCGAAACTCTGCGACACACGCCCCATGTGCACCAATCATGACGATGGCGAAACGGCGGCCATCATTCAATGCGAGACATGCGGTTCACTCTGTGGCGATTGCGATCGCTTTTTGCATCTCAATCGCAAGACGCGCTCACACAAGCGTACGGTAAGTCAATCCGCAAGTAAAACAATCAGTCAACTAATTCATTTATCAGTCGTTTAATTTTAACTAAATTATTAATCTATCCGAAGCCAGTTAGTCAATTCAGCAGTTAGTCTAACAATCAATCAATAAAAACTCATCTACCAGTCAGAATAGCCGGTAATAATCATATTAGGCGGTTGATCAATCACTTACTTAATCAATTAATCAAGCAACCAGTCATTTAATCAATATATCAATGAGTCTGCTATTCAATCACTCAATCAAACACTTCATGTATCTTTAGCCTGTTAATCAATGAATCAAAACTCACTTTATCAATCAAGTGTTCAATCAAACAATGGATTAATCAATCGAACAATCAGTAATTTAATCAATTTATCATTAAGTCAGTTTGTTGATGCGATTAGATCCTATTGAAATATGCATTTTGAAATAACACAGCAAAGTTAATTCAGGAACGTTATAAGTTTAATAACAACAGATATTGGGGCTAGAAGTTGAACCTTTTCAAACTGCAGTTAACACAGTGTGCAAATATAATTACAATTAATTATAATTAATTTTATAAATTCAAATTTGCTCTTTGCTGCTGCCAACACAGTTATTCAATCAATCACTTAATGTATCATCAAAACTCTTTTTATCAATCAGTCAACTATTCTATTAACCAATAATAGTCAATCGAATTAATTGATCAATCAATTAGTTAATAAATCAATCCAACATACAAAAATCATCAAATTTACAACCAATGAGTCTATTATTCACTCACTCAATCAATCAGTCAATATCAAAACGAACAATTAGTTAAACTGTATCAATCAACCGACCTGTTAATGCAATCAATCATTTTCCTTTTGGTTTTTCGTAAAGGTGTGCAAGGAGGAGGAGGAGGCCATACGTGTGGAGCTGCACGAGTCCTGCGGACGCACTAAACTCTTTTGGCTTCTTGCCTTGGCCGATTCGAAGACGCTGAAGGCCATGGTGGAGTTTCGCGATGGCAGCCACACCATTATTTCGGGCCCACAGGAGGCTGTGGGCCGCTGTCGCTTTTGTGGCCTCACCGGCAACTCGGGCCTGCTGGAGATTGGAAACGTGTGCGCCGATGCACAGTGCCAGGAGTATGCCTCCAATTCGTGCCTCAAAACAAAGCCCTGCGGCCATGCCTGCGGCGGTGTCACCGGCGAGCGCAAATGTCTGCCCTGTCTGCAACATGTCTGTCATGTGCGCGAGAACGAGCTGGCCGAGGAGCTGCGCGATCCGAAGCTCACCCAGGATGCCGACGACATGTGCATGATCTGTTTCGTAGAGGCTGTTTCCTGTGCCCCAGCCATACACGTAAGATGCGTCTGGTCACATTTCAATAGATGAATCTCTATCCATCTCTCTCTCTCTCTCTCTTTATCTGCTCAGCTGGAGTGCGGTCATGTGTTTCATTATCACTGCTGCAAGGCGGTGCTGGAGAAACGCTGGAGCGGACCCCGCATCACCTTCGGCTTCTCGCTCTGCCCCATCTGCAAGGCAGACATACAGCATCCGCTGCTGGCCGAAATACTGGAACCCATCAATGGACTCAAGCAAGATGTCAAACGCAAGGCGCTCATGCGGTAAGTTTAAAGTGTCTATAATAAAATATAAGCCGGCTAAGAGTGTTATTATGCTCCAAACATTTTAACTAATCAATTATCAAAATTATCGGACTTTATTATTTGAATGCCATGGGAAAAATTGGTCGGTTTTTTTAAGTTGAGCTGCAAACTAATCAAACACCAACTGAAAGCTTAGCTAATTGCTTGTCTCTCTCTCTCTCTCTCTCTTGTTTATTTCCAACAGTATCAAGTATGAGGGCGTGGTCAAGGACACAGATAGTAGCAAGGATGTCACACAGCTGGCGATGGATCGATATGCGTATTATGTGTGCTTCAAATGCCAGAAGGCCTACTATGGCGGGGAGGCGCGCTGCGATGCGGAAATTGGTGAAAAGTTTGATCCCGAGGAGCTCGTCTGCGGCGGATGTTCGGATGTGGCACGCGCCCAGATGTGCCCCAAGCATGGTACCGATTTCCTCGAGTACAAGTGCCGTTACTGCTGCTCGGTGGCAGTATTTTTTTGCTTTGGCACCACGCACTTTTGTGACACGTGCCACGACGACTTTCAACGGCTGACGAACATACCGAAGACAAAGCTGCCCCAGTGCCCCGCCGGACCGAAGGCCAAGCAACTGCTGGGCGACGAGTGCCCGCTGCACGTAATGCATCCGCCCACCGGTGAGGAGTTCGCTTTGGGCTGTGGCGTCTGTCGCAATGCCCAAACCTTTTAGCAACAGTTGCAAGTGAAACTACCGCTCGAGGATCGAGAGTCGCCAACGGAACTGCAGTCGGCAACCGGTGATGTGGAGGCGGCGCAGCGCAGCGTCGGAGATGGTGCCGAGTGGCAGCCGAACGACCCGTAGACCCATTTGCATATATATATATATATATATATATATTTATGTATATATATATATATAGATATATATATGGAAAGCTTTCCACAATTAGACATTAAATAAATATATATATATATATACATATGTATGTATGTAAATTCACTTTTTTTTTTTAAATATTATATGTGTAATTCGAAAGATGCAATTTTAGCTATATGTGTGTGTGAAATGAACTTATTTATTTATTGTAATTGTAATTGTAATCTAATCAGCATTTGTTTAATTTTTTTATAAAGTTAATTGTACACATTCATACACAGACGCATAGTTCCAAAACACACTGTCATAAATATTGATATATTCACACACACACACACACACACTCACACACACACACTCACTCACACACACACACACTCACACACACACAGTCACGTACTCTTAAGTAGGATTGAAAATAAAGGTTGCGGAAAATGATCGCATTTATTCTAGATGTGAATTGATTGATATTATTGAAATGTGACAATTATCTACATACATATATGCAATATTATTTGTAATACTCGAAAAATTATTGTACCTAAATTATTTATTTATTATAAATGTGACAACACCAAAAAAAAACAAAACAAAAAAAAACATCCCAAAGGAGGTAAATAAAGACCCAAATGTAATTTAATAAAACAATAAAAATAAAAATGCAATCTCACAAATCACTATAAATGTTTTAATTATATAATTTTTTTTGTTCATTATGCTAATAAAAAATTAAGGAACTCCTAAAACTTATTTACGATATTTGTTTCGTTTCGGAAACTCAATTCGATTAGTTTTTACCACAAAAAAATATTGAATTCTGAAAAAAATACTAACGTGCCAAGTAGAAAGAACCTCCCAAACTTGTAAGCAATAAAAAACGAAATTGTTCTTAAAAACATGTATGTATTCTGTATTTTTTTTTTTATTTTGTCATTGTATTCTTTTTTATGTTTTGCTTTGTTTTTTTTTTCTTTAATCAAATCATTTGCATCATTTTAGACTTGCTCTGCATATTTTTTGCTGTGATAAATGTGTTTTAATATTTCTCCTTATGAATGCAGTAGTATCTTTTATCTTTTCCAACATAGTCAAAGACTCTTTAACATGAATGTTTTTGTGTGTGTTAATATCAATGTCATAATAATTAGTTTACTATACACATTAATTACAGCAATATTTAATTGAGTTTTTTTTTTCAAATAAATTTTACAACTATATTTTATAAAGGGTCTTTTAATTTTTGGTATTTTTGTTTTTCTATTTTTGAATAACAGATGTATTGTTTAATCAGTGTTTCATAAGTTCAGCTTTGTTCGGTTCAAGCATTTTGCGGTTTATCGACTACCTAAATATGTAGCTGTAAATATATATATATTTTTTTGTTTTGCCAGTTTCTGGGCCAATGAACGAAAAAAAAAACAAAATTTATTATACGAATGAACTATTTTTGAAATGTACCTTTTCTATACCCTGTACCCATTGAAAATTTGCTAAAACCGGTAATACGAAGTTGTGCAAATGTATGTAACAGGCAGAAGGAAGTAATTCCGATCCTGTAAATCAGCATAACAGGCGAACAATGACCGTCTGTCCGTCCGTCTGAACATACGGAACTGATTGAAATAAACGGATACAGAAAAGCATTAAGCTTGAGCTGAAAAGCTTGAAAAGGCAAAAGAATATCATAACTTGGCTGGTAACTGCTCTATTGCACTGCCAAGAAGAGCCCATTTACTATGTGCTGCTGCAAATACAGATCGCAAATTTCATATTATCTTTTTTACAGTGTAAATACATCCACATGAAAGTACATTTAATACATAAATAATACAACTGCTGAGAGTAGCTCGGGAGAGCATTAGTCATAATTTGACGTGGGTCTTAAAATCATTTTCATCTCATGGGAAGTTAATTAGCCTCGAACTTATACAATAATAGTGCTCAAGTTGTGTTCAATTAATGATAAAATCGCCGAGTAATTGGCTTTAAACTGATTTCTGGTTTAAATGGTCAAAAGGAGCTCAAAGTCTGACGATGATTTTCAGCATAGAAATGTGTTCCGAAATATTTTCCTTGTGTCTAAGGGATTACAATGTGCGTTCGCAAAACTGCAATAATAATAATCATAGAAAAGTAATTAGAACTGTACAAAAATGACCCAAAGAAGTGCTTTTCGTGTGACATACAAAAAATCAAATTTTGGCATTTCAGTCAAGTAAATTCTACTTTCTGTGCCTCAATTCAATTGAAGTGTGACGAATTTATATGCAATTTTGAGTGCATTCTGGCAGACCTAAAGTGTGTTTGTTAGGACTGGGTACAGGGTATCTTCTAGTCGTGTACTCTCTATACGAGCACTTCTGTGTAATCATTTGCTTATTGTTTGCTGTTAATTAGCTCGTAAGTGTATAAATAGGCAGCTTTTTGAAATTGGAAAACAAAGGGTGTGTGTTCGAAATCATTTTCATGAATCCAGTGTACAAATTTTTGTATATAGTATTGTATATATACATATATATATTTAAATATATACATATATATATATATATATGTCAACTATGCTCTTCAAATTGGTGGAAAATGTTAAATATTGTTTTCATTGATTTGGTTTTCATTTTAAGTTGCGGTTTTGCTTTTATTTATTTTTGGTTTTTGTTTTTTTTTTTTGATTTTTGTAAAATTTTGGTTCTTTTTTGTCTAGAGACTAGAAACTAGTATCTAGAGCATAACGCTTGGTATTTTGAGTATTTTCTTTCTATTTTTGTTTATTTTGTAGCTTTTTAGCTTTGCTTGCCAAAAGTGTTTTGCAGTGGGCTTTACAAAAAATGGGGCGTGTGTTTGGTACTCAAGTGTTTAAGGCTTTTTTTTGTAATTTGTATATCTGAATAATTTAATTACAATTCATTTAGTTTTTGTATACATATTTATGAATTAAGTGGCGTGTTTAATTTTTTTTGTTTTTGTTTTTTTTTTAGTAGTTGTTAATTGCCTTTTTGTTTTGTATTTGTTTATCATATTAATATTTGTATGTGGTTTTTTTTTAGTATTTTATGATTTTGCTTATAAAAAAAAATCTGGCGTATAAAAGCTTTTTAAGTTATTTTCCTTGATTTTTGGTTTTTAATGTATTGTGTTTGTCGGTTTAAGCTTTAATGTGTTCATTTGTATGTGGTATATTAAGTATTTTATTTTCAGTTTGGTGCTTCTAAGCGATTGAAGCAGCTAAATCTAAATATATGTATACATAAATATGTATGTATTGTATATATATATAGCTGTGTATAATGTGTGTGTACATATATACATTCGATCTCTGGCAAAAATTCATCATAGGCATCGCATACGCTATGCTGCTGTACTAGTTTTAGTTTTTATGAGTATTTAGTTGGGCTTAAGCCTGACAATGATTCTTCGACTTTGAGTTATTCGTTTTGTTTGTGAAATTCGCAATTCCTCCGTATGTTTGCTGCTATATATAAGTATATATAAATATCTTATCAATATAAATTTTCTTATCCATATAAATTTTGACTAATTGTCGCTCTCATTTTGCTAGACCTATAAATTGTAATTGCACCTTTTTTTTAATTTTTTGTTTGTAGGTAATAATTTGTTTATTATTTGTAATTCGTGTATTTGGTTATTTGTTCATTCGAAAATGTATAAGGCTCTGTGTAGTTAGCACTAAAGTCTACAAAAGATGACAACAACCAATTCAAAAAACTTTACTTAAAAAAAACCATAATAGATCATTTAAAATTCGTTCCGCTGCGAGTAATCGGCTGAAAGCGGAAGCGTGGGCGAACACTGTTAATCATACTTAATGTCTTTATTCTTTGGTTTTCATCATTATTATTTTGGTTTTTGGTTTTTTTTGTGGTTTTTTTTTTTGGTTTTTCTTTTTGTTTTTCATCATATTGTATGCAAAAGTCAGTTGAACAAAGTTTTGAAAACTATCAAACAGTTAACTCTAGTACCGCTAGTCATATGCCTCATACATATATGTATGTATATATACTATATAAAGGTAGGTAAGCACTCGCTCTATACTCAAACTCGTATCGTTTGGTATTATCTCGCATATGCCAAATACTACATGTATATTGTAAACTATTATTATTATATTAGTATTATTATTATTATTATTATTATTATGCTTTATAGTTAGTTGAGTCATTCAATTTGCCATTTGACTGTGCCCCTTAAGCTAAACGCGTAGTTTTGTTCAATTTGAAATACCTACTATGAAAAAAAACGTACCACATAACTAGAACTATAATTCTTAATTCCTTCACTATGTACAATGAGCCTGCTGCTAGTTTCTCTATGTATTATGTCATATATATTATATATATTCTAAACATATGCAACAAATTTTTGTAACTATTTCGTTATTTTATATCATTATTATCAAAACTTTCGAAGGAATATATCGTTATGTGAGTGGGAGTGTGTGTGTGTGTGTGAATAATTCAAATCTATGTATATGTGTATGTTATGTACATAAATAATTAACATCATGTTATGATAATACCACTTGAATTGCTTTTCGGTTTGCTGGCGAACCAAGTTGCTAGTCTATAGTTGATAGCGGTGCTTGCGATGGATAGATTAGCCAAACAGAGAATCTCAACAAGGACTTGAGCTATGTGTAACAGAGATCTGCAACGATCACTCGGTTTTCGATTATCGATATCGATTTTCGATCCTACTCGTACCCGCTCGACACATCAGTGTCCGAGGGTTGATCGTTCATGATCGATGCAGCTCGCTGATGTGTAAATAGTATTTTGTGAGCCAGATCAAGTACAAAGTACAACTAAGTAAAACTAACTCTCTGCGAATCCCACACATATCTCGAGTGAGTAGTTTGTTCCGGGAAGACAATAGTTTGTATTGCTTTACATGTACACATCTGTATGTGTTGTATTTTTGTGTGTGTGGTTAAGGGGTTTCCTAGCCACTGTCTAATAACGATCTAACTAGAAAAGAACTAAACTAAGTACTCGGTTTAATAATAATGAATCAATCAAGTGGGCAAACAAAACTTTGTTCGCAAGCGACTTAAATTTTAATGAAACCTTTGCGATATATATGTACATGTAGTATGTATTTCAATATGTATTTACATATGTATATATGCGTGTTTGGAGTATATAATAAATAAATGTTGTCCATACATACATATATATTTTTTCTTTTATACTTTTCAAACGGGGTTCAGCATTGGGTTCATAATTAGCTACTGAATTTATTTCATAAACTATATGCAGTTGCAAGCCTTTTATTTGATGCGAGCCTAAATAATATTATAAGCTATAAAATTATTATTTCTCTTTTTTTATCACAAAGTATGTTTTGCATGTGTGTATGTGTGTTTGTTTGTAGGTGTGTTAAACAATTGGAATTTTAAATAACACTTATTCGTATTTCATAAATTTAATTTGCCTGCCTTTTGAATTTAATTTAAATATATTTACAGCGTTTTTTTTTTGTCATTTGTGTTTATTGTTTTAGGTATAAATATGTACACATGTATATAAGTATGTAGACATACACAAGTACTTTGTATATATATACAATTGTACCTCGTTATACATAATTGCTGTTAAATAAATTTTTTCTCTGTTGTATTTTGTATTTTTTTAAGGTATGTCGATTGTCGTTTTGTTTTGCGGCATCATTTTGGTGTCTTTGTCTCGTATTTTGCTATTGTGGCTGGGATCTTCGTATATGTTTGTAGTTTGTTTAGTTTGCTGCTGCTGTCTACTTAAAGTATAGCTAGTGCTCAAGCAGTATATGTTAGGACAGGACGGGTTTTATGACTATACATATATATGTATGTATATGCACCAAGCGATGTGGGCACCGAACTAACCAACTAACTAAGCCCAAGCATCGTACACTACTTGCTATGGCTCCATGGGACTATGTGAATAGAAAGAAGAAAAAAAACATCCTGCCGATTATGTAATGAGTAAAACATCGAATTTATAACTAGATCGCTTAAGTACAGGCTTTGCAACTCTCATTACCATATCAGTGCATTGTCAGCCTAAAAAACAAGCTAATCGATTGATTTTAAATTTAAAATGTAGCCCAAGAATTATAAAGAATTCATTTTTTTGGAAACTATACTGAATACATTTCGAAAACAATTTATACAAATACAGAATCCCATGAACGCTGCATTTTTTATATATTTCTTATGATGCTCCTAAAAGCATGCTACAAATAATCTGCTTCACTCGATTCTACTTCAGGTAGAATATTCGATTATTTTTGTGGTATGGATTTCGAAATGGAGTTGAAAATGTATTAGTTTTTTAATAACTTTGGTATGCACACTATAAAAAAAAAGATTCAGCTGGTATCGGCTCTAAATGGAGCTGACTTTTCGGCTCATCTCTTTTTCTCTTGTTTTTTTTTTCTACTACCAGAGTAGGAGTATGTAAAATTCACTGGCTTTAACTGCTTTGGTTTCTGCTCCTGCCTCCTTAGTGTTTTATCACAAAAATCTTCATTTACATATGTATGTGTGTGTGTGTGTGTGTGTGTGTGTGTGTGTATAGAAATATCTAGTTAGTTTGTCTCAGTTGATCTATGTATAATATTGTTCGTATATAAAGGTAAATAATTGCATTAAATAGCAAATTCGTAAGCAGTATGTTGTATGCCTTAATCATAATCATATCCGAGCCTTCCGCGAATGGGCTCCTTTTCTACAAAATACATTGAGTGCTTGAAGCTTTGTACCGTTGGCAAATGTTGCCCGGTAAACAGGGACACACAGAGTTGATGTTAGAGACGGAGACAGAGAGAGAAAGAGAAAAAGATAGAGATAGAGATAGAGAGGGTAGCTTCAATGGTTATCGTTATAAAAAGAACAAGATGTATATAAAGAGAGAAAGAGAGAGAGAGAGAGAGGCTGTATGTATGGACGAGAAGACGAAGAAAGCGAGATAAAGAGTCAAGGTAGCGTGTAGTTTTGTAAATAGCGTCTATATATATATATATACATATATAGAGAGAGACAGAGAGAGAGAGGGAGGGAGAGAGCGTATGTATAGCTTAAATTAGTTACAATTGCATGTACAGTGTATACACATACATACATACATAAATACGCATATATATAAGTACTTATATATATATATATATATCTGTAGATAGACTAACTAAGCGTGTACGTGTAGTCGTTACTCAGAATGGCCTTGGCCTCGACGCTCAGCCTTGACGCGGCTCAGTCTGGCCGAGTATTGTTATTATTATTGCTCGAAGCTGCTGCTATCCGCCGACTGATGGCGCACCATTATCTTGGGCTAGAGGAACTCTCTTCTTACGCTTCGCCCGCTGCCAGTTGGCGTTGTTGTTGCGCTTGTTGCTGTTGTTGTTGCTGCTGCTGATGCTGGTGCTGCTCCACTTGCTCCAGCTGCTGTTGTCGGCGTCGTTGGCGGCGTTGTGCTCGCCGTTGTTGCTACAGCTGCTGCTGCTGCTGCTGCTGCTGTTGTTGGCGTGCCGGCCACACTGCCGCTTAACTGTGCGGCGCTGAAGTCCTCCTCGAGCAAACGGAGATGTAGCAGTTCAGCCGCAGCGGCAGCTGTTGCTGGACTCGCTGACGCTGTCACGCTTGTCATACCAGATCCAGTCACAGTTGCCTGCTTAGGAGGCGCCGGTGCTTTCCTGCTCTTCGAGCGTCGCTTTTTGAGCATCAGCGGCCCCAGGCCGTTGCCTCCCGCGCTCGACACGACTTGGACGCATGGATTTAGTAGACCGCTGCCAGCGCCAGCGTTCGCTGATCCTGTTGCAATTGTTGTTGTTGTTGCTGCTGCTGCTGCTGCTGCTGCTGATGTGCCACTGTCGGCTGTCGGCGATGAGATGGTTATCACAGTGTCCACTGGCGTTGTGGCCGTTCCCATTGCCAAGCCCGCTGATGCTGTGGCTGTTGTCGGCGTAACGATAACGATGCCGCCGCCGCCCGCGCCGCATCCCGCACAGATCTCGTCGCCAGGCGTTGTCTGGCCACTGCTATCCAGTGTCGCTGGTGCCAGACGCTTGCACAGCTCACCGAGCAGATCCTCGATGCGTCCAATGCGCTGCTGCATGCGCTGCAGCTCGAGCCGCACATCCACCTTCATGTCCAGCACGGTGGCAATGAGATCGCGCTGTGCCAGCGTGGGCGGCGTCTCCCTCAGTCCCGTATCGTACGTATCCGATGTGGTTGCCCGCGAGCTGGCCATCTCTATTTGACGTTCGCGCTCCAGCGCCAGATTGCGATCCTTGGCACCACTACCTGCAGTGGCGGCGCCACCAACAGTTGCAGCTACAGCACCTGCTCCTCCTCCAGCTGATGCTGCTGCTGCTGCTGCTAATCCTCCGCCTCCTGCTCCTCCGCCTCCAGCTGTAATAGTACCTGAGGCTATAGTTGAAGTCGGCGCTGTTGTTGTTGTTGTTGTTGAAGTGGCAGCAGCGCCATCGATGACCACCCGACTGTCCCGACTAGGTGGCGAGGAGTCAACCTCGCCGCCCTCATCGATGGTGTCCTGGCGGGCGAGTGTTGCCTGGCTAGCCTGTAGCTTGGGCGCTTTTGGGAATACCTGGGAGGGTGACGTTTTTGATTTTGTTTTTTTTTTTTTTTTTTTTTTTTAATGGATGCATTGGGCGGGATGCAGAGGCAACAGAGGCAATTGGCGGGTTTGAAGAATTGGCGAATTGACAGGTTGGACAGGTTGATAGAAGTTGGTGGAGGTGGTGGTGGTGTTGTTGGTGGTGACAGATCGATCGATGACATTAAATGGCAGGCAGGTTGTTTAGGTTTGCATTGGTTTCGTTCAGTTAATAGATTTGACAGAACAGTACAGAAGGATAAGAGAAATTAAGAAAAGTTGTTGGTTGTTTGTTGGGGTTACAGTTAAGTTGGATTGGTTGTTGTTGTTGTTGTTGTTAATATTGTTGTTGCGCATTCATTCATTGATTGTGTCAAGTGTAGTTGTTGGTTGGTTGGTTGCAAAAGGTGCAGGCAAAGGTGATCAGTGCAGTTGGGTTTCCAATCGGTATTGGTTTTTGCAGCATTAATTTTTGGTTTCAGCATCGAATTCAAATTGTCCGTATTGTTGTTGTTGTTGTTGTTGTATTTTATAGTGGCAAGGCAAGCAATGTTTAGTTTTTCGATTATATTCGTTGTTGATTTTCAGAGTGTTTTTTTTTTTTGTTTTTGTACAAGAGCAAAAAGTAGAAACATATCAATCAATTTGTTTAGGTATTGCATAAATAAAACTCTAATAAGCATTTTTGCTATCGTGTTCAGTGCATACATACGCGAGCACACATTTTGGTACACATGCGCGTGTGTGCGTGTGCGTGTGTGTGTGTGCGTGTCTGGGTCAGCGCGCGCGCGTGTGCTGTTGTGTGTGTGCGTGTGTGTATGCGGATTGAGCAGCGCGCTAGGCACGGGCGCAGAACGGCGATGTATCGATGACACGACCAAAAACATCGATAGGCATACCAAGGGAATGCTCTGATTATGGAAATGCGGTTGACACACAACAACACACTAGTCAAATGCATCGCTGTCCTGGCCGGTGTCCATATGTATGTGTGAGTATATGTTTATGTGTATGCATGTGTAAGTATTTATATGTGTGTGTGTTTGTGGCTATACACATATCGATATGTGGCTACCGATAGCGATAAACGTAGTGTGATTCGTGGGAGAGTGAGCAACTAAATAAATACATACATACATACATACATACATATATGTAAATACATATGTTTGCGTGTTCTTAATAGCAGTTAAACAGCAAAATGATCGATCACAACTTACTTTGCTTAATTGTAAATGCTTTCGAACGTAAAAGTCGATAACAAATCGAAAGAACGAAATGAAAGCAAAATGACGAAGAGTTGGCATCGAGAAGAAAGAACAAAAACGATAAACAGGTGAGCATTAAAACTCTCTGCTAAAGTATGTTGTAAAAAAATGTGAGACAAAAATCTATACAAGAAATCAGTTCAGATTAACCGTTGCATTTAAGTTTTTCATTTTTTTTTTCTCTTCTTTGTTTGTTTTCAGTTTCTTGTACTAAATTTTTGCTAGCTTGCTTTTGACTATTTGTATTTATTAATTTGATTATGATTATTGTTTGTATTGTATTGCGTTTTTTTGTTTGTTTTGTTTTTAATTGGTTAACGGTAATTACTTTATTGCCTTGTCCACCATTGCTACTCGAAGTACTACTCTGCCTCGCTTGGGCAGTGCTCTCACGCAGACTTTCGCGGGCGCTCAAACTTCTCGAGACGGCTACCTTGGCGCTAGTATCGCTAGCTGAATCGACACTTGAACTGCCCAGAAGGCGTCCCCATTTGCTAGCACGGGTACTACGTGCAGATGGTGGACCCGATGAGGGCGAGGGTGATGGCGATGGTGAAGGTACGGCGGCGGTTGTTAAAATGCGTGAGTCCTCGGTTAATGTTAGTTTAGCGGGTAGCTTCTTGGATAGGTTTTGTTTGTTTTTTTTTTTGGTTTATTATTAGCGAGCAATTGGAGGTTTTTTGATTAAGTTTGGCGGGCACAAGACAGCAGGTTTTGCGGGAGAGAGAAAAATAGATAGAGAGAAAGAGAGAGGGAGAGAGGGAGAGAGAGAGAGACAAAAATGGAAAGAAAGAAAAGAGAGTGTGTCGGGTGGTGTGGTAAGGAGAGCGGGTACGGACAGTTAGATATTGAGACACGGAGCCGGAATTGGTAAATTGGGAGCATTTGAGTAAGAATTCGTGTGGGAGGCAATTGTGGAAGGTAGTCGATTTTTTCAATAAGGTTTCAGTGTTGTATATTTTGTAAGTGATTTATGGTTGGGGGGAAAATAATTTACAAATTTTTCGTTAGTAATTTTGTTTAAATTTAGATTGTCAATATGGCCAAATTTACAACAATTTTATGTACAGCAATAGCAAAAAAAAACCATTGTGAATAACGGGAGATGTCAGAGCAAGAAAGAAAGACAGAGACAGAGATAGATTGAGAGAGGGAGAGAGAGAGATAGAGATGGAGATGGAGTGAAAGGGTTTTATTTGTGAAATGTGTTTTGGTGAAATTGGGAGTTGAGCAGAAAAGAAAATATGAACCATTGTTATCGATAACAATAACGATAACGAGCGTGATTGAGTGAGACGAGCATAAGTATGTGTGAATGGAAGCGTGGAAGAGAAAGAGATATACATATATATATATATTTATATATATATACATATATATTCAAAGAGAGAGAGAGTTTTATATGCAGTATTTGTATTTTTTCATTTAGAGCGTAAGCATGTTAATGGAAGACAAAGAAAGATATACAACGAGCATAAGTCATTTGTATGCATTTGATATAACAATAATATACACTATATATTCAAAAGTTGAACAGTTAACGGTAACGGTAACGGTAACGGTAACGGTAAACGCTTAAGGGTGCCAGCTTTGGCCACACGGCCCAACAAACCTGAGCTGTGGCTGTGGCTGAGCTGTGGCAGTGAGTGGATAAGTAACGATAATGCTTCAAAAAAATATAAGGTTAGTTCAAATACATTGTTTACATTAAATGCGGCAGATATACACACACACACTAACTCTTACGCAATTACACACTAATACACATGGAAATAAATAACAAAAAATGAAACGGAATGATAAATAAAATCATAGTTAAAACTAAAAAGCGATCGTATTCGAAATCGAATTCAATATAAATTCGAATTGAAGCTCAATCGTCGAGGGAGTCACACAAAACGACGATAGTAATTGTGTCTGAGTCACAAGGGTAATTAGTAATTAAAAGATATTGGGACAGGTTCAATAGACCCACTCTTGAAGAGCTGCCGTTTTGTGTGCGCTCTCATCGGTCATCGGTAAAAACAAAAACGGAAAATGAAAACGAATCAAGAGTTGAGCATGATAAAAACATATAAAATGGCATTGAAAACACACAAATGCATTGCACATCAAACAAACGGAATCGGAACACGAAAACACATAACGCATGGAACTGGAACAAGCGGAATGACTCGGCTGAACTAACCTTGGTGCGCTCGACCTCGCCATCCCCTTTCTCGACATCACTTTGACCGGAGCCGACCAGCTCCTTGCTGCCGGCCTGCACTTGGGGCGTACGCCTGAATTTGGAGAAGATCTTGCGAACGAGATGATCCTGATTCTGGGGCAATTGTGGCTCGTTCTTACGCCGTTCGGCCAATTCTTTTTCGCGCTTCACATCGGCCACCTTGCGAAAAATCAGTCGATGTCTGAGATTGTAGGTGAGCACCAGATTGCGTGCAAAGCTATTCGCAAATGCCGAATAGAAATCGAGGACTTCGAGCAATTTATCACGTTTGATGGCATGCAAATCACAATAGGTCAGCGCACGCACATTGGCGGCACTCTGGCCAACGGCCGAGTCCTTCCAGAATTGATCGCCGAAGACGTCGCCTTTGCCTTAGCATACATATAATTAATAAATCAAAAATATGAATTTCAATATGACACATTCAATATTTGATTTTCAACTTACCCAATATTGCCACAACCTCGTCATCCTGTATGACCTCCAGACTACCCGTCACAATGAAGCACAAACTATCGATACTCTCGCCAGTATGATAGAGCAGGTCCCCCGGCGCCGAGTGGGACATCATGAAGTGCATCGCTAAGGCGCGCAGACAACCATCCGAGGCCAGACGAAATGCTGGATGCTCGTTAAATACTTTGCGATTTAGATGAACACATATGTCAGCCTTCATATCTTTCGGACAATAGTTTAGTACCTGCGAATTGTGAATGAGTTGCGAGTTGCGTTGTGTGCTCTGCTATACTCTTTTTTGTTGTTGTTGTTGTTTTTGTTGTATCTTCACCAGTAACCCGCAATCACATCGGAATTGCAACCCTTTTTAGCTCCCAAAACCCCTTTTAGGGGATCTAGGAATTCGGGGTTCTTGGGGTATCGGGGATTGGATTTCGGGAATGTCGGGAGATTCTTTGAATGCAACGTGAGTGCTAGCTAATGGACAAGTACGGACATTGCCTGTGGGCTCTGGATGATAAATAGTTGAGTAACAAACAATATATATAGAGAGAAGAGTGTGAGAGAGAGAGAGAGAGAGAGAGAGAGAGACACACACACGCACACATACACTAAAACACATATACAACATTGAACAGTGTAAAAAAGACCTGGGTGTGTCTGGTTTCTGTCTGGGTGTGTGTATTTTGGCGACTATATTCTATGTGTGTGGGTGTCTAAGTGTGCAAATTGGCTCTTTGTATGTCTGTGTGTGTATGTGTGTGTTGTGGTTAAGGCACCAAATAGCTCAAACCTTTACAGACGCATAGACGCATAAGTACACGGCCCAATCCTAGTATCAATTACTAGTGCCTTGGAAAAGCGAAATTAGATTGTTAGAGAGAACCTGCTTTTCTGATTCCCAAATGTGTAAGGACTCTTACATAAGGATATTAAATCAAATAAACGGCATATCTGATTTAGATTTTTAGTTCTTGTTTTTTTGTTTTCAGTATAATTGGGTATATAAGTCTTGAGCGACTTTATTGTGGAACAACTTTATTGCTAACAAGTTTTTTATGCGTGTACAAAATCATATCATAATTTAAGAAATACCTGATCATTTTATTATAATGCATGAGTTTTATAATATATCTTAAGATTTCATATATAATTTATCAGAAGAACGAGTGACTGAAAAAATAAGCAACTTTTATTTGACATTTGGTTTGAATTCAATGTTGAGCAAATTGACTAAAAAAATAATAGTACGTCTGCAAGGGTATTAAACTTCGACGAGCCGAAGTTGGCTGTTCTTTCTTGTTTCTTGTTCTCTGTTTTTAGATTTTTCTCGAATTGCGGCACAAACTACAGTCAACGAAATAGGTATAAAGGTCAGGTATTATTGCATCGGCTTGAGCCCGGGCAATTCATGAATTGTTTATGTAAAATATGATAGTTTTACATTATCTATTGTAAACCAAACATTTTGATAATTCAAACATTTCAAACGGTGAACGGTGTTTGGCGTTCGGTGTTTGGTGTTTGGTTTAGGTTCATCTAAAGGCATGAATTTGACGGACGCTTTTCGTTTTGGCACGGATTTAGCTCACGCGCATGACGCATCGGCATGGAGAGAAGAACGGTACAAATTTGAAAAAACAAATGGAAAACACATAGTTGAGAAACACAGAATAGTTGTTGTTTTAAATAAGATGTTTTTTTTTTTTAGTTTTGTTTTTGTTTTTTTTTTTTGTTTTTTTTTTTTTATATAAGAGATGCGTCCCGGCAGAACTGCCACAGATATTTACACAGAGAGAGAGAGCTTACCTCGACCTTGACCTCGACTTGGGGCTCAACTTGGACTTGGGCCACTTGCTGTCGTTGGACCTTGAGCTGGACCTGTTCCTGCACTTTTCGGTTGAACCCGGAGCATTGCATTTCATCTTCATGTTCACATAGCTCTCGGTTCACATTTGCTTGAAATTTTGATATTTCTGGTATTTGGTTGCGTGGCATTCTTAACTATTTCTAAGTTGGCAACAAAATGTTGTTGTTGCTTATTATTTTGGACTTTGTTTTTTTTAGTTGATTTTGTTTTTGTTATTTTATTTGTGAAAGCGTTTGATTTAAGTTGAGCGTTTGCTGTAGATGCGAGAAGCGATTTGAACATAACAGGAAAAACAAAGCAAACAGCAGCGAGCAGTGGCAAATGGGAAATTGGCAAAAGCTATTTTGCCATTTTCATTTTGAAAGTACTTGAGAAATGTGACGAACTTTGCTGTACGTTCGGGTGTATATGTATGTGTGTGTGTTGTGTGTGTGTGTGTCTGTGTGTGTGTGTGTCTGTGTGTGTGTCTGTTTGGCTGTGTTTATTTGTGTGCGAATGAAAGCCTGGTCTTGAAGTACAACAACTGTGAGCCAGAGCCGGGCATCACTTTGCGCTTGTCAGTGGCGGGAATGGCGAGTGATGGATAATGTTAGAGTAGCGAGAGAATAGTCAATAATTTGGTTAGCATTTAGATATAAACCTGAGCATGATGGCAGATAATGTTTTGTTAGTTAAGTGCGCATAGTGAAGCAATTCGAGTGGTAAGCAGCTCTCGTTAATATTAAAGTAAGCCTAATGACTGATGATAATTTCAAGTGATTGCTAGATGGTGTATTTAGCGAGTAACGAGTAAAGATCTACAGACTTGCTCTGTGTGACCCAATATCGTTTGTGTTTAAAAATAAATGATTGATTACAGACTGTGTGTAGAGTCTCAATTTTTGATTAGCGAGTGGCTCCTAATGAGGAGTCCGCTCTCGTTGCTATAAAAATATAGCTTAAGGATTTGTAAATGTTTGTTACCCTTTTGATTTAAATAGCTGATTTGGTAATGCAATTCAATAATTATTTTATATTCTCATCTCGCGAACAATGAGAGTATGAACGATTAGATGGATCGATTGTAATTGTGGTTTTAATATTGATAAGTGCCAAAGAGTAATACATATGTATTTGTACTCTTACATGTAAGTGAATTCGTATAAGCAATTCACAACCATTAGGTAAATTCACTACAAGAACTAACTAGTTACGAGGTACTCGTTGGCTTTTGGATATATTCATTTCTTTGATGGACGATTTCAAGTACCCAAGTCCCAACTTACAGTTAATCCAAATACACTTACGTACGAGGGCCAATTACTGGCCGCACTTACCTTCTCGGTATCGAGACCCTTGGTCATGGCCCATGTAGAGACGACATAGTCCATAACACGCTCACTGAGCGCCTTGGGCACCTCGTGCAGCTTCATGAACTCTCGCACATTGTTGAGCATGTCGTGGTACTTGGCGGTGGCCGATGTCATTTGTTGTATGATGGTCGTCACATGACCGAAGATCGTCGCGTACAACAGAGCTATATATGTAGGGAGAGAGAGACACGAAGAGAAAGAGAGAGAGAGAAAGAGAGAGAGAGAGAGACACAGAAAGGGAGAGAGAGTTTGGCATTGAAAATAAGCGAACGAGTTGAGGCAAAAGATTCGTTACACATTTGGACACGCAGAAGTAGCGAGACAAGTGTACTCGTTATGTTTTGTGTCGTTGTGTCGCAGCTGTAGCTGTATGTGTGTGTGTGTGTCTGTGTATGGGTCTGAGAGTAACGCTTACAATATGCCAACTAGTTTAGACAATGGCTATGGTGTTGTTGGTTTTAAAGAGAGCGTGTCAGAAATTTGTAATCGCTGCAGATGAAACGCGCAAGTGCGCAGCTAGAACGGTAATAAATGCGACGAATTGGACGAGCGACATACAAAGAGAGAGCGAGCGAGTGAAGAGACACAGAGAAAGCGAGAGTGACTGAGAGGGAAGGACTGAGAGCAAGAGAGCGAGAGGGAGAGAGAAAGAGTGAAAGAGAGAGACAAATGGCTTTTGCTTATATTATGCTAACGCACGCAGTGATTTTGGGCTGTGAGGCTCAAGCACTGGTTTTTGTGCGGTTGATGGTGCGTATGCGCAATATACCTTTGAAATTTGCCTCTTAATCTTATAGTTTATAGTAGGACGAAATGGATGAGGAGTATGGGAATTTTGTGTGTATCTGTGTGTGTTTGTGTGTGTGTTGTATTTTGTGTTTATTGTCTGCAGTTGTTACAATAATTAAACACTTAAACACCGATAACAAAAGAAGAGAACAACAAAAATTAACATAACATCAATTAGAACTCACACATGGCGACGAACTGTGCAACTAGGAGCGTTTTCAAGTATTCGGGGTATACGAATAAAAAAAATATATGTAAAGAATAAGTGTTAACTATCATAAATCGTTTTGCTTTTTGCTCGGGGAGGCTGCTGTGGGTGTAGTGGGTAATCTGTATAATGTCACTATCATATATATATGTAGATGAGTGGGTCAATTCGATTGCGGCTAATTGTGATTGTCTTATGTCTTTGTCTGTTGGCTAAACCAATTCCAGCAGTTATTAGTTCTAGCGGCACTCAATTTGTGTCTAGCTTTTCAATGACAGAGTATTCAAAAGCGTTGCGGGGGCGTGAGTTTTGAGAAACTTTGGACGCGGCAACGGAACGTGTTTGGACACAGCACCTGCAATGATCATCATGCAGATGGTGAACACCTTCTCGTTGTCTGTCTCCGCTGCGACATTGCCGAAGCCCACCTGTGAAAAACAAGAGTAAAATTTGCACATGAATTGCTTGAATTGAACTATGAATGTTTTTTTTTTTATCAACTTTCTGCGACCCTTCGCTGGCCCCAACTTACCGAAGTCATGCAAGTCATTGTAAAGTAGAGGGCCGTCACATACATGCTCTTCCTGGAGGGACCGTTGACGAGCTCGGGGCCCGTATCATTACTCCATATGTATGAATATGGTGACTGTGTCACATTTGCCAGCTTCCACAGCCAGCTATATTGGATCTGAAGGGGATCAGGCAACGTTAAGCGGCCAGAATTCTGGAAACTGTAGGAGTTTCCGAGCTTACCCCATTATCCGCATCGCTGCGCCCAATCGAGTACCAGATGCAGGCGAGCCAGTGTGCAACCAGCATATAGAAACAGAGCAGGAGTATCAACATGGCCGCACCATACTCCAGATAACGATCCAGTTTGCGCACCACTCGGCCCAGGCGCAGCAAACGCACTACTTTCAGGGCGCTGAACAGCGAACCGATGCCATCCTCGTCGCGATCGAATGCATTGAAGACATCGTAGGGCAGGCAGCTGAGCAGATCGATGATGAACCACGACTTCAGATAGTTCATCCGTATGACCTTCGGATCACTGACCACCTCACCGCCGGGGCCCACAAAAGTGGTGTGAAAGTTCAGCACTTGAAAATAATAGGCAGACCTAAGAATATATGCGTGTGTATTAGCTTAGTTTGGATCTTACCAATATCTATAAAGAAGATAACATCCACAATTGAGTCCACAACGAGCAGGGAAACATCCTCTGAAGTTTTATTTTTAAACGCTACATTGTATGGCACCTGTAAAGCGACACAAGCAATCAGCATTAGTCACACCAACTATCAACTGACAAGCAAGTGCAGATTCAGTTCCAGTTCCAGCTACGTAAGACCTTCGGGTCCTTTGTCAGTCAGTGGCCAAAAATAAGCGGCTTAGTCATTGTTGTCTGTGCAACAGTTTGGCCAGCCAACGTTTTGCTTCTATTATTGTGTTGCCTTTAATCCTTATCGTTGCTTCCCTCTCAAGTGGCACGCTGCAAGCGTTCTGCCCCAGACCAGACTCTTTCTTCCTTCCTGCCCCCTTCCATCTTCCACCTTCCCCCTTCCATCTTCATGCTCATTTCCATCTCCACCTCTTGGCGAATATTAATTTAAGCACATAAAACATATAACCACCGTCTGGCAGACATAGAAGCAGACATAGACGCAAACATAGACGTGTAGATGGAAACCCTGGGACCTCAGACCTCTGAGACCTCCCTGCAGACCTACATCCCTCCCTCCAAAGACGCCCCCAAGCCCACCCATCTAGGCACTTTGCCATGTAAATGTGAGCACTTGTGGCAGGCCATGTAAGTGTCAGTGAGACGAGACTATTATCTGATTTCTTGACTTGTACTTGCTTTTATCTGGCGAATGGGTGAAGAGCACTTAATGCAATCCCCACCTTCAACAAAACGTTGGCTTGTTGGGGCTTGTTATGGTCGGGCGTGCAACAGCAACAAGTATCAACGAAGTGGCCTAACGAGGCCAATTCACATGATTGCCACACGGATGTGGCAAACATTTAAATTCCTGCAGAAATAATTTTTTTGCATTTATTTTATTGCTGTTGTTAATATTGCTCATTGAAGTGGGAATAAGTGACTCCCACTGGGAGTTCAATATGGAAACATCTTTGCTGGCACCTTTCACCTTTCATGTGTTTTATCAATCGATTTATAAGCAAATGTTGAAATGTTTAAATGTTTAAGTTGGCTGGCAAACATAAGTTAAAGCAATTAGTTGCCATAAAACAGACGGCTAACCTTCTCCACCTTCTCCTGGTGGAACTACAAACAAGTCTTGTCCGACTGTGTAGCAGTTCTCATTTTTATGCACCCATGTTTTTAATAAGTTTTGGAGCTGTCTTCTTGACACTTGGCATATATCTTTTTCAAATATATTTAAACAACTTGAAAGGCAAATGTTTGTTTTTTACACAGCCGAAAATACCAAAGGAGTTGTATTCGTCAGAATACGAGTCTTTGAAAGTGGCATATCTGGTCTCACAGGCTCTCTCTGGCTGCAACTCATTGGGCTACTGACTGACTAAGTTGGCTATTAAATGTAAGTGATATTGAACTCGTGTGCCTGCCAAACAGTTTGTATCAGTTTGATGGCATAAAAGTTGTCGGCGCTGTGCGGTGCCAAAGTTGGGCGCAGTTGATGCCAAAGTTGGTAAACGGCAACAAAATGCGATGAGGCCCAATTGCATTAAAGAATAACAAAAGCAATGAAAACCGATTGCGTAACAACAGCAACAATGAGCAAACTAACACAGCAAAAGAACAACTTTCGGTCCAAACTCTCTGGAGGATGCAGCACATAAACACACACACACACACACATACATACACACACACACACAGTGTTTTCTGATGGATGTTTGTGTGTGAGGTAAGCTGTGCTGAGCGCAATTTAAGCGAAATGTTAACATCTTGTTGACGGAAATAGGCACAATTCGAGTAGACAACTGAAGAGACAACAGTTGCCCTGCTTTGCGGCGTGCGGCATGTAGCATGTGGCATGTAGCATGTAGCATGTGGCATGTGTGTGGTTACGCCTAAGTAGCCAAAACAGACCCATATCGTCGTTCCAGAAAAACAAACGACCTGGCAACGGGATTATGCTCAGGCCCCAAGAAAGGAAGCAACAGACTCTGTCTGCCGCTGACTGAGCTGAGGGGCTGCCCTCCTCATCCACTTCTTCTGACAACATGTAAAATGTGTGCAAATAAAGTTGATCTTTATGTATGGGTTTGAATGCCTTTGCTAATCAATGAAAGAACCGTCTACTATTATGTACGCATCCAGGAAAGGTTTCCGCCGGTTGATATTAATGAAATCCGATTATGAATACGATCTTGGTGCAATTTGTGTAGTTGATCAATAATATATCAACGTACATTATATCGATATATCGACTCGGCTGATTAAGAATATATATATATATATATATATATATCTGCTTCTATTATATCATTTGCACTCATCTTTGATTTGATTATTTGAAGGTGAAGCTCAACTTACCATGATGGCGGTATAAAATGTTAAACACAATATAACCCAGTCCCAAATTGCTTTAAATGCACAATAATGCAAGAGTATGTGTGGCGGCGTCTTTGGCGCTTCCTGTCTATACTGTGGCATAATATCCGCACTCAGTGACATCATCTAAACAAATGGATTCAGATAGATGAATGTTAAGTGGGTTTTTGAGTAGTTTGGGCCGAGTAGTTCGGGTATATTGGAAATCTTACATGCGCCAGATTCGACTGCTTCGTTGGATCCTTGAGCGTGGGCAAATGGGCGCTGAACTGGCGGCTGCGTGTTACGGATCGGGCCAGTTTGGCGAATTTGGAGAGACCTAAAACTGGAAGGAATAGATTAACTGCTACGATATGAATGGACACGCACAGTAAGGAACGAAAGACAAGAGACAAAAAAAACAAAAAAAAAACAAGAAAAAAAATAGAAATAGAAATAGAATTGAGAGACAATTAACAATATCCACAAGTAAACCGCAAAAGATACAAAGAGGCAAGCCATAAATTATTGAATGGGACACATACATATATAAGGAGTACATGTGCGATCAGTTCAAGCACATATATGGGATATATATACGAGAATTATACAATGCGTAAGCGTGTGTGCGTGTGTGCATTTTGTTGGATAACGGGATTATGTGGGGAGAAACAGAGACAAAAGAGAAAGAGAGAGAGAGAGAGAGAGAGAGAGTAAAACAGTAGAGTGATGTACAGTTTGGTAAAATATTGACAGAAACGAGACAGAGAGAAAGAGATAGGCAAATATAACGAGAGAGAGAGAGAGAGAGAGACAGAACAAATAGTCAGAGGTAGGGAGTGTTGTGCATATGTGTGCATATATGTGTGTGTGTGTGTGTGTGTGTGTGGTCGGGTGTAGCCAATTCGTGATGATTTCAATCAATTTGGAGAATTGGAGTTGGCAGTTTTGCTGGGTTAGCGATATGATCATTGCTATATATAAAGACATATATGTACATATAGAGAAATAGTGATAGGGTACAGGGACAGTGTGTGGGGCTGTGTGTGGAGCCCAGGTCTGGCGCTACTTACCACCTTTGGTATCCTCGCTGTCGATGGGCTGCTTGAGGGCCGTTATATCCCGAAACGTCAACAAAAATAACACAACCAAATCCCTTTCGTTGCGAATGGGCGCCACCTGAAGCAGCAGCCATAGCGGCGTTTCTGAGCGTTAAAAATTTCGACGAGAGTATTATAGAAAGAGAAAGTGTAACAGACAAATAGATAGAGAGAGAGAGAGAGAGTGGAAGAAATGGAGAAAGATAATCATTAGTGAGAGTATATAAGATCATAAAACACTTAGTTATACCTTGTACCGCTCAATAATTCAAATGTATCTAAAAGTTCTAGAAAGTTTTATTCTTGGTTAAAAGCTAACATATATAAATGGCTCCAGAAGTGTTTTATAACTTCCAAGAGTACATGCAATAAGACCACATAATCATAAAAAGAGATTGTGGTGAATAAAAATGTTATTCTGACAGCAAAGTGGCTTTTTTATTGCATTCTTATCGCTGGCGAGAAAGAGACAGAGAGAGAGAGTGTATGTGCGCCAGAGAAAGGCACAGAATGAGGAGGCAGCTTATGCATGTATCCAACTTTCACTTAAGTTTCGTATTTCAATTACTTTTTCTCCTCTTCTTGATAAAACTACTCGTCCCTGATAATCAATACTTAAAGCAATATATTCATTTGACTCATAGTATTTAAAAGTGATTTAAAAGCATTTTGTTTCCTTGTTATTAGTTTGTCTCTGTTTGCAATACAATATCCTTATCTTTATATGAATGCAATCATTTAAATTGTTGTTGAATTGCTTATTTAATTGATTTTCTGTCGGGGATATCCTAACTTAAAAGTCTCTTTCTGCCATAGAGCGAGTCAACTAATTCACATGCTCTTAAATGGATCTTAATCGAAATCCCCTTAAGAATCAGTCGTATCAGTTGTACAAATAAGTTTCAATGGCTTTTTAACGCATTTAAAGGCATTCAATGCGAAATAATATTCGAATCGAAGTGATTGTACAGCTGTAGAGCTTTGTTCATAATTAATGATAACGATAATGCAACATGTCAAAAGACCTTATCGGAAAACTGTGCATCACTATGCAATTTATGTGCCTTTATGTGAGCCAAGCGCTGGTTCAGCGCTGCAATTCACGCAACGATAATCGAATTGTAGTTGCAATTGCAATGTATTGAGGTCACAGTACACAGTCGGATAGGCACACAGACAGACAGACAGACAGGCAGACAGACAGACAGGCAGACAGACAGAGACTGAGACAGAGGCAGAGGCAAAACATGCATGAGTACAGTTTGGCACATTGCAATTACGGAAATTACGCGAGCCGTGAAAGTGTTGCTTCGCCCCCTTCCAGCTGCAAAATGTGCTATGGCAAATTAAACGCACGCACACATAAGCACTCGCCGATACACAGCGACACACACACACACACACACACACACACATACATAGTCATACCTTTTCTGTCTGTCTGTCTGTTCAATTAACAATAATTGCAATTCAATTTGCATTTGCAACACCGCTGACCCACGTGGCGTATGCGCAATTGTTGTTCTGCCAGCCTGCGGATTGTTCGCGCTTGGCTGCCGTTGTGAAAGCATAATTATTGACTAATTTTATGCGCAGTTTGTTAGCATTTCCGCTGGTATTTCCGCTACCGTTTCCGCTCCCTCTTTAGTCTAACCATGCTAAAAAAAAAACAGACTATATCCATATTATTCCATACATATGTATGCTTGAAATGATGTTATTTTTGGCAGCTGTTGGCGTAAACAGCAATAGTAAACTTATCCAGGGCACCCCAGAGACACCTGTCAGCCAATTCAATTTGCCCCAATATCGAATTGCCGCCACATGGCGCCTGCCAGCCTCCCTAACAACCTGCCGCCTTGCCACCTAGCCGCCTTTTGTGGCAATCTTCTTTGCGCAACGTGGCCGCACAGTTTCCTCGCTTATCCCGGCGCTAGGTCAGAATAGCAAAAGAAAACGGAAAAGCAGCTAATAGAAATGAAAAATGACAAGCAGCAGCAGCCAACTAACCTACACTCTCCACCCCCGCCACCTCCCAGAAAAAAAAGGAAAGTAAGCAGCAAAAAAAATATGAGTCAGCTATAGTGAAAACCTTAGTTGGACGGAGATTCATCGATTCACGCTTCTCGCTCATCACTTCAAATAATATAATTATCACGGCTATAACTTTTATCGAGTTTAGTTTATTCTAAGATCAACCTCGTCCTACTCTAAGCACAATAAATCATGGATTACAAATTAAATCTTCTTAGCTATTTGTACTTAACTGGCATCACTTCATTGAATGCCTTTGGGCTTGTCAACGGCATTTTGTTGCATATTTTTGGGTTCTTTTTAATGTCGATAGGAGTTCGAGAAACCTACTCTCTAATTAGTCATTTTTGGCGAGTGTATAATTTATGCGATGTAAAATTCAAATTGATTAGTTGAAGCTGATTAGATAATTGAAACTTGGCAGTCTTTGCATAGTGCAAAAACATTGATTGTTACACGCCTACAATTTCGTTGAAATTGTTTCACACACACACACACACACACATACACACACACACACACACACACATACACACACACACACACTCGCTCATAAGCACACATAAACATATTGAAATTGATTTATGCATATTAGATGATGATTGCATCCAGTTGTTAAAGCTGCCCACAACAAATACACAGACGAGATGCTGCAGTTATATATATATGCAGATTTGCTATAACCATTAAAGTTAGTACCTTGGGTTTGTGCCTTGCCAAACTGCGATAGGGCGCAGCCACATTGTACATCTGTAAATTGATACCCGAAGGCGTTAATCCATTATAATTGCACGATTCAGCAGCGAATTGAGTTTCGAGCCAATTTCAACTAGCAACAGTTTCAATTACATCACCTGGCATATAGGGTTGCAGAGCTGTGGATTGGGGCTGATGATGAGGTTGAGAGTGAGTTGAGGGTCTGCTTGATTGATGGGCGCCACTCAAAATTGTTGCGCTACCTCAATTTGTTTGCATTATACAATGGCAACGGCTGACGCTGGCAACAAATTAAAAGCAGGTAGCGAATATATAGTAGCGAGTGGCGAGTAACGACTAGCGGAGTGGGATAAGCTTGGCCGGAATTATATGGCTTGGAGTAGGGGATGGGCATGTTGGCTGGCCACACGCAAAGTGCAACAATTTATTATGGGGTAAGGGACTTTGCATAAATCCTAATCAACCCCAACCGAAACCAGAACTGACGGCTACTTTGAGTTGGGTAACTGTCCGCTCCATGACACTCCAACGATTAAACATAGTCAAGCTATGCTAACTGATTGTGCTAATATATGTAGTACACTTTAATATTACAGGCAGCTATAGGTAGCGTAAGAGATAAATACACATATATAAAAGTATTTGTGCCTTCTCCAATATATACTCACTGTTCTTTTTGTAGAGCAATATTTCGAATTGATCCTGCTGCTGATTTTCCAGTGTGTATTCCAGTCGTCCCACCGTCTCCTTGTCTGTCAGCTCGCCGTACATGAAGCCGCATCTGTATTTTATTTATTTATTTTTTTTTGGTTTTTTTTTTGGATGGGTGGGGGAGGTGTGGATGACATAAGAGCAGAATATCGCACATATACGAGGTATTATTCTTGATTAGTTTCAATCTGTAGACAGAGGCATATTAAATACACACACAGACACCCACAACAACACACACATAAATATATATTATATTACATATATACATAGTGGTTATAAATAATATAATTAGAGCATGCAAAGGAGACCAAAAAACACAATTAAATGGTTTGGGGAGCAAGTTGCAGACGCCTTCTTACCTGAATGGGGATGAGAATTTGGCCTAAGCTGTAAGAGCATGACTTCTCTTTTTGGCGATGCTCTTTAAATCTCTATCGCTTTACGTTTCTTAAAGTCAGCGAAGAACATTGACTAAAGATCTAAGACTATGCCAAATAAATATAATCTAATCAAAGTGTGGAGAAGGCGAGTGACATTATTCGACAACCGATGCCAGAGACTCTATTTTTACACAAAAATGTATGCAGCCCAAAAATTGTTCTCGATCCAGTTTGAATAATGAGTGTTTGTGTTTATATGTCACTGGCATACTCGGAAATCGCGTAACTACTATTTTTGCTTAAGGTTATCACTTTTTTACTGCACATTCATAAAATAAAAATATATATTCGACTTGAATAAAAATTAAATACCGAGGAAATCTTGTCAACGTGTATAAAATGGTAGTTTCTATTTGTCATCTATTCATGTCATGCAATTTTCAACCGAATGTTTCAGATTGTTAAATAAGAAGTGATTTCATAGCTTTTCTAAGTTTGTAATTCTATTACGATAAGTATATCTAGTGCCTCGCTTCTCTTACCTGATTTGCATTTTGCATAGCTGCAAGGGCGAGCTAGCCAAACATTCTCAGAAATAAAAATAAGCTGGCCAAGCATCCATTTGCTGCTGCATATTTAGTTAAACGAGCATGTCGAAAGCTAATGATGCAAATTCCCAGAAGCTGCTCTTTGGATACCAGATACTGGCTGCTTTTGCTACTGATTATGTCATATTTTAATAAGCATGCAAGTCAAGTGATTTCTCGGAAACTAACGCAAAATTTGAAGAGTCATCAAATTAGCATGCTATTCCCAATAGGTTTCTAGGAATTTCTCGATGCCCGCCCCGGAGTGCTAGAAGCTGTAATGGTAATGTAAAACTCGGATATACTGAAAACCTTGAACCAAGCTATTTATAAAAAACTGTACTGAGCTATAAAAGCTTATGCTGGTTAAGTGTTGACATTTGGCTTCCGAGAAAATAATTTCTGAATGGCTCTTGTTAGAGAAGAGAGATTATATTCTAGTCATGTCCTGCAGCAATTGTTTCATTTCAATGCAAGCTGAAGTCAATTCTTCGAATGCAATTAGTTGAGCTTTTACAAACATGTTCCTAGAAATGTATTTATACTGAGTTAAGTTTGTAAATGGACGGATTTCTGATTTATATCTGGTTTTAATTGGCTGCCATAGAAAACGTTCTCTAATAGATTAAACTTAAAATAAAACCAAATTATTTATGTTTATCAGGAGTTATAAAAGCTAAGTAAATTTAAATGCAATAAATTATTAGATGTTCTCCATTAATCAGTTGAATTTGGGAAGTAACTGTTTCCGTTGATAGATTATATGAGTTAATGTAGAAAATCGAATAAGCAAAATAATTTAAAGGCAGTGAATAAGATTAAAAAATATAATGAATTCCTCGAAATCATTTTCTTTAATATAATAATTGAGTTTTGCATAAGGCCCAGCCCGTGCATGTATGTATGTATGTATGTGTATGACAGATAACAGATCAAAGTACTCAAAGTGGCCACTCCTTTGCAATGTCAGGTAATATGCCAAAGTTGCCTGCCTGCCTGCCAGCTTGCCATTAATTTTGGCCACGTTGACACCGACCACGGCAATGCTGGCAAGCACGAGTGATGATGGAAATTACCATATCGTATGGCACATCTTTAAGCTATGGGCTATGGGCTACTGGCTACTGCCTACTGCCTACTGGCTTCTGTCACAGGCACAGGCACAGGCACAAATTCACAAGCAAAAATAACTTGACAGCCAGCCAGAGCTGGAGCGAGACCAAAAAGAAATATAAAGTGAAATAAAAAATAGAAGCGTTGTCAAGGCAGCGCACGTGCGAAAAGAAATAAAAAATGTGTTGCATGCTTTTAGGGCGCGCGCGAAAATATGCAAAAGTGGCCAAGCGCTCAAAATGTAAATGAGAGCGAATGTAACAAGAGATGTGGAAGAGAGTGCAAGAGCGCATCAATTGCAATGACGTCAGCAGTCGGCAAATGAATGGAGGTGAATGCGAATGCGAATGTGAATGTGAATGCGAATGCAAGAGAAGACACAATAAAAACTGTTAATTTGTGTTTGGCGACTTTAATTGTTGCTGTTGCTGTTGTAGTTGTAGTTGTTGTTGTTGTTGTTGTTGTTAATCGCTCGTTCCTGTTGCAGTTGGACGAATAGTTTATTTTCTTTTCTTTTTCGGTGTTTGTGTATGCGTGTGTGTGTGTGTGTATGTGTGTGTGTGTTTGTGCTTGTTTGTATTTATTTATGCCATGACAAAGGTTCAACAAACTGTGACGAGAACGGCAACGGCAACGGCGACGCTGTTAAAGCGGCCAACAACGTCACAAGTAAAAACGCAAAGCGACTCGTTTCCGCTCCGCCGGCCATTTTGTGCAATGAATAGTTTTGATGCACAAGAGTATCTCTATACAGCTGAATATTCATATGAGTATACATACACATATTTGCCTATATAAATCTATATATACAGTGGTGGCCCGCAAGCGACAACGATATAGTATCCTATATGATTCGCAAAACTGCACTAATAATTGATTATGATTGGGAATGAATGATTCTGATTTTCAAAGTATTTTAATTTAAGATATGTACAACAAACTTAATCGAACTTCAGCCAGTTATAATTTTCGAGCATTCACTGTACGTTTGGGTGTGTGTGTGCACTTGGAGTTGTGTCTAAGCATAGACAAGCATAAAATTTGGGTTACAAGGCAGGCAACACAAAAGCCAGAATAGGTTTCGACGAGAGGCGGGGGCTTAGCCAAGAAGGCGCTGATTTAGGCTCCACTCAATAGAGTCTAAACTAACAGCAGTGTGGTCGAGTAACTGGGCGGGGTGTGCAGCGCTAAAGGGCGCCACAAACTGCTATAATGGCAAATTGAAAGAAAGTGCGCGCAGTTAAGCAAACAGCAACAACGACGCCAACAGCAACAGCAACAGCAACAACGACAACAGCAATAAACAAACAAACAGCGAGAAAATGGGAAAAGTAGAGATTTTCTTTTTTTGGTCAACCTTTTGCTTGGCTTTTCTTTTTGCATGCGGCCACAGACACACATACACACATACACAGATACACACAAACAGGCACACACACACACACACACAGTCACAAAGTAGGTCAAAGCGCAACAATAAATAATACTCACAAGAGTAAAAGAGACAGCTTCAGAGAACAGAGACAGAATGAATGAAAGAAAGAAAGAGAGAGAGGGAGAGAGAGAGAGTGAGAGAGAGGGAAAGGGAGGAAGAGGGAGAGGGAAGAGCGCGCAACTAAACGCTAGATTGGCATTACAAAAGTTTGGCCTGACCAAAAAGAAGCATGGAAATAAGAACAGCGACCAGGACGTCGCTAGGGAGGAGCGTGCTTCTGAATGAAAGGGTTAGGCAGGGAGCGGGGGGGCGGGGGGCGTGGGAGAGGTTCGTGCATGTTATGCATACGCTTTTTGTTTGGCCAACCGCTGTGGCTAGTTTTGTTCGCAAATTATAAACAATTCGCTGGAGAATTTCAATGTTGGCCTCTGTTACAGTTTGACGGCCACTTGAGCTGGCAGCGCGACTGTTGCTGCCCTGCTGCGACTACTGTCATAACAATTTGTCACCCATTTAGGACCCGCTAGCCAGCTTACATATACTTTTAATATCCATATGTACAAAAACAACACAAAATGTCCATCGCATCGCATCGCATCGACTTGGCCATTATGCTTTTAGCCTAGCAGCTGCTTTCTTGTAGCATACTTTGTGGCGCCGGAGACAAACGTTCATTCCATTCTACAATAAGTTGCTAACAGTCTGAGAAGCGCATTAACAGCGGCCACATGTTTTTTTTATTATTATTTTTTTAATGGTATTCCATTCTTGCATGCAGCTGGCAGTGAATTTTGCCCAGCGGAAGGGCATAGTTAACCGGAACTCTGGCGGCTTGCTTTTGCTTTCAATGCGTGCTTAATGCTTTGATAAATGGATAAATGGAGTCCGGTCGTGCAAAGACTAGAGCTGTCTTTTGACTTTTGAGTGCTCATAGCGCTCTGACAATCGACTAAGGTCTCAGTCAGACAATGCGCATAAGTCCAGCTCACAGTTTCAGCTTCACTGGCATTTAAGTAACTTTGGCAGCAGTTGTGTGTAAATAAACAGACTAAGCTGATGTAAACAAAATTAAAAGTGTGGTTAAAAGTGCAGTTGTTCATTTCTCTTAAGCATCCTTATTACTCAACTGATTTGGCTAATGGCAATTCGCTTATAATTCTGGTTGTTTTTAAAGGGATGAAATCAACATTTGCTTGGGACTTATAACTATCCAAAACGATTGAGATTTTTAGGCGACTGCATAAATCTTAATAATTTTTGATCTATAATTTTATCAAATACTTATAGCAAGCTGTAAGAAAATTAAAAGACATGCAAAACGAGTACTACGAAATATGCAACATGAAGAAAAGCTACATTTGATGTATGAATGAGGGAAAGGTTATAAGAACGACTCTCTGCTTTGCTGTGTGAGTAAGAAGATACAGAGAGAGAGATAGTAAGAGAGAGAGAGAGAGAGAGAGAGAGCGCTGGCGGCTGTGGAGCGCGGGAACTGCATGTAGTATAATACTTAGGCTATGTCGATACATATATGCATAAATATATGTAAATATAAAAAGCACGTATAGCATATATATATATATATATATATATATAATATATATATATAATAAAAGAATAAAAAATATATTGAGTAAGAGAGCGCAACAGAGCGAGTGAGTATAAATCGGCAATACGTACACATACCTGCACGACTTCTGCATGACCTCGGCACGGTTGTAGCCGCTAATCTTACAGAAGGACTCATTGCAGTAGACGATCGGGAAATCGACGATTTGTGCGTTGGCCAATAAAAACGAGCTATCCGCTGTAAGAGAGTAAGAGTCAGAGAGAGAGAGAGAGAGTGAGTTAGAGTTAGTATCACGAACTTTTCATCCATAACTGAAACAAATTTTAGATTATTATTTTCTATATTTTCAACAAGAAAGAGGCGTATACAAATTTTATTTATAGGCTTTTCACACAGATGTTTTGTTAACTTTAGCCGTGCTGAAAATTCCGCATAATTTTCGTGTATTTTGTGTATGTTTTTTTTTTTTTCAATAAAAAATTCATGTTCCACAACTCTAGCTTAGGCAAAATTGTTATTAAGTCTAAGTGTGTTGCTATCTTCGAAATATATGATAATCAGATTGTGCAAAATATGAAAAACAGTCACAAAAAACGGCCTATTGCTCCTCGTCATCCATTCTATAGGCAACAACAACAACAACAGCTATGACAGCAGATGCTGGATGTTGATTCACACAAATCGCTTATCACATTATCCATGCTGGAATTGCCCATTACTGGGCGCAAGTGTCACTTTCGATAATTATCTAAATTGGCCGATATCTGTTAAGGGCAACGTTGCGCTATGCTTTTGTTGACGGTTGAGCCGATCGATGTGTCAACCTGTCAGTTTGTCAGTTAGTTAGTCAGCTAGTCAGTTATTTAGTAAAGCAAGACGGCGGATCTATCAAAATATTTGCGCGTAATTGCTACATTTCAAATGTTGTCATTCATAATAAAATGCCATTTGATGGCGCAGCTCCCTTTGAAGCCCTATTTGGTTTGGCTCAGTCAGTCAGACTAATGGCGGTTGCTATTGGCCCAGGCATGTGATTTTTGTTGTTGTGGGCTAGGTGATTGTTGTAGGGTAGATGCACGGGGAGGGGTGGGGCGGAGCGGGGTCAGGTAACATGGCACATGGTACTTGCTACACATGGAACATATGTACGAGTAAGTAAACCACGCGCTGGCATCGCATGGCATCCAAAATGGCATTGCCTGACTTTTTGTTTGCCTTTGGCAAAAGGGACTTTTTGGTTGTTGTTATTGCAAGTAATTGCAGTGGCACTCACACGCACTCTGTTGCAAATACATGCGAGCTAATTTTGAGTGCAAATACTCGTCGGTAGTTCCAAAAATATCACATCACATTGCAAATGGTTCGAATAGCGTTCAGTTACAGTCGTTGATGTGTCATAAAAATAACACTTGAACAAATATTTTTGATTAAGTTGAGTGGGAATAAGTTTGCGAAATAAACAATAAAAACTTGCGATTTTACACTTAAAATAAAAATCATGGATAGTTTTACTGTAGGACAGGAATTTCTCTATATATTTCTCGTTCTTAAACTGACAAACTACAGGTAAAAAGTGTAGCCTATCATTGGAGGAGGAACAAGAAATCGATTAAAGTAAAGATCGATTGCAGAATCAACTCAATAAATGAACTGCAAATAGTGTAGTTCGTGAAATGAATCACTGGGATCGATTGCAATATTTCGACATGCGACAGCTGAGAATAAGTTGACGTTGGATATCAACTTTATATTTAAATACATTTTATGCTTGGCACTGGCCGCCAGAGGTATGGGAATGGGAAAGGATATGGATATGGATATGGATATGGATATGGATATGGGGTTAAAGTGTACTTTATGCCGTGAGCATGGTGACTTGCATGCCAAGCGGACACAACAGGCAACACACTAACCCACATACAAACAGATTTGAATTTTCACATTCACAATTCACGTTTACAACCAATGGATACGAGTCTGTGAGTGCGAGTATAAAAATATATGTTTTGCACATGCAATCGCTCGTAGTCAGCAAACGGGCAAATGCATATTTATATGATGCACACACACACACACACACACACACACACACAGGCACACACTGACACGAAAACCAACAGACCTGCACTCAAACTTTGATTTGCCTGAATTCACGCTTGCGTTTTTACAACAGCTATAAGGACAACTATGACAACTACAACAACTACAACAACTACAACTACAACAACAGCAACAACAGCTGCTACTTTACAGTGTCAACAGTTGCCGCCCTGCTTTCCACGCCCCCGACTCCGCTCTCTGCCGCCCAATTCCCGGTTGTGTTGTATTTTAACATTTCAAAAAGTAGTTTTTCTAAAAATAACACTTTGCACTTTTACTTTTTAGAAATATTTTCAATAATTTTAACATATATATTTCTGAGAATTGAATGAAATAAAACATTTTTAATATTAAGAAATTCGATTTCTTTTCAAATATTTAGAAATTATTTCTGAAAATAAGAAAAACCTTCGATTTTCTGGATGCATCGATTTGTGACTTGACTTTTATATAATTTTCAGCTTAGCAGCATATTGGCCTCGCTCAGCATACTCGCCCAACTTATAAAGCCAACTTAAACCGCCATTCACATTAGACGTACGTAAAACTATTAAGCTTAAAGAGGCACTGCGCCGCGTGACGGTAGCTGAGAGTTATGCGAAAAAGATAAGATAATTTAAGAAATAAAGAAATAAAGAAATATATCACAACAAAGAAACAACAAACGCTTTTTCCTATTTACACAGAAGATTACAAATGAAATGTTAACGAAATAGTAAAGGCCTTGATGAGATATATCTAAAATCTGTATTTGATGCAAATCCAAATAAATATTTAGAAACCCACCGGTGAACAAATGGCTATTTTTTTTTGCATTCACAGACATATAAAACGCCAAAGTCAATCTATTTTTACAAGGCTTAATCGTAGTTATTTTGAAAATTTGATCCTTGAGTTCTCGGATTCGTGTCACGAATCGAGGGCGTGCTGAATGCTGTTGACAACGAGCTCATCTCTAGCCGTAAAGCTTTGCATTCGAGCATGTTTATTTTTATGGGGGCGCTCAGTCACCCACGTAAACCTGAAGGCGTATCGACCTCCTCTCGCCTAGCAGACAGTATTTGTGAGTGTTTGCTTTTGCCATTATGTCAACGTCACTACGCTTTACTGTATCAACTGCCACTCGTAGAGTGGACAAGTGCAAAGTGGACTGCTTTTTGTGGGCGGACATATTGGGGCGTGGCTGCACCATAAAACTACACACTAGACTACATTATACTATATATTCTGTATACTATAGTAGACTACAGCTAATGTCATTCAATGGCTGATGGCTGGCCGAGTTTTGCAATTTGTTTTGGGTCATTTGACAGAACCGATTTCTTTTAAAGACCCAATGAGGCGGCAGGTGGCACCACATTGATCCAGGTGGAGTTGCTGCCAAATGAACTGTACATGGGCCACATGCATGCAGAGATGACCAGGATAGAGACTTTAATGTGTAGTCTACAATAGAAAGAGTTCTCTTTTAGCACTCTCCACCTTAATGTACAGCAGCTAACAAACTTCGTATGTGTTCGCTCAAATATTAACGTGGCTGAAAGCGCTCGACGAAGATTTTTGATAAGGCTAGTTTTTTGTTTTGTGAGTGCATAGTTTAAGTGCAGTTTGATATTGCAGAATATATATAAGCTTACCTAATGCTAGTAATAATAATAGTTATACTAAATATGATGTAGCTATCATCGGAGTTAGCCAGAGTTAGCCGAACTGTGGCGTGTAGCTTCTTAAGCTCGCCAAACAAACAAAAGGAACTTGATGTGTGTGTTAGCTGTATTTCTCATGGCACGACACGACACGAGTATAAACATGAACATGAATGTTGATCAAATGTCAAGAGTAAAGCCCAAGTCAAAGGCCAGTCAACAGTCAGTGTAATTAATGCGAATTTGATTTGAAGTAATCCGGCAAAAAAAAAAAAAACAAAAGAAAACAAACAACAATAATAAAATATACCGCAACCATTTTCATTACAATAAATTCATCATTAATTAAAGAGATGAAACTGCTGGATGCGCCACGGAGGGTGGAGCGTGGGGGGGGGGAAGGCTCCACAATGCGATAGGTCAGTTGAAGTGTCGCCGGCCGCTGCCGCAACTGATGATTGATGAGCTGCCCCAAGTGCGGGCTATCTCTCTCTCTCTCTCTCTCTCTCTCTCTCTCTCTCTCTACCTATCTCTGTCTTTGGTCAACTGGCAGAAGAGTGCTCATGCAACGCCTACTCCGCCCTGCACCTTAAGTGGAATGTGGAATTGGTTGATTGATATGGATTTGGTTTTGTGTTTGGTTCTCGTTTTAATTTTTTTTTGGAATTCGTATTTTGGTTTTGTGTGAGCAGCGCGTAAGTGGTTCGGTGGCTACAGCCTCTCGTCTAGAGACACATGAGAAAACTAGTCCATTAACTAAATACAGCACATACACACACACATACACACACACACACACACACACACACACACACACATACACACTGTAAGCACACACGTTTTAGCCGTGCAAAAACTTTCATTTCCGCTTGGCCGCTGCTGCTGCTGCTGCTGTTGCTGCTGCTGCTGCTGCTGTCCAGGATCTGCCTGCCTCACCCACTGCCTCACGGCCCGTCCGCTTGCTAGTGCCCTTAGCCATCCCTCCCTCCTCCCCCTTCGGGCACACAACACTTGCTGTTGCTTGCGCTGCCTGTTGAAGCCATTTTGTGTCATTATTTTCTGTGGTTTTGCATTTTCCATCTTGTCGTCGTTTGCCTTTTGTTTCGTGCTTGCCACACACTCATAATAAACACACACACACACACAGTCGCACACACACACACACACACACACACACACACACAGACACAGACACAGACACAGACGCACAGACAAAAGCTGGATTTAATGACATTAGCGTACGCTTGCCGTTGTTGCCATCTCATTCTGTCTCGCCCCCCAAGCGCGTGCCTTGCAATTATCCTTTCTTCACACACACACACAACACACACACACAACACACACACACACAAAGGTGGGCAGTGACAATAGCTAGCTGCTGTAGCCCCCACTTTTTTGTCCGCTCGGCTGGCGATTAGGCCACAGATTGCCAGCTGGGCATGTCATTTAGCTGCACACCCCCAACAACTACCCCCTCCCCTGCCTATGGTATGCACAGTCGAGTGCATAAATTTTATTGTCCGAAAAGTATAACAAAAAAATGCCTAACCCCTTTTAGCAATGCGATTTAATTACATTACAACGGGCGGAGAGCAGGTAAACAGTGCGGTGCGGAGAGGGTTGTGGGGTTTAGTTGCGCAGCGGTTCAAGCACAAGCAAAACCAGTGCACTGGTGGGGGGTTGGGGATAGGGGATAGGGGATGGGGAATGGGGGATAGTAGGCCGGCAGATGAGGGTTGCAATCCACAGCTACAAGGTAATTCTTTGGCCAACAGCACAATAACTCCTTGGGGCATGCTTCAACCGAATTGCAATTCAGCCTCGCAACACCGAACTTTGTCGCACCCGAAAAGCCACCCCTCCCCCAACAACCACTCCCACTCACACTCCCACTCCCCACAGTCACAATCCACTCGGCTGCCACAACGCCATATGCCCACTTTAGTGCTGCCGCTGTGGAAGTTTATTTTTTTACGCGCTAGCCTAATGGCATTTATAATAAACTTCACACACGCTCAGTGCGTGTGTGTGTGTGTGTGTGTGTGTGTGTGTGTGTGTGTGTGTGTGTGTGTGGCACTTGGCATTGTTATTAAATTTGCATAATTAAGTGCGAACCTGCCCTGGGCTGCGATGCGTCGCGCTACCAACGAGCGTCTCCGCAGTTACTTCCTTTTTTGTGTGTTTCTTTTATTTTATAATTAGAAATTTGAGACAACCAGCGACATGTGTGTTAGGCGGCTGAGTGTTTGTAGGGATAGATACAGCTTTCCGTTGAATATTATATGACGTCTTGCGCTGCACACTGAAACGCCCACACAAATACCGCACAAGGAGTACAATTGTAGAAAATGTACAAAAATATACGAATCTCAAGATCCTAAATTTAGAAAGCCTTTTTTTTATAAATAACAGTACAAAAATGTATTTGAAAATCTCTGTTTTTTAAATTATATGTGTGAAATCTTAGTGCTTAATAATAAAATATATAAGTAAAAAAAAAAACAATGTAAACATTTTGTGTAAATATCAAAAAATTAGAAATTGAAATTAGACTAGTATTTTTTGTGAATTTTCGAAAATCGACCTTGAATTAAGAAAAGAAAAATCCTAGTTTTGAGAAGGAGACTACTTTCTATGTTAGAAATATACTTTCTGAATAATAAGGTGATTTTTGGCTATTTTTTCTGAGTGTAGAGTGATAAATAGTTGTAAATTAGTAATTTCATATGAACTAAATGTCAACGATTTAAATTATTGTTTTACATTTATCTCCGACTTTTGGATGTATTAAATACAAAATGTTGAAAACGTGGAAATCGCTTGTAGCACGCCTCGTATGAGTGATATTTGATATGTCAGCATGTATTACAAACTGTGCAAACTGTTTGCAGATGAATAAAAGCTTCGTTCGTAGCTTAAAATCAATTTTATTATTTGAAGCCACAAATTCAAACACTTGGCAAATTTTATTTGCGACTTTGTTTTTGATGCGATTGCTGTTGTTGTTGTCGTTGTTGTTGTTGTTCCTTTTACCGTTGCCATTTCGAATTGAAGGTCAATTGTGTTTTCGTGCTGCCACTGCCACGCCCAGGCATCATCCGGCGCTAAGTGGGTTGCTGTTTGCTACAGCCAAGGATGATTGGAGGGAGGCAGAGGTGGGCGGATCGTCGGGTCACATCAGAGAGTCATCATTTACATTTGGTAACCAGAAACTCAAATTATTGCTATTTCACCAGCGTTGTTTGTGTGTGTGGGTGAATGTTTATGTGTAATTGGTCACATCCACACACACACACACACCACACACACACACACACACACACATACACACACAATACACATGGGGCGCCATTGGTTTTCATGCTTTGCAGCTTTTGCTGAAGTTTTGTCCTCATTTCATTTGCCTCATGCCTCATTATCATTTGTGTGAGTGTGTCTAAGTGTGTGTGTGTCTGTGTGTGTGTCTGTGTCTGTGTGTGTGCCCGAGTCTGTGGCTCCATATTTATGCCATGTCCCACCCTGTTCCGCCACTAGCTCAAAAATAGTTGATTGCGTAAACTTTTCGGCTAAAAACAGCAACAGCAAAATTCAAGCAGCAACTTTGAAAATTTGTGCTGCAAGCGTCAGTTATGCGTGCTTATGCGTGTGTGTCTGTGTGTGTGTGTGTGTGTGTGTGTGTGTGTGTGTGTGTACTTCTGTGAGGTTATGTACTTGCGTGTGAATTGTTGTTCTTTTGCATTTGTTGGCAAGTTTGGCGCGTTGCGTGCAACGAGCGCTCCTTAAACTCTGCAATACTTTAACCAAATTAGGCAACTCATACACACAATCACAACTAAAAATACTCACACACACACACACACACACACACATGCTGACACGCATGCCTCTTCGTGTGTGTGTGTGTGTATGTATGTCTTCTTGTTCGTGCAACGGCTTTGCTCTATTCTGGGTTGCCCTTTCTCTTTCAGTGCAAACTTTTTGGCAGCGACAACTATGAATATAAATCCTTGTCGCTGATCAGAACACGCGATTTCCGAGTGCACGAGTGAGTGTGAGTGTGAGTGTGAATTAGTCAGGGAATGTATTCAAGCATTCATTGAGAGAGAGAAACTGTCTAAAGCCAGTGTATGCTATAAGCATAAATACAACAACTACTAAGTAAATATCTGTCTTAATCATTGAAAGCCTTTTGCACAACTATTTCGGTTAATTGAATTTTGATGCCTTGAAAATGATTGAGAAAGCGGTTTTGTAGCGATAATCATTTTAAGTGGTTAACGGAAAATTTCGATGATATTATCGTGAAAGTTTTGATTAATAAATATTTTATTCCCCATCTAGTTTAGTTTCCATCTAACACATATTCCTAAACAGGGGATCGAAGAAACTTTATTTCAAACTAATAAGTAAATGAGATCCTTTCAAATCCTGGCATAGTATTTATTCTTTCATACACACGCAACCCTTGAGCTATTCATTTAGATTACACTAAGAACCAATTCAACTGACTCGAGTGAGGACTTTTCAAAAGCTATACAAACGTTGCAGCTGTGGCTGTTGCAGCTTGACCTTGAGAGTGTAGTTATGGTAGTTATGGGTTGGGTATTCATGAGTGCTTGCACTTGGACTAAGTCGTGCTCTTTGGCTTTTCTGTGGCCTCGCCACAGTCCGGCACTTAGTCATGACAAGCGGACAGAAGACCACATCAGAAATCATTTGAACCCTTCGACCCGCCACTTAGCCCAACCCTCCCCCTCGTCCGCCTCAACAGCATAAACCAAGCCAAACAAAACAAAAGCGCCACCAACAACTTAATCCAATTTGATTGGCTTCACAAGCCGGCAAAGAACGCAGCGCCGCATTCACAATGAGAGCCAGTGACACTCTCTCTCTCTCTCTCCCTCTCTCTCTCTCTCTCTCTCTCTCTCTTTCCTGCACTGTCTTTCTCTCTCTAGTTTTTTGCACCCATTATAAATTTCTTGACTTGCTTTATTTTATCAGTGATTACCTCCGTTTCTTGAATATCGATATATTTCGATTTCCGATAGCAGTGGCTTCTAATGATATTGATAATCGAATATAAGCTGGCACATAGCTGATCAACTGCCCAAATTGAATCAATATCGAATAAGAAACACCTAAATTATAGTCGAAAATATATTCTCATATTGATCTCATTTCTATCAGCAAACGCAAGCGAAATTGATCTAGCTTTGTCCGCCTGTTCGGAACTTGGACACTTTAAGCCACAATGTGAAAGATATACATAATAATATTGAAATATGAACTTATGACTTTATGTTAATTGCTGTATGTAAGTAGATAAGATAAGATAAGACAACTTCTATAATTAATGAAAAAGGAAGGCGGTGTTTTTGGCAGTCATAGGGTCATCAAATATTACTAGCGAGTTAAATTTCAGCAAGAAGGCTCACCACATATTCATGGCATGTTTTGGCCAAAAGATGCCCCCGAGCTTGACTTATTTGATGAGTCAATTATTCCCCCTGTTAAGTCCTTTATTGATCGGTTTATCACAACTGATACAGGTAATTCGGTTCACAATCAAGAAGTTAGGGCGAAATAAGTATGTAGGTTCGTTAGGTTAGAAGCCAAAAATATGTTTAGAGCGATAATTCGCCTAACGCTTACAATACTCAATTGCAACGAACTAATTTACATATATATAACAGCTTGGTTTAGGGTATACCGTAGTCGAGCTCACTCTACTACAGTATTCTTACTTGTTTTACCTTTGTTGCTGTTAATATTTGATGAGCGTGGGGCATTCATAGACCACTCATAATCATGTTGATTGTGTGCCTTAAATGGCTTTTTGTTTAATGCTAAATGTCGTTTGGTACCCCCTCCAAGAACTGCCCCAACCTGATGTTGCCGATGTACAATTATATCGGCAGCGCATGTAGATACTATTGAGAAATCCATGTAATTATCTATATGACGTGTCCGTAACTTACACCTTGTGTATGCCAGGGCCAATGCGTTAAGGTTGTGAACAAGGATGAAGGGTGACTGTGTCACATACGAAGGTTAGGGTTCATTTGTGAGTTAGTTTTAGTGTGTAAGGTACGTGTGGACAATGACATTGTGTGCGGCTAGGTGGATAAGCAGTGTAAGAAGTGATACAAGCGTTGAGGTTGGGGTAGAGCATAAGGGATTAGAGGTAGTGTTATTGACTAAGAGGTTAAGGTTCAGTAGTGAATTTGCGTTAGAGGGTAGAAGATAAGGACGCAGAATGAAGTTGAGTGCGGGACAGGGTAAGCAGGTGGATTGACAGTGACTGTGAGTGAACTTAGAATAAGAAGTGATCTAGTGATCTATGACGTTAGATGGAGGTGGAGGTAGATCGACAGTGAGGTCTCTAAGTGTCTAAGTCTAGCAGTTAAGTTCAAGTGTACTGGGAACCCCTTGCCATCCTTCTGCCACACAATGGTTATTTGTATGCGTTGACCTGGCTCCGCGGGAATGTGTGACCATCAAAAGCGCAAAAAGCAACAAAATCGTATGTCCAACGACACTTTGCGGAGGTGCTAATCATTGCGGGTACTTTGGTCCACATGGCGTATGATTTACGGGGCAATAACCAACTTATTAGCTCGTGTTTCATGTTCTTTTTTTGAAGACCTTCCCGCTCCAAAGCTTAACATTCTGACATTATTTTTTGTAACTTTATTACTGCTTTCACTTCGGCGACTTTTGACCTTCCTAAGCAAGGGAAGCGGGCTTGAAGTGGAAATGCGCTCGCGGATCAAAGACGCAACCACGTCAAAAGTTAAGTGTCACAAAGCAAAGTAAAGCAAAGCAAGGCGAAGCAGCGCTAAGGTTACATTCAAAGAACGTTAAAAACAACAGCAACAATAATAGCGACAACGACAACGTCGACGACGACGACAACAGCAACAGCAACAGCAACAACATGCAAATGGCACAGCCAAAAGGGGCGACCCATCAAAAAATCGATAAATGTAATGGCAAAACTTGAAGGCAGCCATTGCCCCGAACCTATATTCGACAGAGCCCAGCCCAACTTAGCCAAACAGTCGTGTAGTCAACGTTAATTTACACGGCGACAGCGAAACAGCAACAGCAACAACAACAGCAACAGCAACAACAAAAGCAACAATAAAACACAATAAGCAAAGGAAAATCAATAATTCGCTGGGCTTAAAGCAGGCGAAGGGGGGTGCCATTGGTCAGGGGGTTAGTGGTTCAGTGGTTCAGTGGTTGAGTGGGTTGCTGTCGTGTTGTGTCGTGTCGTAATTGCAATTGTTAACTGCTGCCTGCGCATACATTCCCCTTGCCCCGCACTCCGCCTACTGCACTGCACCCGCAGAGATGTTAAGATTCGCAGAGCTTGTTGCATTTGCTTGAGGGTGGTTTGCAGATTGATTGATTGCTTGACCGTGTCCGAATACGGGCTACGGCTACGGTTACGGTTAAGGTTACAAGGAATACTTGGAATGCACGCATTCCAATATTTATGTTCAATTGGCGCGCGACCTTTGTCATTACTTGGACAATCGAAATAATTATATGGAACGCAGTTGCATCGCTGCTTGAGGTGCAGAATGAATGAAATATGAGCTAGTTTCGTTGGTTAACCTGAGGCAATTGAATTTACTGTGCACTCAGTTGCCATAAGCAATGTTAATGTTTGTTCATTTAACAATTAATTATTATTCGGCGGGTAGACAAGGGTTATTCAGTTGTCATTTAGTCCTCTTTTGAATGTCAGTCAGATCGCATTGAGTTCTCATTTTCTATTCATTAAATAGTCAATTAGTGTCGTTCTTAAGATCACACTCAGTCCTCAGTCTCTCAATCAGTTGCCAATCAGATAATATTCAGCTGTCATACAATACCCATTCACTCGATTCATTCAGTTCTTATTCGGTGCTTATTATAATTATGCGGCTGTCATGTCATTATCCTTCAAATGAGTATTCAGGTGTCATTCAATTCTCATTCCGCTGTCATTTAGTTCGCATTCACTGTTTCATTCACATCTCAGATTTGGGGGCTTTGGTGCAAATAGTTTGTCATAAAGGATATTCGACATTTGTTGAAATATGGTTCTCAGCATGAGCTGAGTTTGAAAATACCAAATAACAATTTCAGCTGTTAAATATTTGCTGAATTAATTTTGAAACACTTGTGAACCGCTATTAAACCGGTTCACGGTCTTTGAGCATTACGTATTCGAATTTAAGGTTCTGCTTTGGCCAAGTAAGCTGAAAACAAACATAAAATTGACCTTTTCTAATTGGTCTAAGCCTAATCACTGGCCATACACAAACAATGTCAATAGCAAGTATAACAACAACAACAACAACAACAACAACAACAACAGCAGCAGCAGCAGCAGCAGCAACAACAAACACCAACAAGAAGAACAACAACGAAAAATTATGAACAAACATTTTGCACGGCAGCAAAATTCACAAAAATGCAAAATTAGCAGAAAAAACAGAAATATAAAAAAAGACTGAGAGGGGAAACTTCAAAGCCAGCAAGTCAAACGAGTGGCTGACACTTTTGGCCACAATATTGCTATTGCTCTTGCTGTTGTTGTTGCTGTTGTTGTTGTTGTTGTTGTTCTTTTTGTTGTCGTTGCTGATGCTGTTGCGAGTGGCTGCTGACGAAGATCAAACAGCGCGTGGTCGGAGCGAGATAAAAGTGCGAGGCACACCACAAAGGCGACGACACAAATTTCAAACATTGCCACTGTGCTTTTCAAGGGGCTTGGAGGAAAACACTGAGAATCACACATAGAGAGAGGGAGGGGAGGACGGGCATAGATGGTTTATCCTGTGCTTGTGTGTCGCCAGCTAAAAGCTTGGGGTCAGGACACAATTCAAGCTCGTATTTCGGGTTCAGCATGTGTAAAACTTTTGCCCTCAATTTCAACTTTAATGAGTTTGCAGTAAAAACAGCCAACACTAACTTGTCTAGCTCCTCCTATGTGTGTCACCGGCAGCATATCGAATAAGTTATGCTTCTGGCTGTAAGCCCTGGAGCTAAATAGCCCAAACATAAACACAGCGTCAACATAAACTATTAGCTCAAAATTGTTGTCTTTCAAATTACTGTGTTTTTCTTCTTGCTTTTTGAACTTAAATCTTAAACCAACACTTTGTTCCATAGCAATTCCCAAATGGGTCAAGCATTAACTAAACTAGCTTGATCAATTTGGTAAGCGTTGTCCAACAGTTCTTGTTCCGTTCCCTGATAATGCACTTTTATATTATATATTAATCGATATTGCATCAAAAGTCGACTTAGCAAAAGGTGCTTTCAGAACTATGCTAGGCATAAAACCAGTTAATACGCTTCACGTCAATATACGCTGGCCACTGGACTTGGCCAGATAAGGCTGAGTAGACGTCTTAGTGGCTGAGTGGGCTCGTTGATAAGTTTGTTACTATAATAAATATAATGGTCTTAAAGATATTATGAACATTTTCGCATTGTTGCTCAGTTTTACGCCAGTTTTGTGGGGAAAGGAAGAGTGGGGGGGGGGGGGATGTTGGACGGTGAATGGGTGCGAGCTGTTAATCATGGGCGCCTGCGAGGCTTTTGTTTATGGCTGCAACGATTTGTTAACGTGGCCAGAAAAAATGCCTCCACAAAACCAATCGACCCAAGCAAACAGAGGTTAGAGCAGCCACTGGGTCTTCGGGTCTTCGAGCAGTGGAGCAGGGCACCAGGGGGCGGGCATGATTGAAAAACTGTCGAAATACAATGTTCGAGCTGTCCGAAACGGCACTGACTGCGTATACGTAATGTGGCAGTTCCGGAGCCTCGCGATTGGATATGCAAATTTTTTGGATGAGATGGGCCAAAAACAAGAAGACCAAAAAAACCAGAAGCGAAAAACACGTGTACACACTGTGCGAAGGGGTTAAAGGACGTGAGGCGGTTAGGCAGTTCACATTTGTTTATCCTTCATTGAATTACAACGGAGGCGAAGTGTGCACAGCGAGTGGGCAAAGTGAAAAACTGTGAAGTAGCCCCGAGCAATACTAAAAACGATGTTGAAATTTCAGCAAGGCTTGGCCTTTTTCTCCATGTGCCACATAAGGTAAAGATATGCCAGAGAGAGAGAGAGAGATGGCTAAAACAGAGTTACGGACTAAAGTATCCGAGATGTGCCGAAACTAAAGGAAAGCATCCAGTTGCAGAAATGCCACATGCCCGTTTTCAACTCTTATATAAAACTTGGAATCTCCTCGACGATTGCCACTTTTTCTCACTTTTCAGTTTGTTTTCCCACTTGTCTGGTTTTGTTTTGGCATTTCCACGTTGGAGGCGCGGGGCAATTCTTCACCTTTCCTACCCCTCACCACAACATTTCCCTTTCCGTCCGCAAGCGTAATTTGCTCGACTTAATATGCGACACTTCCTTATTTCGCAGTCGCAGTCGCAGTCGCAGTCGCAGTCACAGTCTCTTCATCATTGACATCCTTAGCCTTATCCTTATCCTTATACTCAGCCACCCAGCATTTGTGCTCTTCGCCATTTTCCTACGTATCTGTGCATTTCCTTTATGGCATTTTCTCTTTACGCTCTTTTCTACCTTTTTTTTGTCGCTCATGCAAAAATCGTGGACCAGCATCAAAAAAAATATACATAAAAAAACCGAAAATATTGCGAGGTAGTCGCAATTTCTTTTTCACAGTTGCTTTCACTACAGTTTACCCCAGCGACTGCCATCAACTAGCTCTCGTCTGTGTCTATCTCTGCCCTTGTCTATCTCCTCACCCGCCATTCCTCCCTGACTGCTTTTATTTTGTCGACATTCACTTTACCCGGCTCCCAAATCCTTTTGAAAAAGGCTTAATGTCTGATTTGGCTGCTGAGTAATCCGCTTTAGACTCGCTAAAGACTCTCTCTTCCCTATGAATTTATACATGAAATATATATAGATATAAGAAAAAACATGATTATTAAATAATCCCCACCCGTTGCACCCACCTGGCTGACACGTGTCGCCTAGAAAAAGTCTCCCACATGGCACTCGGAAAACCTACGCAACACTTTTCAAGCAAAAATTCGAAACGGAATAAAGAAAAAAAAGCATAATTAATATCAATGGGTTGCTTTTAATAACAAGGGCTTTTTAGCCTGTCAATTGTGCTGTCAATTATAAAACTTAAATACCTTCTAATCCAATCATTATTTGCGACAGGCAAATTACAAGCGGATATTCACGCAAAGGAGCAAATGCAGCCAATAAAGACAGCTATTTTCTCAGACAGTCAGGCAGCGAACCTACAAGATTCTCTCAATAATAGTGAGATCCTGAATAAATTGGTAGTGCGGATTAGGGCAACCATCTATTGGATTTCAGCACACACATTGGATAATAAAATTGCTGACGTCTGGATTGGACTGGAGTCTTTTGTGCCATAAAAATGCTTACTGCTGGCTGCGCAAGCACTTATGCAACCCAATAATTGTGGAAGATGCTAATTGCAATCTCTGTCTTGACAGTGACGAAACATAGCCCGGCAATCAACAGACTGAGACTCCGAGATCAGTGAGGGGCTCCCAGATCAGTAGCCGTCATGGCGCTCCTGGCAGAGAGTCTACCAATAATAATTAGCATAAGAATAATAAGAGTTAATGCTTCGTGTTCCAAATATAGCGCTTTGACTGCCATTAAAGCCTAGAACATTTCCATTCACCTTCATGTATATTTTATTCTATATAATAGATTTGAAAATGCAGCAGTAGTTTAATAATTGATTTCTTAGCCTTCTATCTATCTATGAATACTTGCATAAGCGATGCCATTGACCGTTTCGCTTGCTGCACTTATTGTTTAATTAGCATATTGTGTTATTTACAATTCACGTAGCTGGTAGAAATGCAAGTCTCGAAACCACACAGCCCAAACACACACAAAAGGAACACCCGCCAGCTGCACAGACAGGCAGTTGTATTCACATGAAATACAACAAGTGCTGCAACAATAACAAGTGCAATTGTGTGGCAACTGCAACTGCAACTGCAACTGCAACTGCCACTGCCACTGCCACTGCAGCAACTGTCTGAGAGTTGGCTGTGTGGTGTTAGTTAGCTGGTTTTGGCCGGATTGCGTTGTGTACATTTTGAGTGGCTGCAGCTATTAGTTTGTTAATTGTCTGCTTGTTGCTGTCAGTTTGTTGCTCTTTGTTGCTGCTGCTGCTGCTGTAAAATGCAACTGACTGTTGAGAACTGGGTTATGCAATTAATATGCCTATGTCTGAGTGCGTGCACTCGTATGTGTGATTTATGAGTGACTTTAGATAATCAGTTTCATCATTTGAAGCCATCAGCCTCACAACCTCTCACATCCATTGACATACTCAGGCTTATTGCTGTTTCTGCTCACATCCTATTTCTATTTTGGTTCATCATCGTGCTATTCCTAGATGGATATGTATATCTACAACTTCAAATTCATATTGCTTTACATATATATATATATATATATATATATATATATCTCAGTCATATGCATATCATTCATCGTATAGCTTCTCGTTGATGCTATTTTCTACACCTCGATTTACTCTCTTTTTCTCTCTGCTCTGGTTTATTGATTATCTAACCTATACCAAGACTCATATTGCTATACTTATTTCTAGTCGGATGCAATTTCTCGTCATGATCCGATTTCATGGCCATTTCCCCATATAGTCAACGCTTGAACCCCGCTGATATAGTTATGCCATCCAATCTGTAATTCCAATTTGCATTACTGTTCATTTCACAATTCTATTCCCATGCACAATCCTATTACTTTGTTTATTCTGTTTCTATTACTGTTCCTGCACCCTATATACCTACATAATCCCCTACACCTTCCCCCCCCCCCACATCCATTTCGTTTCTTTTGTTCAGTTGGTCAACAGGTTGCTGCCGCTGTTTTAATTGGCCCTGGGGCGATGTCAGCTCCGCAGTCGACGTGTCTGGCGGGTGAGTTGGGGGTGCTCTCTCGGAACGTGTGTCTATTTATAGAGTTAGGCTGCTGTCAATGGCATGCGTGTATGTCTGTGTGTGTGCGCTTAGCCAGCATCCCTTACACACACACACACACACACGCACGCACGCACGCACACAAGCCCTGTGCGAGGTGTGAGCGTTGACAACTTAACGGAAAATCATTTCACATTCTGTTTGCATTGGCTTTGGCATGGCCATCTCCCATTACCATTCCCACTCCCACTCCCACTCCCACTCCCATTCCTATTCCCTTTCCCTTCACGTCGCTCTCCCTATGACCATCGTTGTTCCCTTTCATTCCAAACTGGCAATCGCAGAATGTTGGACCACAACTGACCACAAATGGGCGTGTCAGTGCTGAGCTTAGAGGAATGTTATTTTCAAACAGACTACCTGGTCTGGTATCTGGATAGGATCTGCGCTGCGGTTCAGACTCAAAAGTGCTCTAAAGTGTCTTGCGGCATCCCTATTCAACAAGTGTGTCTTTCAACGCTGTCCATCATTATCCCTTTAATGTGGACCGATTACATGTTGCACGCCAGCCAACGGAAGTAGTTCGATTGTTTCTCTATATTTAATTTGGATAACTTTTTATTTAGTATTTATTTATTTACCTACATTTTGAAGTCTCCTTTGAAATAAATGGTATTTATATACAAATTTACATGAATTTTACTTTATTACTCAGTAAGTAATTTTATCAAATTTCAATGTGGATTTTTCTTCAGCTTGAACTAAATATAAATAGCTTATAAAAATCAGTTACAACTTTCGACTCTTCCCACTGAGTTTAGCTGCTGAGCTCAGATAGCAGCTCAGTCGGGAGACTAAATTTCATTACTATTTTCAACGGAATTTCAGAACGGATTTGTCCTTAAAATCATGGTTTGCATTTTACTTACGCTGCGAATTGGAGCGCCTTATGATGTTCTCGAGGAATGTGTTTTGCGGCGCAACCAGTCCGCGTCGTCCGCCAGGCATTTTGCTGCCTGCCTAATTGCTATGCCGCGTCGCCGCCCCGCGATGACTGGAAGTGGCAACTGACCGCTGCAACTGCTGCAGCTGGATGGTTGATGGATGGATGTGGCTGCCTGCCGTCTGCCGCCTACCGCCTGCTCCTCCTCCTTCGCCTCCTCTTTCACTCCGCCTTGCGCTGCTGTCCCTCTGTGTGCTGTGGGGCGGTTCCCTGCTCGATCTTTGAGCATTCGCTTAGTTGCTGGCGACTCTGTTGCTGAGCAGCGCTGCATTTTCAATGCGCTGGCCGTCCGCCATTTTGTCTAGGAAACCAAAACACTAACACACACACACACTCCGATATACACACACTCACACACTCACACACACACACCACTCACACACACACACACACAACACACACACGCTACGCGAGGCGAACTTTTAGTTTTGATGCTTTTGCTGTTGTTCTTGTTTGTTTATTTTTGTTGTTTGTTGTTGTTGTAGTTGTTGCTGTTGTTGTTGCAGCTGCTGCTTGTTGTTGACCACCTCACACAGTCTTATCGGTTGCATATGGCACTGCAAAGATAAAACAATTGTTTTAGCAAAAAATAGAGTAAATAAAAACAGTGCGAGCAAGTGATACTCATAGAGTCAAAGAGTGAGAGAGCGAGAGAGAGAGCGAGAGAGAGAGAGAGAGACAGGTGGAGCATTTTACAGTTGAATACCCCAGATTTATATTATATTTATAATTTAACCTGATTAAGTTTAATTTGTAGCTTTAATTCGAATTCGAAATATATAATGTGAAATGTTAATTTTGGCAGTCTTTTATAAATTTGTGGACTTTATTTAGGCCACATTGGAAAATCTCAAGTAGTACAAACGCAACATAAACATAATCGACTCGTTTTGATTTTGGCTGTCGATTACACAATCGCATTAATTTGCATGTGCATTTATGCAGAAAATGTGCGCAAATCCTGCGCAATTATTGCCATCAATTATTGAAGCATTTGTTGCAGCCACAACAAACAGGTCGTATACGTAATATGCATTTTCTTAGCTGGACATCTGCTTGCGTCTTGAATTCACTGACAGTTGCATGAAGCTGTGGCGCAACCAAGCATGCCCAGATTATAATGTTATTATGGCCAGAACGGAAGGCCGCATCAACCACTCCATAAAGTATACATTTGAAGACACTTGATAATTGTATAGCATATCCAAATCGAGTTTTATGTCACTTTATCGATAACTTTTAACGTTTGCCCAGCATAGATGCAAAGCGATAACCGATAATCGATTACATATAATATACATTGAAACATGAATATTGAAATGCCATCAAGATCGGTTAAGCTTCACTCAAGTTATAGTCGAAAAGATGTTCTCATGTTGATCTCATTACTATCAGGCGCTTTCTAAAAGTATAAGTGCAACAATTATTTTTCTAAGTGTATGAGTTGCCCAGTTTCTATAATGCAGCTAATGCATTTTAATTAATAATGCCATTACGACGTACACGAAACGGGGAAAAGAATTGAATTTGAAACGGAAACGGAAACGGAAAGGGAAATCCCAAAGAAGAGGAAACTCGATGGAATATCAAAGTGCACACAACGTTTATTACTTTACCGATGTCCAATTACAAAATGAAGCTGCATATTCTCGTGCAATTATGCACCCTAAAAAAATAGCCCTGAAAATCGCCCTGAAAACTAGAAAGTTTTCTGGTGTTGAGAAACAATTTCTAATTAAAGGAAAACAATTTCTAACAATTAGAAAGTCTTGGAAATATTTGAAATATGAATAGAGAAAAATTTTCTCAATTTTCAGAAACTGTTCTTAAAATAATTTTAGGAAATTTTACCCTGAAATTAGGAAAAAGAAAATTCCTGATTTTTACAAAAAAAATGTTCAAATAATAAGGTGAATTACCCTTGGGCGCCGAAAGTGTGGCAAATTTCTAAAATTCAGCTTGATTTTTTTGTTTCTGGTTATTTATGGAGTTTGTGTGCAAGTTGGACAAGTGAAGCCATTTTGAAAGCGACTTTTGCTAGTAAGAAAATATATGTTTATTACTCTCGAAGTCGAATGGGGAAGGAGGCGAGTGTCTCCGTTGTTGTTTTAACTTTTAATGATGATGCTGCTCTTGTTTATTGGCTTGTGTGTAATGAGCTCAGTTATCTTTTATTCATCAAAAAATTTAAGCTACACACCAGCGAAAGGTCATTTTGTGTCCGTTGGCCGAAAACGGTCTCAGGCATTCATGAGTTTTTGGCTTTTTAGTGCGTTTTGCCAACGCGACTTGGTCCAACATCTAGCCGAGCCGGAGACACCAAGAAGTTTTGAACTGGGAGCTATTCAAGTGCATTGTGACATGACCCAGTTTTGAACTTTGCCTTAGATTAAGCTTATTCGGGCCTTGATTAAGGCGTACAACAACAAACACCTTGTGTCCAAGAAAATAACAGCTTCTCCAACTAACCAGCACCATTGGTCATGACGTCAGCACAGCATTTGGCACACCCTTTTTGACACTTGTCAAAAATTTGTCAATAATTGAAAGGGTGGCGCGAAGGGCGTGGCAAGCAACCATCTCAACCCAACCTCGTCGTCACCTACACGTCCATTCTAAATGAGAGTACCGCAAAGCTGTCGCCCTCACACATCTCTTCTACTTCTCCCACTGGGCGGCAAAATACAGCAATGATGCTGTGGTTTTGGCAAGTACAGTGGTCGCTCCTTAACTGCAACTTCTAACAAAATTGTTAACATCCCAGCTATTATGCGATAAACAACAACAAATGACTTCTACATTATCAATCGCATCAATTCTTATCCAAAATAAGGCTTGAACCTACCAGATCAAAGTGGTCGCAACTAGCTACAAAAGGAATCCACAACTTACACTGAAAAGAAATTCGCCATGATTTCTAGAAAATCACCCTGACAATTACAAAAGTTTTTCTTGGATATAAGAAATAATATTTCCAAATTTAAGAGGAACCTGCCCTAAATCGACAGCACCAAAAACAGCCAAAAAACTTTGTCTTTTTGAAATGGAAACTCGTCAGTTATTTGAAATGATTGTACATGTGAAATCTTCAAATAATAATGTTTATCAATAATATAAGTTACAAAAAACACTCTGGAAATTAGAACTATTTGTTTTCAGAATATTGCACCCTTAAATTACGATAAGTATATATATATTTATATATATATATGTAATTGTTAACATTATGCATAGACGAAGTTAGTTGCGTCTAGTCGATAACTGATTGATTTGATGATTATTTGCACTAACGAGTCGTTCTTATTATCGAGCGTGCACTGTAGTAGAGAATGGATCGGCAGCTGCTGGGACGGTTGGCAGATTGTGGATGGTCTGTGTTGGGGGCTGCCGCTACCACACTACATCTGCCACAGCTACTTTGACTTTGGCCTGTTGACGTCCATGTCATTTGCCGACCAAATGACCGACCCACCAACCACACGTTGAGTTTTAGCTCTGACGTTGACGACGTCGGCTGCCGTTGTCGTTGTCGTTGGCGTTGGCGTTGTCGCTGTCGTTGACTCTGACGCTGGCGACAGTAACCACGCGTCAACGTTTGCCTTTCAGCGTGCTCACCTTGCCCCACAAAGCACAACGACCACGAAGACTGAGAGGGGCGGAGTCAATGGCAGACCCATTCCCGTTCCCATTCCCATTCCCATTCCGATCCCTTCGTTAGCCTCTCAATGGGTTGCTCATACATTTTAATTTGTTGCTGCGATAAGCCACCGCATCGGCCACAAACGTGTCGCCCCTTTTTTGCTTGGGCTGCTCGCTTTTTATTTAATGGCTCACTTAAAGTACGTCATAAAAATTAACATGAGTGGCAAGGCCGAGTGGCCGAGTGGCCAAGATGCCAAGCCAAATGGACTCTAAAATGCCGTGCAACAGACTTGCAATTCGAGGTGAAAGAAAGTCAACGCTGAGCTCCTCTCGACCAGTTATTTTTCCCGTCCTCTGCCTTCCCCATCTGGTCACGATCTGTTAGCCTTTGAAATGGACAACTGAGTGAGGTCAAAGACCAACATCTTAACTACTTGTGTTCGAGCTAAGAATTCAATTTGTAATTCCTAAAATGGGGTTTGCTTGAAAACATACTCATCCGTTCCTCCGTCTCTGTCCAGTCCAGGTAAGCTAAGCTGTACGATCCCAATCTAAATGATGGAGTTAAGTTTGGGCGGTTTCTTTATGTCACATTTGAATGCTTAGTAATGACAACTAGATATTTAGTCAGTGCTGTTAATCAGTCTATTTATTGCAATGAAAGGCAACTTTAAGCAATTTTGCCAGTGCTCTAGAATCGACTCTTCTTTCACATTGGGCGCACATTCAATTTCCGATGGGCTTTAAATATTAATAGGGCACCCGCATTATTTATGAGACATTGTCATCAAGTAAATGAAGCCGTCAACTGGCAGGCTGGCTGGCTGGCTGGCTGGCTGGCAGGCTGGCAGCAAGTAGTCAGCCAACCACCCAAAACGAGCGACTCAGTCCTACTCCATTAAATTAGCCCAGCACCCGGGCATTTTCATATTTTCATGCTCGCATCGTCATTTTCGAGTGTCTTACCTTCGGCTACTTCTGGCGCTGTTAGCTACTTAAATATTTACATTTAAATATTTATAAGCTTTTTGGCCTGTTTCGCATAGTCACACTGTTTAAAGTCGTCTATTGAAGGTATGTAAAAGTTAAGAGCTTTTCGCAATCGGTGCCAAGGCTACAGCTTGGACTTGTTCGTCCTTATTGCTTGTTGCTTGTTTTTAGCTTCTTGTCCCTCCTTCCTTGTCTTGGCTTGTCTGTGTGCCTCTTGGCAAACTGCCTTTGTGCCCGTCTCGTTTTCTGTTTGGAGTTTCTTATTATTAACATGAATTGCCAGCGCTGATTTGTTTTACCTTACAAATAATAATAAAAAAAAAAAAAACAAAAAACCCCTCGAAGAAGACAAGCAACTAATTTCCATCGTATCTCATGGCTGGCGTTTAAGCATGTTTAGGAAAAATTCATTGTAGGATTCCCAAAGTTAAGTTGACTTAATCCCATTTACTTTCAGCTCTATCCTGACAAACACTCACACTCCCCAGCAGCTGACCAATTACCACGATTATTACGGTCCAAGCTATTGACAACTTCCATCTGCAAACAGACAAGAGCTTCGTCCTGCGTGTTCCTTCCTGGATTGAGTCAGTCACCCGATCAGGTTGTCGTCCTGTCAATGCTTGTGACATTTCATTAAATGCATTGTCTAATGTAATGTGCGAGCAGGGGCATGCCACCGCTTAAATCTAATCTCACCTTAGTTGCATGTGCAGCAGCAAGCAATAATATATACACAACTGCCTCAAACTAGTTCACCTCCCTCCCCTCACAATCTCCCTTTATCTCTCTCGCTCTCTCCCTCAGTTTTTCTCACTCTTTCGCTGTTTCCATTTTACAGCATTTTTGCGCCAACCAGGCAACAATTGTTGTAATTGTTTTTACTACTGTTGCTGTTGCTGTTGCTGTTGCTGCTGTGGCATAGCTGGAAGCATCGCGATACATAATATGCTTTGCTTATTTGTTTTGGGTTTGCCCCTTTGACCCCTCGGCTCAGTAGCTGGCACATACACAATTGTTGCAACAATTACACAAAACACAACTCAGAAAACAAAGACCACATAAAGACAATGGCTTTTCTGGCTGCGTGTGGAGGAAAGAGGGGCGTGGCTACGCCATGCTTTAGCCCGGTTGGCACAACGAACAGAATGAATGGTTGGCTTGCGAGGATATATATATATATACGAGGATATATACGAGGATACATATATATGTCAATCCAATCTGCAATGGATTTGTGTGCTGTCCACCTTTCCTCGAGCAATGCCAAGTTGAGAATATATACACATAAACATATATATCAATATGGCTTTAGCTATCGGATAGATAGGAGAAGGGGTCGGCGAACGGATTTTCGATTGTTAAGAAATTGAGATATGGTTAGAAATAGACTCACATTTAGATAATAGAAAAGGTAAAGAAAAGCTAAAAAGTTAACCTGAAATTAAAAGCTTTCAGCTTAAGAATAGACTTGATATTCCTGCAAGACAAAGTGGATGCTCAACCCATTTATGGATTAAGGTTAGATTACAAATCCTGCATGATTGTAGCAGGTATTCAAGTGAAAGTTATGATAATTATGCATCTAAAGTAGCCAAGGAATATCCTTGATTGAGCGGCAAAAGTAGTTTAAAAAATACTTAATTTATTGCGTAACGGAAATATTGGGAAAATGGTTCAAATCCATTCTGAATATAGAGAAAGTTTGGATCTTAAAAAGCGTATAATTTAGACCAAAGTTAATTTGCTGACATGTAAATTTTAGTGCGGAGTCAAAATACGTTCTATTTTTGCACGTTTAATAAAATATCATTCAGATTTTTGTCCGTTTCATCAGTGAATATTGTAGTTATATTATATTAGAAAGGATGACAAGAAAGTTTACGCATATCTTTCTTAACACACATCTTTCCACGGGTTGTTCCTAGTAGACCAGAATCCAGAACGGAGGGTACAATTTTATAGTTTTTGGAAAGGTAATTTAACAACCTTTCATATCAATCATTCGAATTAATAGTGATAAAGGTATAGGGTATATGCCACAGACATTTTTAATGTTGAGAGAGTTAAAATTATACAAAAATTGTGTGTGTAAAAACTGAGGAGAATGAAAGTGACAAGGCTATATTTACTCGGCTAGCCTCAAGAAGTGAAATACATTATGGGATTGGAGACGTCTAATTTAGTGGGTTGCACATGTCACGAAAAATACTGTCGATTTTACAATATAAGAATCAAAGTCCTGTTGACAAATTGCATTTAAGTGGTAAATCGAAAAATCATTAGATGAATGCTTAGCCTGGATTCCATTCAATTGTGCAGCCAAGTCAGTCAGACGTTGGCTATTGCACTCAGGGGCTTTAAGATAGTGTAAGCCATCGGTTAAGTTGTTTATAGATCCGGCCTTTAGCATTCGATGCCTCGAACCTAGCCAGCTAATTGATTAACATTACCTGTCGCTGCCACCACGAACGAAGCAAAAGCCCAAGCTCTCTCTCTCTATATATATATATATGTATATATATAGCTATATATATCTCTATTTATGTGTACGTTATATATGGCTGTTGTTCTATTCGCATAACTGTATGCACGTACATATGCTTAACCTTGATTGTGGCAAGACGACGCTGAGGCCTAGGGTCAGGATTGGGGCTTGTGTATCGACCCTCTGCGTGTCGGGCCACGGCAGAGTAAGTTCGACTCGACTTCAACTGCCTTGGGCTTTCGTCTAAGTAGGCCAAGCACTTGATTAACCACCAAAAAACAAAAATAAAAAAAAACAAGTGAGAATGCTGTAGTCGAGTGAGCTCGACGACGATGTACCCTGGACACAGCTGTTAAATAAGCGAAGCCCGAACTGATCCTAACTGGTTTGCGACAAACGCATATACAAACATACATGCATACATACATACATACATACATATATACATGCCTACATATATACATACATAGTCGATTAACATGCCATGCCGTAGCTTGGCTGTTTGTCATCCTATCTTGAGATTTGTCCAGTTGATCAAGAATATGCATATGCATTTTATGTATTAATTAGAAGTCTCCGTCTTTAAAATTGTATATCGAAATGTATCGATATCCGGGAAACGGAGGTTATCGGAGTTATCGATAAAATTGAGCGAACTGGTTTTGCCTATGGTCTCTAGCTCTTCCCAATCTCTGAGATCCGTGTGTTCATACAGACGGACGGACGGACAGCCAGACAGACGGACATGTCTACATCGACTCGGCTGTTGATCCTGATAAGGAATATATATATATTAACGTCAAGTAGTTAAGCTTGTTGGTGTCAACTTGTTAAGCTTATGGATTCGTCTAATTTGTCTAATGCAGTAAGAACAATATCTCCGTTAAGACATAAGTACTTTGGCTGACAGGCTGCTCCTGGGCATATAGAAAATACTGGCAATGGGATAGGGGAAATATCAGGGAATAATAAGCATAACAACTAAAAAGCGAACTTAAAAAACCATCTGAGAAATCAATGAAATTCTATGGCAAAAGTAGAACTTCGAACATGAACAAAGTGAAATTCATATCGATTAACTTCTCGACATCGATCTATATCGATACTAGCAGTTATAATTTTACTACTGATAAACAGCAGAGATGTGTAAGATAAACACTCAAAGTGAATTAAAGGCGCCAATGTTTGCCCAGCGAGCCATCGATTACAATTTAAGATTGATTCTCGCCAAGGGACCTGCCACAAGTTTCGCAGTAATGAAGGCTGTACTCCTCGTATAAATGTCTGCGTGTGTGTGAATGTGTGTGTGTGTGTGAGTGCAGAAATATGTATATTCGGTTCTCTAGGCCATTAAACGCTTAGTGTGTCACACATTCGGGCACGCACAATGGAATCAATCACGTGCTTATTCATTTCATCCGCAGCTCCTTAAGCGACTCACAAATCAGTCAAGAGTGGCTTTTTTCCGCTTTTTTCGGCTTTTTTTCGGCTTTTTTTTCGGTTTTTTTTTTCTTGTAAGTTAGAGTCAACGGCAACCAAGTGGAACTGACCATTTTGGGGGGCTGGGTTAGGGTTAGTTCACATAGCACATGCCATAATGGGTGGGAACGTGATTTGACTTGATGTAAGTTGATTTGATTTGATTGTTGCGGCGGCTTATCAGCTTTTGGGTTCGCTGTTCGCTTCATTGCACCCGGCAATGTTGCAGCTAAATTCAATGCGCAGCTTTGCCCACCCCCCTCTCCCGACCCCGAACCCTCCGTTTCTTCTTATCGATTCGCATGTGGCCCAGGGCCCGGCGCCCAGCGTCTCTCCCTATCCAATTAGAGCTGTGCCCAAAACGTGCACAACAATAAAATATATGGAAACACACACACACACACAGACACACAGCGACTGACGTACACCTGGCCAAGTTTTTCATTTTACACCTCAGAACCGGCAACGGCCGTGGCCCGCCCCTGCCCGGCCCGCGGCACGGTCTGCAGCACACGCAAGGTCAGTGCGGCGTGCACGTAAGTATGCAACACATAATTTTCTCTTGAGTTGTGTTTTCTTTTTTGAATTGGTTCGCGTTGCTGCAACGCGAAATTGCAAAACGTCGTTTTTCGCTTGCACTGTCTAAACACTGCACAGACCCAAAAAAAAAAAAAAAAAACAGAGAGGAAAAAAAGAAAAAAAAAAGAAGAACCCCCCCCCCCCCCCTCCAACCGTTGCCGCATGACTTGGCGTTTCTTTGGCGTGCAACTTCTTTGCATTGAGGCCCCAACGACATATTTTGTATCCTTGTGCTGCTTCCATGTTCGCCGGCCACGCCCACACTCGACGCCCCAGTTTTGACGCCCCAATAGGGCAGCTAAAAATAGCAGTCACACACACAACCGCACACACACACACACACACAGCAGCCAAATGAGTGGTTCGCCTACTCCAAGCCGCTCCCCTCCTGGCGCTCAAACAATCAATGGATTTTTTTTTTGTTTTTTGTTTTTTGTTTCTTTTTTTGTGCTTGAGCAAAAGGACAGCTCCAAAGTTCGAACGGCGCGATTGTGAGTCAGTTTGTCTGTCTGTCCGTCCGGTTGGACGGCAACCCGAAACCCCAAAACCAGATACCAAATCGAAAATCGAAAGTGTGCCAAGCAGCGACAAGAAGAAGCAGAAGAAGCAGAAGAAGAAGACGAAGCAGCAGCAGCAGCAAATGGCAACACAATCCAAAATTGTGTCATAAAAACTTTTTCGATTGCGCGACGCGACAACAAAATAAAAGCAGCAGCCAGCAAAAACCCGAAAGGAAAACAGCAAAAGGAACTACTGAAAATGAAATACTCTTGCACAACTCGCACACCTATTCAAATACAATTCAATATTCGATTGTGACTACGATAGTAAATAGCTGACAATATTCAGCTTGGATAAGTCAATTGGACTTGATATATTTATAGGGGATTCCTTTAATCGGTAAGCTGTTATCCAAATTATTATACAAATGCATACAAAATATTTGCTTATTTATTTTATTGTTTATTTCAAATTTTAAATCAAACAAATAAACATCCGACTACGGATGAGTGTGTGTGTGTGTGTGTGTGTGTGTGTGTGTGTGTGTGTGTGTGTGTGTGTGCATACATATGAGGTCAAAATTATAATACGCTCTAGCAGGGCTCTCATGGAAAACGATGGAAAAAGTTCAGCACTTTATCTTCTTGCTGAACTAGAATCACAATCACAATCAGAAACAGAAACGGAATCAGAATCAGAATCAGAAGCTGAAGCTGAGACGGCGACATCAACTGGGCAAAATGTGCTTTGTTTTATAGTGGAGCTGCCATATTTACTTGTCATGTGGCTAAAAGCAAAGGCTCACGCCAAAAAATATTGACAAAGTAACCAAACACACACACACACAGACACACATGCGCACACATATAGACAAGGCAAACAATAGGCCAAAGCAAGGCAAATACGAGCAAACGACAAATTGCTGGCAACAAAAACAACGCAAAGAAAAAGGCATAAGGAAACACAAACCATACCCACACCCTTCACACCCACACCCTAGCCCCTCTGACGCGCCGTCGCTAAAAGACGAAAAAAAAATATAAAAAAAAAATATATATATATATATATATATATATATGTTTACCGCAGAGCAAGCAAGGAAACAAGAAATACAAGCAAACCGTTGAACAATAGCAACAATGAGAGTGTAATAGTTTTACAGCGCCAGCCGAAAAGTATGCTGCGACTTTTAGGCAGACGACTTGCTGGCGTCAACAGTTTGGCAGGCACTGCTAGCTCACGAGCCAAATGCGAGTGCTTTAATTTTTAATTATACTGCCACGCAAAGCGTTTGCTTTTTGCCTTCGCAGAGTCTCTTAAAAGCTTTACATCCCTAAACACTCACACTCGCACACACAGTGCCACATCCTTACCCCGCCTCCCGAAACATCGCCTTCCCCACGTACAAGAACAAGAACAACAACAACAGTGCCGGGCAAAGTCATAAATTAATGCGTGGCGTGTTGTTGGCTATTAAAAGCAATGAGCAAGCGAGCGCATGTGAGCGTACAAGCTGCTTAGGCAGCAACACACACACACACAAACACACAAAACACACTACGCATTTACATAAAACCAACATCAAGCAAAAGAAAAAAAATACATATACATATATATATATATATATGTGTGTATACAAATATATAAAATATACAAATAAAAGAGCAAAAAGCAAAGTCCCGAATAAAAATTTACATATTGCGCACGTGCTTGACCAAGCGGCGCTGAAAAGTATGCTACGGCCACAATCGGCGACTCAGCGGCGACAACGCACCATGGACAAAATTGACACTTTTCGTGCTCAGTCCGATTTTAGTTGGCATCACATCCACATTAAATTAGATAAGAAATTAGATAAGTCGGCTGGTTTTGGTTTTGCATTCTGCATTCTGCATTCGTCTCTTTTGATTATATTTCTATATTCGTGACTTGCACAAAAGATATAAATAAATATATATATATATATATATATATATATATATAGAAAGTAATTTTATATTTTCATAGAGCTAAATTAAAATTGAATTATTTAAAGGTTGCGTTTAGTTTTGCTTTAACATTGTTGTTGTTGTTCAAAAAAAAAATTGCTCATTTGTTGCATAGTCCGTCAAAGAGCGCTGCTCAAACTGTTGCCGCTGGGTTTGGTAGGCGCTGTCGATCTATAAACATGTGCTGCTGCCGCTGGGGGGCTATAAAATTCCGCCATCGAGTGGTGCAGTGGGTGGCATTGGGTGGCGCGGGCATTAGACTGTTAATAAACTTGTTTTGAGACACAGCCGACAGAAGCGATGATATCTTCAGCGGCAGCAGTTGACACAAGGTCAACGAGGACAAGGACAGGATATGCCCAAAAACAAAAAAATAGAAAAAGAAAAAGAAAATAACGATGGAGGTCAGCAGGTGGTCAGTGCCCCCCTTTTCCGCCCTTCTCCTAGGCCTGCACAATTTGCAAATATTGCTGCTGGTGCGATTGCAGCCAAAACAAAACTATTGGCTGCAAGGGGCAAGGCGCAAGGGGCAGATGATGAGAAAGAGAAAGAGAGATGGAAATGGAAATGGAGACATAGAAGAGTTAAGCCTGGAAGCAGGAAGCAGTCGCCAGCACCAGCAGTTGACCGCTGCGGAAGCGGAAGGCACATGGCCTTCCAATATGGCCAACGGATATGGCAAACCTGCCACATTCTTTGCGGGGGCTGACGTGGTGCCGCGGATGGTGGGGGGCTGTGTGGATTGTGGTCTGGTGTAAAAGAAGGTTGGTAATTGATTTGTTTGCGGTCTACTTGCGCAAAAAGATGGCCAACAACAGAACGCGACACGTGACAATTGTGTATTGACCGAAAAATATATTCTCCACATGCCACAGCGGCAAATATACGCCCTGAAACTACACACATATTTAAGTATATAGTTTATATATATATTATTCAGTAGTTTATCATATATATATATATATTTGTGGTTATTTATAAATGTGTAGATATATATTTAATTTGTTTTATTTGACTTACACATTTGTATTTAATGTTTTTCTGTTTGCCCACTAGATTACTGGTATTTGATGGGTCACAAAACATGTACAGGCCTTATACATTATGCATAACGCATAAGTTATTCAAAACTGGGGCGGTTCTGTTTTCAATTCCACATTTGTATCAATTTTGCTCCCCCAAAGCTAAACTTGGACTTGATGCAGTCATCTTCTCAACAAACACACATCAATAGCAGTCGATAACATTTATTTTATTGCATTATAATTAACTATTAGAGTTCTCCAAAGCAAATCTAACGATGGGATAAGGAGTCTAGCTGCATTGCCAATAGCAAATGTGTATCTCATAATTTTAGATAGTTAAATATTAACTGAAGAGCAGATTTTGCCATAGTTTGTGTTTCTAGTTTCTGAAGGTTGTGCATTAAATCGCGAATATATATTCCTTATATATATTCTGCGTTTGGTCAATTTCATTATGCCAATTTGGCCACAAATTGATTGTTGTTGTTTAAAACAAACCTCAATCATTTGAAGCTTAACTCAATTTGTGCATGCGAACAGATACTGTACAAAATTCATAATTGCCTTTTCAGCATCAGTTTCAGCTTTGGCTTTGGCTTAACAGCGCTCAGTTCAAATATAAACATGTATCTATATATATATATATATATACGTATGTGTTTGTGTATGTGCGCATATAATATTTACAATTTTGTTTTGCACAGTTTTAATAAATTCACTTTCGGAGAAATTGCATTAAAATTGTTTGTGCACGTGAGAAATTTTTAAATGAAATTGAAGCACGGACAGTTGTCGAAAAATATTCTGTTCTGCGAATATCTGTGGAATTCATTTTGTTTTATTAACATATTTAATTCGAGTGCACAACAAAACAAAAGAAGAAAAATAATAATATTTTTATTCAAAACAATTGCAATAACATTAACAATGGCATTCAAATAATAATAATAATAAGAATTGCAATAATATTGAATTGTTACATATTATAATATACAATATTGAACGATTTTACATTTATTAAAAATATACATTTATGTCTAATGAAACATATTAAATGACTTTGAAGCAGCAACAAGAAACCGCAGTGCTGCTCAAACTGCGCTTGCAACTGTCTAGCTTAAAACTAAACTAAGAGCAATTGGCAGAGCTCGTTAAATCTATTTAACTAGGGCAATGTGTGGATTCACACTCTTTTCAAATTCAACCGAAAATTACCCGAATCTACCCTCCAGCCCCCCTTCCCATCACCCACCCCCTTTTTTGTCACTGTGTGTGTGTGTTTGTGTATGCTTATGTGGCAAGTTGTAACTCAATTCTACAATTCTCGCAGTCATCATAGATGAATGCACAAGCGAATTTCACACACACCCACCCGCCCCCTTAGCACTGCACAGGCAGCCTGTAGCCATGCAGCTGCTGCCTGCCCCAAGCCCAACAAATCTGGGACCAAACTGATTGATTGGCTTTGCTTTTTGACTCGACTACGAGTGCAAATGTGATGGGTCTACGCGTGGACTTTGGATTTGACTTTGCTTGTTATGCAACAATAAATAAACATGTTTCACACAGAGTCTCTCCAAAGAGAGAGAGAGAGAGATTACAAAGAGAGAGAGAGAGAGAGCTTAGGATCTAGTCGAGTTAGTCAAGCAGTAAGCGTGGTCTACACTTCATTAGCCACAACAACTGTCGCCAGCACACACACACACACACACACACACACACACACACACACACACACACACACACACCCACACACACACACAAATCACATTAACGATTTGTCATATTAAATAATCACAGAGAAACTAAGAAAATTGAGATTGGACTTGGCTGGTTAATACCCTGCTTATTCGTTTTAAACTTCCTCAAGTCAGCATCTCAATTCAATGTTTATATCTCAGAATAAGGCTGGCGAGGAAAGGAGGAGGATTTGTTCATAACAGCATCATAAAAATAAAAAATTAAATTAAATAAAATTTCAAATTCTGTAATTTGTTTAAATATGCAAAACAAACGATCAAAGGACAAATCACATAAGTTTCCATATATTAATAAAATAAAATGTTTCTGAAAAAATAAAAAGATATTTAATTTAGTAAAATTTGGATCGTTTTATTTTATTTTTTTTTTAGCATTTTGAAAATAATGCTATTTGTGAACAATTTGGGTATTTATTATTATAGGGAAATCGAGTTATATCTATTATTATTTGGTGCACACAGATCTTACAAAATGTTGAGTTCAGAATTGGATATTTATTAAATTTGCGTAAGACTGCAGAAGCTATTTAAAACACCATAAATGATTACCATATAAATGCCTTTCTTGGCTCACAAAATATAGCCTGCCTAACACACTTGTACGGAGCATATAAATGCAAAAAATGACGAACAAAAAAGTGGAAATTTTTGCATTGCGGCCCACAAGCAGACTACATAAAAAATGTATGCTAAAAAAGATACCAACAAGAACAAGAGCAATGAATTTCCATGCCGTTGCTGTCAGAGTTTTTTGTGTATTTCATTTATTTTATTCGTTAACAGCAAAAGGAGCAGAAAAAGAAGACAACCAACACACATCCAACTCCGCCTCCAATGTTTGTTTGCTGTTATTGTTGTTGTACACACGCCAATAGATTTGCCTGTCATTTGGCTTCTACTCTTTGTTTTTTTCTTATTTTATTATTTGATTTTGTCATTGTGGCTGTGACACTTTCTCCACTTTTTGCGCAATTGGTTTAAATATTTAAGTAGTTTTCTGTTGAAGTTTCCGGTTTTATTATTCCCTCATTTCGCCAACCACACACACAGACACACACACACACACACACACACACACACATGCTAACGAGCTGGCTGTATTTATGTGACATTGTATTTCGCCCAGTCAGGCTGGCAGCGCTGTCAGCTTCAGCGTCAACGTCAACGTCGCTGTCTTTATTTGCCTGGCAGCTCAGCTTCTTCTTCCTCTTCATCATATTCTGTTCATTGTTGTTGTTGTTGCTGTTAACCCTTCCGCAACTTTAAGCATTGGCGCGTTTCATACACCAACATCAGTAGTTCCTCTCAAACTGTATGCGTTCTGTGTGTGTGTGTGGATGACACTTATGCAACCGCAGCAGAGCATTGTGCTCTCTTCCTAGTTTTTTTCTGCTGCGTACTTTTAGGCTGCACTTGAAAAAGAGGCGACCAATTGTTGTTCTGCATTTTGTTTTTTTTTTGTGAAAAGAGCAACGTAGCGCGGGGGGGGGGGGAGGGCTGTGTGTTGAAATTGACATTGTTCTTAGTGCCTTAACAACAACTGACACACATTTCGGCTCCCAACAAAAACAACAAACACATCAAATAGTCAAAGTTTCTGCTTTGTTGCTGTTCGAACATTCTGCATAGCAACGCTCTCAGCAGCAGTAAGCACAACAACAACAACAACAACAACTCTCCAAGACAGCAATTACAAGTGTGTTTATGTCGCTCTCTCTTTCGTTAAGTGCGTAAACCCCCCCACCACCCACACACACACACACACATGTAGACGCGTGTGTCTAACTTTCGCACATTCCGTTTGGCGTCGTTGGCGACGTCGGCGTCCTCAAAAAAAAAAAAAAAAGTTCTGAAGAAGAAGCTGAAACAGCAGGCAAACTCAACTTCATTACACAATACATGAAGTACACGCGAAAGTGTAAGCGACAGACAGAGACAGAGACAGAGAGAGAGAGAGAGAGAGAGAGAGAGAGACAGAGGATTTGGTGGAGGGGGGAAGGGGAGGTGGGAAGTTGGCGGCAATGGCTCTTTAGTGATTACCTTTTGTTGCTGTTACTTTTTTGATTGCTTTTATGCGGATAATAATAATGTATTCCGTTTTTTTTTTCGGGCTCCTTTGCTTTGCTTCTTTACTTATTTTTTTTTGTTGTGTTCTCGGTGTTTTGCTGCCGATGCTTTATTTTTCCTTTTTTTATTTATTAATTTTGATTACTTTTAATCACTTCACTTTTTTGTGCACTGCACATTGTTGTTGTTTTTTTTTAAGGTGGGGGGAGTAAAAAAAATAGACAGATATTAATACATACGTATATATGTAAGTATATATATATTTGTGTACATGTGTGTACGTAGTATAGTTGCCACAGAAAAAAAAAAAACAACCACAAGAGGAGAAAGGAATTAGACATGTAACGGGAATTGGGCAAACGCCTCGCTATATGCAACAATTGCCGACTTTTAGACTAGGACTTCGACTTGCGGCCCAGGTTGTAAGCTTCGAGTCCCATTTCTCCCACGCGCCGCGTTTGTGCTACACTTTTTTCTTTTTTTATCGATGGCTTTCGTTAATTTGTTTGGTTTTTTTCTCTTATGTTTTTCTTGATTTTATAAATATGTATTTATATTAAAAAAATTTACAAAAAAAAAAAAAAGAAAACCAAGAATTAGTGGCACGGCACACAAGTTATTCTTTTTTTGGGCAACGCTTCGCTGGAGGCGCCCAGTCGTTGTGTATGTTGCGCGCGGCTACGCACCTAAAAGTAGACTACGAGCTCGATACGAACTCAAGCGGCGTCGAGCACTCACAGGCTCTCTCTCCCTTTCTCTCTCTCGATGGCTTTCACTCTTTCATTGTAGACTTATGACAGCTAAACAGCTGAACGCGCAAAAGCTCTAACTCAAGCTCAAGCACAAGTCCGGCTTTTGCAATACGATAAAATGTTTGAGCTTTGCTCAGCTCACAAACCCGCTAGAGCTTTGGCAAGCTTTTCACTCAGCTCCACCTGTCGCTTGTTTCCCAAATCTGGCGCCTGCGTACGTCTTGAGCGGTTTGGGTTTTAAGGGCTTTAAGGGGTTGCACATTCCACTGTAAAACCAATACCTACCCGTAGCCAAACCCGAACCCCAACCCCAATTCCAGGCAAAACGCGCACAAAAACAGACTAACCCCAAACTACGCATAAATGTAAACGTGAAGACGCAGCAGTTGACAGTCGCACGCTGCCCAAAACGCAGGCACGCATCTTACGGCCGTAAAGCGATTATCTTTTATCGATTAACGATTAACGTGATAAGAAAAACCTCAGGCTATTATTAGCTCATAAATATGTATATATATACAAAACACCAAGTGATACTTTGTAAATTGCAATTGATTAGTACTCAACACTAATTGATCAACAACTTAACACTTAATGTTAAGGGGAGCAGCAACCAATCCAATAAAAGTAAAATTAAAAGTATAAATAAAGCACGAATGCGCAGTGAACAAGTTGCAGTCCACAGGTAAAGCACAAAATAAAACCTAACCAGTGCAAAACATCAACAACAACAACACACATATGTTAAACTGGTTTGCTTGGCATAACTATTTACGTATTTTTGTGTGGCTGCTGCTGCTGCTGCTGCTGTGACTGTGACTGCGACGCTTTGAAAGCGGGAGACACTTAACAAATTTAACGAAGACGGCGACGGTGGCGTCGATGCTGAGTCCAAAGTTCACCAGACACTTTGAGCGCAACGAGAAAGTAAACAACGGCCAATGGCAATGCAACAACGCGAACTCACAAAAAAAAAAGAAGAAGAATATATGTTCCAGAGAGTGAGAGAATTTGTGCTTAAGAGCACATGCTGAGCACTCAGTCTACGGATCTGAACTGCAATTAGAATTGAGTTGAACGCTGTGAACGGATCTGAACTGCAATTAGAATTGAGTTGAACGCTAAACGATCCTGTTCGGCTTGCTTTCTGTGTTTTTGTTTATTTTCAATGAACGAGATTATTCCACAAGTCTGCGAGTTGCTCAAACATTATATTAACTTTCATTTGTGCTAGCACATTAGTAATCAAATTCAATGCGCCGTAAATTTAATTCAATTTCAGTAAATTTGTAAGCATTTTTGCCCCTTTGCTCTGTTAAGTACATAAGTACATAAATAACTAAATAATAAAATGTTCCGCACTCACTTATTCGTCATATACGTAGCTTTTTCTTCTTTATCTATTTTCCTTTTTTTATAAATACTAATGTTCAGCATTGAGTCATATAAATTAACGAATGTATAAATAAATATTTCATATCAAAAAGATTTCTCGATAGACGTCACGGACAAATAAAAAATCCCTTTATCAATTTGGGGACATAGCGGTTTACATTCTTTGCTTCGAAATAAAAGCTACCCGTAAGGAGAATAGGCATTTTGCATTTTTTTTTTGTAAAACTTTTCTTTATCTATTATTATGATTATTATTATTATTTAGTTTACATGCTCAACTTTTTCATTGATTTTTTTTAAATGGACAGAACAGATATGTATAATAGTTCTCTGATAGCAGTGTGGTCCAAAAGCTCGTTTCGAAAAAGCGCATTAAAACAAGAACTGCATTGAAACTCCAAAGGAGAGCAGAAGACAAACACCAAAAGGAAAACAAACCGAATGCAAAACGAGCGGTTGGAATGCATGTGCATGTGTGTGGGTCGCAAAACTGGCCTTGAGCTACAATACAAGAATAAAGTATGCACACACACACACACACACACACACACACACTCGCAACTGGCATTTAAATGTTGTTGATAAAATCCACGATCCATTTGGGTTTTTTGACTTAGGACTTTGCGCCCCATAATCCAAGTATTATTTGCTGATTAGAGTTGTTTTCTTTTCAACTTTCGACGTATGCATATATATATATATAAATAAATATATATATATATATATATATATATATATATATATATATATATATATATATATAGTGTGTGTGTGTGTGTGTGTGTGTGTGCCACGATAATAGATGTAATTTTTACAATAATTCTTATGTAAAGGTAATTGATGATAAGCCACACACACGTCATGCACACATGTCCGAAGTGGGCGGTTAATGTGTCTGGCAAACAGAATATTGTTTTCTTTATACAACCAAATAAAAAAAAACAAAATGTATTTACAGTTATACATGTGTATGCATATGTTTGTTACTCAAAGACACTCTCAAAGCTTCCGATTGTGACAGGTCACTTGCCTGTCTCTTCTTCTTCTTCTTCTTCTTCTTGTTTTATTTCTAGGATTGCAAACACTGATTAATGCCAGTTGGTTTTGGATTCCAACGAGTAGGCGATATTCCACTGGAAGACAAATTACATTATTTTGGTGTTTTCATTAATAAAAAAACCCATGCTCGAAACTAAATATAGAAAATTTGTGGTAAAAATAGAAAAAAAAAATTATTTTTAAAAAAATTGTAAGCAATTCGCAGAGCTTTGGAGTTATCACAGAATAATATTATCCACAGCCTTCATCTATAAATACAAATGTATATTTATATAGGCCAAAACAATAACAAAAAAAAAGTTGAAGAAAAAACTGGAAAAAAGCTGGAAATGATTTATTGCGCTGAAAATGATTATTGCGATAAGATAGTTTTTAATTACCATAGTTTACAAAAGGACTTAAGAGCTTTCTTATGCTGTTCACCAAATTACAGAGTATCAAATTTGTCGTACAAAGTATATAGATTGAAACGAATGTTTGTGTGTGTGTTCACAACGAAAATCCCAAAGGTCGCAGTTTTATCAATCGCTGAATGTCGACTGCAACAAAGTCGATGCACGTGCATGTGTTTGTGCATGAATATTGAGTATAAATTCACACACTCACACAAACACACACACACATGATGCAGATGCTAAGATAAATAAAAGCATACAATTGCATCACTTACAGAAAATTTACAGTTACAGATGTGCCTGGCGAGAGCGTAAGCGTCATTGGACAGAAGAGAGCGAGAGAGCAACCACGATACAACAACAATATCAACGCGTAGGCGAACACAAACGAACGGAGAAGAGAGGGAGAAGCGACAACAACAACTACAACAGCCAACGCCAACGCACGCGATCGGTGTGCTTGGTGAGCCGGCAACGTTTGCGTTGCGACGCCAACTGGCAGTCGTGCCTCACCACTCCAAAGCAACAGACGTGTGCGCCAGCCAGCCAACAAAAGTTAGCATTGAAAACATTCAGCAAAGAAATAAAGCAACTCTTGCTAATTCCAATTCCTAATCACGAGTGAGAGAAAGAGAGAGAGAGAGTGTGTGAGGGTCTTTAGTCAATGAATAAAATGTATCCAGTTGCTGCCGCTGCACAAATGCTGCGCCTGCGCAGCGTTGCCAACGCAATTGGAGGTGCAACCGTTCGCAGCATAACAACGAATCGGCGTCAGCACAATACGGCGAACGCTGAGCGTGCCCAAAGCATCAATGACAGAGACAAGTTTTTGCATTACAACGCCGACGATGGCTTTTACAAAACATCGCCCTACGATTCCATCCAAGTGCCGAATTTGCCACTGCACGAGTACGTCTGGCGCGACTTCAAGAAGTGGGAGAACAACACGGCAGCGGTGAGTGCTTAAAAAACAATAAATAAATAAAATATATATGCAATATATAACTTGACTGATTAATAAGAGATTATAACTCTAAAGATGTTTATATTTTGGGTAATCTAAAATAAAAGAAAAAAATTGCAGAATTATTTTGTATGAATTATTATTAATATGTTAATATAATAAGTAGGTTTAAGTATATGTATATGTATATGTATATGTATATGTATATGTATGTGTATATGTATATGTATTCAGTTGTACCGTTGCAATCGAAAGCAGCTTCTGGAAATCCTGTGGAACTTGCTCACACTCAATAAATCAAACGAAATTCCCCCTCCCCCCCACACACACACACACATGCAGCTTCAAAGTGACAACGTCTAGCGGATTATCGCGTCTTCTGCCGAGTGAATATGCATACACATGTATGCAAGTATGTATGCAAGTATGTATGTGTGTATGTATGCATGTGTGTCTGTGTGTATAAATATTTTGTTTGCTTATGGCAGTTTATTGAACCTGAACCTATGCCAATATACGTATGTGCGTGTGCATGTGTGTGCGTATGTGTGCGACGGCCACTTTTCGCAAATGTGCACTGACCTTCTTTCTACCCTATAAAATGTGCATAAATACACACATAGGCAGACAGAGATTAAATCACGAGTGCTAGTGTGGAATTCTTGTTGGCTGAATTGTATCGATAAGTTAGACCAGTTGCGTCTCTTAAAAAATTGGGTCACTTGTATGTACACTGGTGAACTTATCGAATGTCTGATAAGAGCGGTATGAAATATGAAATGGTAAATACCTTTGTAGATAATTCAAGATCAATATCGTTAGTTGTACATACAGCCACTTACCACTGAAAAATTGAATATGTATGTTCTGTGCGAATAACAGTTGATATTTGATTGTGAATATTTGAACTGATTTTGAAATATTCACTTTATAATTCTATAGTCAACTGTTATAGAAAGGTATACAAAATTCGACAATGTTTTGCTAGGGGCCCTTGCGACAATTGCAACAAGTTCAAGTCGAGTGAACGTTGGCATCAAATTGCTTTACGAGTCTGATAAGAGGAGCAATGTGCCGATTGGAGTGTGGCAGAATGGGTGCAGAATGGATGCGCAACAGGGGAAATGAATACAAATACAGTACGACGCAAGCGTAACAAAACAAAATGCAAAAAGAAAAAAAAAATCAAAAATGCAAACCATTTCGACATGGAAGGATTGAGAGAGTGAGTGAAAGAAAAACCACACTAAAAGTTCTATAAATAGACGCGTGGGGCGCTGCAGTCACCATCATCATGAAAACTTTGCACTTGCATAAGCAGCTCTGCCCCCCAACCAGCCAACCCAACCCCTAACCACAGCAATTAAATACCCTATAAGCGTAGAGAGCAACAATAGCAATAACGACACTTATAAATTGTTTAAATTTCACTTTTCGCTGGAACAAAAATCAGCATGCAAATATTATTCATTGAAATTTATTAGCCTAGTCAAGGGTTGCCTTGCCGTATTGTTTGTTGTATTTGTTGTATTGTTTCTGCCCCATCTAATCGTTCTAACATTACAATCAGAGGACTGTCATATTCTCTGTTCTCCAGTCTCCTATTATTAAGTGCAATTAAATGCAATTAATTGCGAAACTGTATACTTTTCTTACATTGACTTGTCTGAACTGTTTTGTGTGTTTGCAGGTGCAAAGTGCGACTTGTGTTAATATACGTGCATAAATATAGTGTATAAAATATTTATATATATATATATATATATATGTATATTCAGTTATATATGTTTAGTTTGCACCGTTTCCACGGGACTTGTAACTATTCGAAATTCATGTGGCTATCATTTGGATTTAAATACATCAAATTGTTTTACACTGCAGACAATGTGAATACCAAAGTATATTCCCCTTCATATAATATATTTATATATATATATATATATATATATATATATATATATATATATATAATGTATATGTGTGTGGTTTTTCTGACAAAGTTATCAGCAATATTTCTGAGTGAATTATACGAAATGCTTGATAATAATACCGAGTTAAATATATACATAAGCTGATTTGGTTTTACAATCGACAATGTTTTTGGTTGGTTATTCAGAGATAGTACTCGTCTATTCAAAGTCTAAAATTATGATGTGTACTAAATCTTTTTTTTATTATACTATTTTTTTTTTGTATTTCTTTTTTTTTGGTCTTTGCAGCCTGCTTATCAATTTAGCTCATTCGTTTGCGTCAAAACAGCCAACTTAACACGTTGAACGAACATTTTGCATTGCTAATCCATTACAGGGTATTTTCTAGTCATCTAGTCGTTTGGTTGGGGGGGGGGGGAGGGGCATGGAGTACATTAGTTAGTATTAATTGAAGTGTTTAGCTTGAATTTTTAAGAGTATCAATTAAGTCGTTATCAGTTGCTGCTCAGTCAACCGAGTCATTATAATATGATTTTGATTGCCAAATAATATCTGTATTGTAGATAAAAGCCATCATATGATATATTCATTTATGTTTACACACACACACACACATACACATATATGCATACATATGCAGATAAATAATTGTGATTGTTTTGCTTTCGCCTTTGTCCATTTTCGAGTGTCGGCCAATCATCTCATTTTTTCTCTCTTTTTGTTTTTGTTTGGTTTGCTTGATTGCTTTGCTTATGCTATTTTTGTTGTTTCGTGGGCCTGGCCTCGGACATGGTTGTCTGCTTGTGTGTTGAAGGAGGGGGCGACAACAACGACGGGGGCTCGTTCTCGTCAATTTTGTTGCTCTGTGGTGTTGAGCAGTTTGGTTAACGAAAAAGTCAACAAACGTCGCGCAAAAGAACATAAAGAGACAAGACACACACAGACACACACATATGTATAAACACAGCCGCAAGCAAGCATATATGCACAAAGAGAGCAAGAGAGAGAGAGAGAGAGTGAGAGCAAGAGAGCAATTTATTTGCAGTGTGTCTCTCTGTGGCTCTCTCTGGCTCTCCCGTTTCAATCATTTTGCAGACTTTGTACTTTGCCCCACTGAACTTTGATCAGTGGCCGGCAGCGCGGCTCGAGTGGAACGCAACAAGAGTGTCAAATGCTGTTTTTTTTTTTTTTTGAATTGGTATTTCTCTCATTTATGTATTTATTCAGTTTTTTTTTTGTGTGTTTGTATAATTTACTAGATTTTTTTTTAATTCAACAAGTTGAACATGTTTTTCCGCTTGCTTGCCTCTGTATCTTACAATGTATGTGTTTGTGTATCTGATTTTATTTATAATTCGAGATCTCATATTAATGCCAATTTGAACTGCGCAAATACAAATAGCGTAGTATATTTATTATATTGCCCACGCCACCCTTACTTCTGACGTTTGTCTGACCACCACTTCGAGGGCCAATCGCACTGGCCTTCAACTTGGCCAACAACAATATAGTTACTTGGCTGTAGCATTTGGGGTCGACGCTCTCCACTTTCTAACCAATATCGTATTGCGCGCGTTTTCATTGATTGTCGCGGAAAACTTGTCATTTGTTTTCATTACCAAAGTGAACAAGGTTAAACCAGCTCATTATTTATTTATGAAATCTTCCCTTTGTACTTGGCTAATCAAATCTAATAGTTGCTGACTTCTGGCATATATATGTATACATATCTATATATAGTAAGTCATGTAATCTAATATAGCCGAAATATATGCTTTTGACCATGACCTATGATTACAAAAAACACATTGAAGCTCTTCGAAAATTAGTTTCCCAGTTTTTCTGTTTACATACTTTAGGGAGTCCTCAAAATGAATAAAGCGTTGAGATCTTGAGAGAATTACCAGACTTTCAAGACATTTCTCCTTATCGGTGTCTCAGTTTACAATATTTGTTTATTTAGGATTAATAAACGCATTTATTTGTTTGTCGAATATACACAATTTTATTAATTTTACACAGCTGCAAAAGTATGCAATATTAATATACCATATCTAGTTCGGTCTTCTTTTTTATGAATGAGATAATCCGGTTACGTCTAGTATAATATTTAAAAAGCTTCTATTTTAATTAGTAAAGCTAAAATAATGTTTGGGAATTTAAGGTAATCAGTACTTGTGAAATTCTATTTATATATACACATATATATATATATATATATATATATATATCTTATCAAAAGATGTACATATAATTAAGTAACTAAGTCGCTTCTATTATCTTTAAAAGGCATTTATCTAGATATTCCGTATCTAATCAAAAAAGGTCTACTTAAAATTAAATAAAAATTGTTTAATACGCAGTTTGGAAGTTATCTTTATGAAACCTTAAATATATGTATATATATATATATATATAACATTTTTTGTTTAATTCATTATTCAACACAAAAAATAAACAATCTGGTTTTTATTATGCTTCTAACATAAAAAATCCATTAAAATTCGATTGCTATGGTTTTTTCTTCTCTTAAATTTATTGTGAAATTTACAAGATCCAATTTGATGTCATTTCTCATCGATCGGTGTACTTTGTATGTGTTGCAGGTGTGCGTCATAACGGACCGTCAATATACGTTCGCCCAGATGCGAGATGCGAGTGCCGCGTTTGCTGTCCGTCTGCAGACCAAGTTCAAGATGTTCAAGCCCGACGTCCTGGCCGTTTGCCTGCCAAATATGCCAGAGTACCCGATTGCAGCCCTGGGTGCCATCGAGGCTGGTCTGACGGTGACCACAATCAATTCCATCTATACGCCAGGTGAGTTTTTCGCCTTGACCTTTGGATTAGTTGACACAATCAAGCATTTAATGGTGTCTAATCAGCTTATAACGTTTTAGACGAACGTAATCCGTAATCCAAGTTTAATTTACAATTAAAGATAGCCTTTGGTTTGAATGAACCTCACAGAGCAAAGTCAAATATATGATATATCCACAATAGATTCCACAATGAATGTCCAACTTTTCTTTCTCTTTAAAAAAAAAGACTTAATTTTTATTTCAATCTTGGCAACAAATTGTAATAAGCTATAAATTAAATAAATTTAATTGTAATTAATTATAATTACATGTAAAAAGGCGCTTATTGTTCTTGCTCAGTCATAGCAAAACACTCGAATTTGTAACATTCGCAACATACTTTACGAATGTTGATTGTACATCGTTTACATTCTGTAGGCTTTGTAGAATCTCGAAATTGTATGGTAATCTAAGTGAAATTTGTATTCTAGATGAGATTGCGCGCCAGCTGACATTCAGCAATGCCAAGTTCTTGGTGGGCAGTGCCCAGCGGTATCAGACGCTGCTCGAGGCATGCCACTTGGCCGGCAAGCAGATACCCATCGCTGTGGTGCGCAGCACAATGGGTGAGGCACTGCCGGCGGGTGCCATTGATTTCTTCGAGGTGATGAGCACCGAGAATGTGCGTTACGATGAGCTACGCGCGCCCAAGGATACCAGCGCCGATGATATAGTCTTTCTGCCCTTCTCATCGGGCACGACGGGTCTGCCCAAGGGAGTTATTCTCACCCATAACAATGTGAGCTCTAACTGTGAACAGATTCAGGAAGCGCTGCCCGTCAATTCGCTGGAACGCCAGGATACGCTGCCAGCGGTTCTGCCCTTCTTTCACATCTACGGTCTCACCGTCATCATGCTGTCCAAACTGGGACAGGGCGCCCGCATCGCGACGATGCCAGCATTCAAGCCCGATGATTTTATCAAGTCCCTGGATACGTACAAAGGCAGTATTCTCAATCTGGTGCCGCCGATCGGTGAGCAAATTGATACCACCATCGACACTCCTCGATTAACACTTATCAATCATCATTCTTCTCTCTCCCTCTCTCTCTCTCTCTCTCTCTCTCTCTCTCTCTCTATCTCTTTCTCGATATGTTCTGCAGCACTATTTATGATCAACCATCCGAAGCTAACGCAGGAAACGGTGAAATCGCTGCGCGTCGTCATGTCCGGCGCTGCACCAATTGGCCAGCATGACATCGAACGCTTCCTGCAGAAGTGAGTAAAACCTCCTCCAGATAAACTCTTGACTACACTTGGAATAGACCAAATTGACGTGGCACTCTACATATTGAGCAACAAAAAACCCAACAATTTCCCAGATGGGTTGGGTTATGGATAGTTTGTATTATATGTGTGGATAGCAAGCGCTAGACAATTGCTTGTACTTCTCATTTGAGCTGGTATTTTCAATTTTAGCAATAGTTTAGTTAGTAGCTAGACGATCGGACAAGTAGTATTCTAGTAACTTTGGACATTTTGAAATTCAATCGACAGCTGACACCAAAGACTCGATTAGATCAAAGAGAAATCATATGCAAATTGCCCATTATCAGTGGACATTAGTTGTTGGAATGAAAGTTGGATCAAATTGAACTGAATGATCGATGCCTCCTTTGTTTCGCAAACAGATTCCCCAAGGTGCGTTTCATGCAGGGCTACGGCATGACGGAGGCATCACCGGTTGTGTTGATGACGCCCATGGACAACACACGCTTGGCGTCTACGGGCGTATTACCGGGCAGCACCGAGGCGAAAATTGTGCCAATCAATGCTACCGATAGAAAGGGAGTGGGTGCTCGCACCACCGGGGAGCTGTGCGTGCGGGGGCCCCAGGTGATGTCCGGTTATCTCAACAATAAGGAGGCCAACGATCTTACCTTCTATCCGGGCAACTGGCTGCGCACCGGCGATGTGGCGTTCTTCGATGAGGATGGCTACTTTTACATAACGGATCGCATGAAGGAGCTGATCAAGGTCAAGGGTTTCCAAGTGCCGCCCGCTGAGCTAGAGGCTGTGCTGCGCGATCATCCCAAGATCCTTGAGGCGGCCGTCTTTGGCATTCCACATGAGCTGAACGGCGAGGCGCCGCGTGCCATTGTCGTCCTGCGCGAGAACGAGACGGCAACTGCCGAGGAGATTGCCGAATATGTGGCCGAGCGTGTGACGCACTACAAGAAGCTCGAGGGCGGCGTCATCTTTGTCGATGAGGTGCCCAAGAATCCGACAGGCAAAATTCTGCGCAAGGATCTCAAAGACAAGTATTCGGACTGAGACAGCCAAAACTTTTCCCACCCAAAAAAAAAAAAAAGAAAAAGAAAAAGAAAAGAACAAAAACTTGTCTTTAATCAATAATTATACACGTAATTCCGGATATACTTTTTTTCTTCTTTAATTTGTATTTTTTTTTTTTTTTTTTTGTGTGTAAATTCTAACTAGCTCTTTGCGGGCCTTGTGAGCATTGCATTTAGACGAGTGGCCCTCCGGATGGCTACGACAATAGCGATTACCGAGTAGAGAGTAGCGAGTAGCGAGTAGCGAATAGTCTTAGGCATTATAGTCACTGGATTGGTCCATAGTTTGTAAGTTTTTAAGTGTCGTAGGCATGTTTAGACTCGTGGCTTAGTTTTGTGTGCACAGCATCCAAGGTGTGTCTGTGTGCGTCTGCCCAACTTGCAGCAGAATATACAAAGATAGTCGTTGCATTGGCATACATACACACATACATCTATTATAGGCTATAGAAACGTATATATAAAACTGTAATTTTTTTTTTTTTACTGTTATGAATATATATATTGTAAGCGAGATACCTGCATACTTAGTATAACACAACTATTATGATGTATTACGATACGAGTACACGAAATCAATATACCTGTATGTTTATGTTTTGTAATAAAGATATCGATTGACCAACACAAAACTGTAATCTATTCAAGACTTACCATAAATGCCGTTCATATTTCCAGATAAAAATATGCTAAATGTGGAACCATTTTTCTTACATTGTATATACGTTATGGGGCCACAATCAGGCCATATCTTTAGCGTACTGCCATTGATATTATCGATTGCCATTTAGGAATGTTAAGAAATAGGCAATTTTATCAGGTCTATCAGGTTGTCCTTTGGACCAGCTAATTTAAGTGAATTAACGATACTATTTTGTAAGCAGAAATTGATGGTTGCTTGGCCAAATCATTGCAGTTCCTGACGAGTGGCTGTGGCTTTTTCCAAAAAAAGACAATTGTCTAGCTACAAAATTGGCCATAATAATTATGGCATACAAATGTCGAATTTCTCTAACTACTTTTCGCAAGGCTTTGTTGTGCAGCCTAAAAGTATGCTCTTTATTTAGTCAAATTTCGAGGCAAAAAGGTGCCAAAATCTGTTATGGAACACAAAAACAAATAAAAAAAAATGTCTAAATATAGGCTAATATCCAAATATAGCCAATGCTAAACAATTTGAAACATTTTTAATAATTCTAAAAAAATTCTTTTGTTATTTTATTTCCTTGTCCAAATTTGTGGAAATTTAAATGGAAAGAGACCCTTTTGATGAAATCAGTTTCATAATTCATGAATGCTTTTGTCCATTTTCAACTTTTCCAAAATAATTATTACACGCTTTTTTTAAATATATTTTTTTTTCAAATTTATTTATTTACGACAAAATACACAAAAAATTTCAGATTCGATTTATTTAGTGATTCTCTTGCTCTTTGATGTATATATCAAATTAAGTTGCTTGCACTCAATATACAATAAAAAAAAATAATATATATATGTATATACAATATATATTCTTTGTATTTATTATATTTCAAATATGTATGTTTGTAGTCGAGACATTTTGATTTATTTTTAAATGCGTTTTCGGTTCTGATTCTTCGGTTCATCTAGTTTCCCAATAGACAAATGCACTGTTTAACATATTTATGAATTCGCAATTCGATTTCGTTACAATCGTTATAAACAAATGGGCGCTTCTTTATCTACTTCGATCTGAGATTGGGCATTGACAAAATATTCCCACATATAGACAGATCGACAAGATGATTGAAATACATATTTCGACCAATTTAAGTCAAGGCCTGCTAAGATTTACAGTTTTCGAAAATACTTGTTTAATGCGTCACAGATCGACGAACAATGTTTCAAGGGCTTGCTAATGCCTTGTCTAATTATACTAGAAAACCAAAAGGGAACGAAAACAATATCAATGCTCAACGAAAACTTATAGATTTAAAAAATACAAAAAAAAAAACTCTGCGTTATATCTATGCATACATACATACATACATAAGGAGGTATATTACTCGTTTTAGTGGACAATGTCAACTTACAAAATTGCTTTAACTAAATTTAAGTTGTACAAATTGATTGTTTTTTTTCCATTTTTTTCTTTGTGGTTTTGTAAATTTTTGCTTAAAAAAATTTTGTTGTGCTAAAAACTAATAAAAAATTGTTGTTAAACGCATAAGAAATGTATAAAAGTCAATAAATTGCCAAAAATTAAACAATATAAAACACAATGATTAATAGTATTAAAAAAAAAACATCGAACGCATATCGTTTGAGTGGATGTGATGTGTGTGAGTGTGTGTGTTGTGTGTGTGTGTGGAAGAGCGGCGGCGACTGTGACGTCACAGTTGTAAAGTGTGCACTGAAATAAGTGTGTGAGTGTGTGTAAAATGGTGCCAGTTGGCTGCTAGTTGTTCCATTTGGCAAAGTGGGACGCTGTTCTTAGCTTCAGGCAGTAACTGTAGTTTGAACATAGTAGGTGATCTACAATGAGCTGGCTGGCGATGTGTTCAGAGTGTTCCAGAGCTCGAAATAGATGTGAGTCACAACAACAGTGCAATTGTAAAATGAAACATTTTTGGGATGGCTTTGTGCGACTGTTGGTTAACTTATGGACTAAACATGACACAGAATACGACAGATACAAATACAGATACAGATACAAATATATAAAATACAAAATACAAAAGAAAATGTTTGTGTGTCTTAAGATATATACACATATGTATATATATATATATATATATATAATAGTTTTTTATATGTACTAATAAGCTGCACAATCAATTATCTGCAAGTTATACGAATTTTAAACCCACTTTGTATTTTCGATTTTTTGTTTTGTTTTGTTTTGTTTGGTTTAGTTTTTTTTTTATATGTATTTTTTTTCATATTTACTTCTTATTAATCGAGAAAAGGCCACAAAATGCGTTTTGCGAATGCGTGCGAAATGCATAACTTTAGATTTAGCCCTAGCAATAGCTTTATCTGATTGATACATCGGATTAATCAATCCTTTGCCCGAACAGGCTTTCGCTGTGGTGTGGTGCATACATAAGAACACACACACACACACACACACACACACACACACACACATACACACACACACACATGCACACACACTGAGCCAGTGACTCACACGTCACACATAATATCGGAGTACATTTTGCTATATGTATGCGTACACATATATATCTATATATATATCTATGTATAGGTAAGATTATCGTTCGATTCCATTGATTCCTCGTCCAGTGACAACATTGCACATCGCCAGCTCGCTCTTGCAAATGCGTTCGCTCCCTCTCTCTCGCTCTCTCTCTTTCTCGCTCTCTCTCTCGTTCGTTCGTTTGCTCTCGTTCTTATTTGGTTAACTCGCTCGTTCTCCTGTCGCTTCTTCACATTTTCATATTTATCTCATTTCCAGTTGCAATTCCTTTTTTGTTTTTGTTTTTTTTTTTTTTTGGGGGGGGGGGGGGGGTTACGTCGTCATTACCATTTGTTGGACATCCCATTCCATTAGATTTCACGCCTTGGCGCCGGGTATCTTGGAGAGCACCTTGGAGAGATCGACTCCAGTCAGGGCACTGATCGAGGGCGGCAGCTGTGCAACAAGGCGTGTCACGTCGTTGGTCACATTATCGTTGCCACCAATCAGCACAATCTCATCCGTTTTGGCCAACGGTGCAGCCACCTCGGCAGCAATCTAAAATTGTACGCCATAAAAGTATCATATTAGATCATCTCTCGCTCTCTCTCTTTCTCTCCCACCCATTTCTCGCTCTTACCTTGGGCAGCGACTCGAGCACAATGTTCATGATGGCCGCATCGCCGTACTGCTTGTAGACATTCGCCTTTATCCGCATGCGTTCTGCCTCCGCTTTGCCAACCAGCTCAATGGCATGAGCCTCCGCTGAACCAATCTTCCTAATGCGCTCCGCCTCGGCACGGGCACCCTCAATGGTCTGGCATCTATTTTAACGAAACACGCAAAATGCCAGTTATCAGATATCAGGAGTGCTCAAATTTGTCCTAACTAAAGATCTTTCCGTTTTCATTTCATCAATGGATGCTCCAAGGATGAAGCAAGCACGCAAGGATTGAGCCATCGCTTTGGGAAAGGCACTTGCAACTATTTCTATTCCGTATTGTTTAGACTCAAGTTAGACATGTATTTTTATCAAATCTGAATTAACCAAAACAGGGCAGCAAATAATTATTGATTATATTCCGGCGATCAATCATAAATAAACATTCTTAATGCAATCGGAAAGGTGAAATGATTTCGCTTGAATTGATAAGAATGTGTTGCGCCTAATCAAAAATCACAAATCACTAAGACCGTAATCATGAATAGTTGGCAACGAAATCGATGAATGTATGTGCTATATGGTATATGGTATATGGTGTATGGTATTCAATACGTACTGTTTGCCCTGGGCGATTGTTTGGACGCGATAGGCCTCGGCTTCGGCGGGCAGCTTGACGGTGCCGATGAGTTCGCGATCCTTGCGCTGCACTTCCTGCGACTCGATCTCGATCTGTTTGCGACGCTCGACGACCTCAATTTGGATCTCCTCGTTACGGATCCTCTGGCGAATCTTGGCGGCCTGCAGCTCATAGGCGAGCTGCGACTCGGCCTTGGCCGTATTGATCTCCTGATCAAAATTGGCCTTCTGCAGCTTGTACATGCGCGTGTTATCCTCGATTTTGGTGTCCGTCGAATATTTAACATCCATGGCGCTCTTCTCACACTCCGCCTCCCGAATGCCCGCATCACGATTCGCCTCCGCAACGCCAGCGTCCGCATCCCGCTTGACCACAGCGGTCTGCGCCTTGCCCAGCGATGCCAAGTACTGCACATCGTCGTAGACATCCTTGATGGTGAATGACAATATCTCGATGCCCATGCGGCCGACATCAGGTGCGGCTACCTCGCGCACCAAAGCCGCGAATTGGTCGCGATCTTTGTATACCTCTTCGACTGTAAGCGTTCCTATTGAGATCACAAGCAGAGAAGAAGCCATCGATAATCAATCAATTCCATCGATTTCAGCGAGTCAACGAATGTGTGTAGGTGAAGTTAAGGGTTTTTTCCAATGGTCAATGATCGCTTACCGTTTGACCACCAGGCAGGTGACGCCCACTATCATGACCACCTTAAGGGCGCCAATCCATACCACAGACATGGTTGTCGCCGCTCTTGAATTCAAGTCGCAGCTGTTCCCAGTTGTACCCCTTGTTTGAGCGCCCTCAGCTAAACTTGTACTGATTGCAGCGGTCACAGTTATTAACCGTTCTTATCTACACTGACAGTGGACGTATCGCTTTTGTTCTTCTTCTTCGTTCGCTGTCTTCCTTTTCACTTAAACATTCGTATTACTCTTGACGTCATTGGTGCAGTCTTATCGCCATGTCTTGAGCGACTGGCTGATAGTACGAACAGGGAACCGACAGGGCTGATAACCAGCACACGTTACTATCCAGCAGAAAGCTCTATGGTTGTTAAGCTTTCAGCTGTAAGCTCCATGGCAAAAGCATCTAGCTTTCAATTGGATTAATTCTGTTCAGCTTTATAGCTCTTTTAACTTAAAATTTGCAAATTGTCTCAGTTGGAGAGCTGATATGCTGACATGTATTTTCTAGAGTGGAACTAGTGGATCTATTAGTATCTAGAAATTACATACTGAATATATCCAGTATTTATACATATAGAATACTACTTTTGGGATTTCACTTGGATATTGAAAAGATCATTCGCGTATTCTCATTGCTCTTCAGCAAACTTTATTTATTGAAAGATATCGGTTTAAATATACCTCTCTATCTATAGGGAGGAGTGAAAATATAGACAGACATATATATGGATTGAATTAGATACGGAATACTTTGACATTTTGTTATTTTTGTTATTTTTGGGACTGGCTTTAATGTCAAGATATCCTCGAAATAATCCATAGATTGAAAAATATTGAATAATGTTCCTAGTTGCGAGTTGAGTTTTCTAAAGTCTGTTATCGATGGTTGTCGTATCTCATGTTGAGATAGGTGCTGTTCTCCAAAAATAGAAAAACAAAAAACCAATAAGGTCAAGGTGAAGATGAAGAACACTTGAAATTGCTGGTAATTGCTGGTAACTCGATGCCAAATAAATGGAATACTGCACTACAAATAACACACATAAGCAAAACAGTTGTGTTGTTCACACGCGATTCAATTGAATTATGACACCACGTCATGAAAAGCAAATCGGTGGGAAGTGGGTGGAGAGGGGGGTTGGATGGGTGGGAGGGTTTTACTTGGTTATATATATATATATAGTGTGACGACCCGCTCGAAGACTGTGCGACCGGAGCGTCGCTCGTTGCGCTTACAACTGAGACAAGCACTGAGAAAGCAACCCCCTATTTCCGACTAGTATCAGCAAAATATTGAAATTGTAAACGTTGCACAAATGGAAAACGCCTTGAGATTTAGATATATACGTACAAACGAGTATAATAACACGACTGTGGCGACGTTTTATAACTACAACTATAACTATAACAACCACATACAACTACCTCGTCTGGGGTCTTTCACAGCAAGGTCAAAACATCCATTAGGCTGAGCAAAACCAATTACAGTTCCCCGAGCATTCACGAGTGCCAAGTGGCCGACCAACATTCACAGTTTAGTTCAATGCACTCGTTAAACCACTCATGTCCAGTTTGATTAGTTTAATCAATTGGCATCCAAGGTTGTTTCGAGTTCTATTCTACAACTTGACTACAATCAGATGATGTGATGACTGCTGTTTGTACTTGAGGCCTGAGGCTACCAATGAATTTGTAAGCATTGGTTTCTCAAGAGCTTCTCACTTCTAGTTATTTCGCACTAATCCATAATCACTTGTTATACTCTGATACCGAAAGTGTCATAGTATATTGGCTGCCCGTCTGAGAGACTGTAACTTGAAACTTGGAACATATACTGGTCTGTGCCCGCGTCAGACAAAGTGTACAAATTGGAGTGCCTCCACTAGGCGGCTATTAGGGAATAGATAAAATCGATAATAGCAAACATCTTCCACAATCTTAAGGCACTCACGATTTACGACTTAGAAGGCAGATTACTAAGATCGTTAGACTACTAGGGGTCTCCTTCATAGGTTGCAGAGTATTTCGCAATCCCGACTGCAACTTTCTCGCTGGCTTAAATTGGTTGCAAACTAGTCAGGCAGTCTACAGTTAAACATTATATGATAAATCCAGGCACAGCATTGCATACCAGAGTTTATTTATTGAAAGCTGAACTTTAGTCTGGAATTTGAAATATTAATTTGTTATTTGTACGTTTTAAATAAATTTGATTTTTCGGTCGGATCTCGAGTCCTGAGTGACTGAGGCAAAAAGACGAACGAGACAAACTCACAGACGGGCGGATAGAGGTGGTCTATATCGACTTGCCTAGTAATGCTGATCAGGTATATATATGTGGATCTAGTGCTTGCAAAATAAGGACTTCTAGTTTAGTCCGACAATATTTTGTTCGTTTTTAGAATAAATGATTTAGATGTTTGGAGGTTTGGACTCCATATACTCCATGTATACGTTATAATATATAAGAAATGAGTATGTATGTATGTATGTATGATGTAAGTGTGATGTATGTGTGATGCATGTTGGCATGTCTTACCCAATATGGCGCGCAGATGTCCTTCCAGCGTTTGCAAAATGGTTTGCTTAATCTCCTTTACGCTCTTGCCCAGAAATTGCTCACTGGCTGTGCCAAGCAGCTCGTCAGCCTGATGATGAAAATAATAAACATTCATCATCTGTGGGTGAGAGTGTGTGTATGTGTGCGTGTGTGTGTGTGTGTGCGTGTGCGTGTGTGTGTGTGTGTGTGTGTGTGTATGTCAATGATTGGTTAGATGGATTCATGTTAGTGTTATTATTGATTCGTATTTATTGATCAACACACGTCACACCAAATGAGAAAGAGATGGAGAGAGAGAGAAAGAGAGAGAGAGACAGAGAGAGAAAGAGAGCAGCCATAACGGAAGTCGACAATCCAAAGCCACAGCCAAATAAATGAGTAATTTTGTGAATATTGTTTGAGTAGTTATCAGTAATTGTAATTATGTTAGACACAAACACACCCACACACACCCACACACACACACACGCACACATTTGATACATTGATTGATGGCAACAGCAACCGTAACAGTAACATTAGCAGTAACAGTAACATTAGCAGACGTTTAGCAGTAGGCATAATTCAATTAAATAATGTTGGTTATTTATATTTATTATTGAGTGATTTGTTAATTTGGATTTATTATCATTTACAGTTTTGCGGTATGTTTTTTGTTTTGTTTTTGTTTTGTTTTGTTATTATTTTTTTTTTTTGTCGGATTTGTTTGATGAGTTGAGTTGATTCGAGTTGAGTTGATTGGAGATTGATTCGAACGATTCGAGCGCAGGGTAAGTGGTTGGTAGTAGTGGTAAAAGAAAGTAGAGAAAAGGTAAAACACAAATGTCAACAAATTTCGACTGTTTATATATATGTAGTCCGCTATGCACGAGTATTAATACTTAATACTCGTCTTATTAACTATACTGTAGATTGAGTGAGTGATTCGCTAAATACGTGTTGTAAATCATAAATGACAATCAACAAACATGCAGCAAATTAAATGGCAGCTAAGAAACAGGACATTGACACTCTATGGATGGACGGATGGATGGATGGACGGATGGATGGATGGATGGATGGATGAAGTTAATAATTCTGAACACTGATTGTGTTTGCATGTGAGTGTTTGAGTGTTTAAGTGTGTGTGTGTGTGTGTGAATGCTTTACAATATGTTGTTGTAGTTGAATTTTGGCCTATCCATAGATGAGTAAATTGACAAGAACCAAAGATAGTTATTGGAGATCAACGAAGCCGAAACGAAACCAAAACAAGTTAATGAAATTATATAACACAATAAACATACCTCGTTGTTAGCATAATCATTATTTTTATACGAAGTTGACTGTAATAATGAAATGAAATAATTAAGTAAGAACATAATTTGGAATTGGTTTTACATTCAGATCCAAATCACACTTATGTAGCATACAAAAAAGGTTTTCAACAGGTGAATTAACAGTGTGCAAGTATGATTTCAGATACCAAGTATAGAAATTCATATGCTTGAATCACACATGTCATTTGAATGGATTACCCAAGGATACAATTTATTATTAACAACTGCAACTGAATGACTGTGCAAAGAGTGATTCGAATCAAAAGTACTGTGAATGAGTGCATATTTTGCAAACTGATTTATTATTCATTATCACCGCAAAGTGAACTACTGTGCAGCGATTGATTCACGTCTGAGCTACTGTGAATGTTTGATTCATTTTCGGGTGCATTCAGGTGACTTGTGATTATTCCGAAATATAACTCAACTTATAACTGTGTGCAGTACGATTTGAATCGCCTTAAATGTGATTTATTGCATTCAAATACTATGATTGATGTTGATTCAAATGCGCTTCTCGAAAATGTCTATGTACAAACGACACTTTGCCTAAAAGTGCAAGTCTGTGAGTAGTCTGATAAGTAAATACAGATCACAAATGTCTCTAAAGCAATAGTTGGACTTTTAAGCATCTATGTGAATATAGTCGACGGAATTTTTAGAATTTTGATACGAATTATTCTACACTTACTTTTGATGGATCAGATCTAAGGCGCTTGCAAGGCTAAATATAATTAATTGAGTTGCATTTTTATTTTTTCAAGGGGAATATAAAAAATATTAAAATTTACTTATAACAAAAAAAAAAAACAAAAAAAAAAGACAATAAAGTGTGAAACGGGATTAAATTGTAATTGTAATTCGCATACATATCAAAATAGTTCAGGTAATGTAAGGTAAATTGTAAGCCAAATTTCAGACGCGTTTCTACGTAGCTACCAAATACAAAAGTTGATATATGTAAGTATTAAATATATATATATATATATAGAGATTTTTAGATATACATTTTGGTTTTTTTTTTTTTTTGGGGACGAATAAAAGCTATATAGAATTTGCATGCAGAACTTAAAAATCTGCAAATCGTACTTTTCCCCACTCGGAGAATGCGATACAAGATACAAAGATATACTCGGATGAAGGTGGTTACTTTTAGGGAAACGAGACTCAGACTCGCGAGCGGCCACCTACCTTCATGATCTTGCACTGGGCGACGCCGGTCACCGTCAGCGGTACACCCTGGGCCGTTTCCACGTTCTCGCACATCGGATTCAGTGTCATCACATTCAGCGAGAGCCGCTGCACATCCGTCACCAGCCACCAGGCCCAGGCCCAGCCACCGACAATCGTTCGCTTCTTCATCGAGCCACAGCAGCCACCTGCAAGAGTGAAAAAGACGTTAACAGAACTGAGTAATTATTTTTTTAAGTAATGTAAATACAGCAATTATTTGAAATAGTATTAAGTATTATTCTTGAATGTAGACGCACAATTAATCTATTCCCAGCCCTGTAGTGTAGCCCTCAGTTAAGCCTTTGTTATAATTAATACGTATATTCAAATTTTAACTTTTGCAAACAGAATAAATATATAAATTAAAGATTTTTTTCTTTTGACTTTTATGCAATACGCATTTATTTCAATTTCGACTTTCAACACAGAAATGTGGCAAAAAGTCTTTTCATTTTCATTAAGAAACAGTTTTAGCATATTTTGTATTTTGGACATGAAATTTCACACCTATTTAACTGTATTTAAAACTCCAATCAAATCAATAATTTTTTTTTTTGTTTTTTGTTTATAATGCTACATATTTAATGCAGCTAGTTATTCTTTGTTAACGCTGCTGACGTCTTTGGGGCAGGCCAGGCTGTTGCTGTTGCTGACCCACAAATACCGTTGGCTTGTGGCACACACATTTTTTTTTTTGGTTTTTTTTTTGGCTGCGGGGGGGAAAAGCGTCGCAATGGCCTGTGGCTTATATAGTAAGAGTGAAAGCATTTCGCTGTCGCTAAAGCTTTTGCTGCTTCTGTGTATTTATGTGTGTGTGTGTGTGTGTGTGTGAGTGAGTGTAAGTTGTCTACGTGCCGGCAAACACGTCAAAGAGTTGATGGATGAGCATATGTATTAAGCCAAGAGTGGTGTCAGCATGACAAGCCAAACAGGAAGAAGTTGTTGGCCATTTTGGG